>VXBN01010697.1:285920-385216 GCA_013397395.1 Sinosuthora webbiana
TTTTTTTTTTTCTGATGGGATAATTTTCAAAGCAGCGATTTTGCAAAGACTCAGGAAGAAAACAATTTTGTTTCATTTCCATAACAGAATCCAGACCTTGAAAATTCAACCTCATGAGCTACAATTATGCAGCAGAACTACCACTGTGAATTTTCAAACACAATGCCTTTTATTGTCTCTTCTCATTCTTCTCCCCTTCCTGTTCGCCACGATTTTCTGTCCTGTCACCCTCCACAGAAACTCTGGAGCAGAAAGTCTGACTTGAAAGGGAAACTTTTAAGCTTTCAGGCTTCAAAGGAAAACAAGAAAACCTTCAAAACAAGGTATTTGGGGTTTTTTTGGCTTTATGGGAACAAACAACAGCAAAAAGCCTGATTACATGGAAATTTGACAGCTGAAAAGTATCGCTCAGCTTTTCCATGAGGGACGGAGGGGTACTTTAGTCACCTCCCGCATAATCCACGTGGATTATCCCGGAGCTGGAGAATAAAAGATGCCAAATGCTGCTTCATTCCAGGGCAGCGATGCAGCAAACTTGCTATTCACAGGAATACGTACATTCCCAAAATCTGTCCTATTTTGTGGCCATGTTTCCCACCTGCTGTGGGAGGCAGGCAGCTCCGGAGCCCCGAGACCGAGGATGGAGCAGCTCCACAGCACAAGCACGTCCTGCCTTCCACGGAGCGAAAAAGGCGCTTTGGGATGCAAGGGCTGCTTCCAAACGCAGCAAACCCTTCACCATTAAACACCCCTGGCCTGGGAAACGAAGGTTTTTTTTCTCCTCCTGAACATGCCTCTGAGTGTCGCCCACTCTCCGGAACAGCTCTGAAATCCTGACGCTGCTTTTGAAGAAAGGCACGTGAGGCCGAGGCACGCCGTGCCCCAGGCCGCCCCTGCTCACGGGGCAGCATCTGGCTGCAATTACCCACCCGACGGAATGCGAGGCAGCAATTCCTGGTACCGAGGGGACCGGGAGAGAACAGACAGGACATTATTTACACATGAAAGGGAGTTACTCACCCCGACACCACCGCAAGGCAGCCTGACAAACATCGACGTTAGGGAACCTGTGTGGAGGGGGGACAAGAAATGCGCTCCGTGAGTCAAGAAGTCAGAGGTCACCGGATCCTGGGGCCAGTTTTGTGACAGTTCTGCGGTCTTTCTGAGCACAGAAACACAGGCTGGGGGTTTTCTTCGCGTTTTCAGCCCGCCCTGTTACGATTCACGCACACACACACACACACGCAATGTGCACGCTTGGGCTCCTGCAAAAGCTCTCTATAAATCACACACTTTAGGCAAGGTTTGGAAGTTGTCTGATGTTTCAAGACTGTACATGAGGAAGATGCCACCAACAATCACTCAGCGTGTCTTCTCAGATGAGCACTTTTACCCCTTCCCACTGAGGGAGGACAGGAAATCACAAAACCACCCCAATTATCACTCATCTGCAGTTACTAGATGACTTTGGAGAGCATGGGCTTTGTAAAAGGGGAAGACAGAAAAAAAAAGCCAGTGGCAAACGAAGAAAAAACACGTGTTTTGACTGAAATAGCAAAACCAACAAGGAGAATTTGAGAAAAATGGAGAAAACCATCTGCAGGGCTAATTTTGGATCTCTAGGAAATGTAACATCGCTTTCTGGGCTCGTGTGTGAGCAAATTATCCTCCATTCAAAATTCCGTGGGGCCCTGAGCAACCTGATCTGGTGGAAGGTGTTCCTGCCCACGGCAGGGGTTGGAATGGGATGGGCTTCAAGGTCCATTCCCACCCAAACCAACCGGGATTCTGTAACTGAAAAGAGGAGTTCATGCATCTGGACTCATCTGAGCTCAAAGTGAGGTGACCTCTTTGATTAGATCCACATGGAAGTTCTTAGATCATCCTGCCTCAGACCTTCTGTCACATCTCTCGCTGCTAATCCACCCATTATTTCCGTATTTATCTTCCTGACAACAATTTATGATTGCTCCCCACAAATTAAAGAAGCCTTATTTGCCTAAGTTTCAACTTGTCAAACAGGTTCCAAATATTTCCACTGTCCAGAGAGAGACGGGTTTGTATTTTGCATCCCTGACAGGACAAGGGGAAATGGCTTTAAACTAAAAGAGGCCAGGGTTAGATGGGATAGTGGGAAGGAATTGTTCCCTGTGAGGGTGGGGAGGCCCTGGCACAGGGTGCCCAGAGAAGCTCTGGCTGCCCCTGGATCTCTGAAAGTGTCCAAGGCCAGGTTGGATATGGGGCTTGGAGCAGCCTGGGATAGTGGAAGGTGTCTCTGCCCACGGGAGGGGGTGGGATGAGATGAGTTTTAAGGTCCCTTCCCACCCAAACCGTTCTGGCATTCTGTGACTCCATGAAGGCACATCCCGCTTTTCATTTGCAGAAGCTTAACAAGAAACATCCTGTGTCCCGAAACGCCTTTTCCCTTTCAGGCTGAGCTTTCTCAGGCTGTTTTCTTCCTCACAGAGGTATCAAAGGCAAAGAGTTTACACGGAGTGGAGTCATCAGCCCCAACAAACTCCCATTTACATCCCTAAACCTCCCACAAAGCTTTGCCCTCAGCCTTCAAACCTGCCCTAAACCCACCCTCCAACGTGCTCCAAAGAACCCCAAACGTGCTGGTTTGTAAATTGATAAGCCTTTTAACCCCACAATGGGAGAGGACAGCTGAAGGAGGGGTTTTTTACAGGCGTGTTTCCCTCTCCACGTGGAGCTTTTCCCTGATATCCTCGCTCACATCCTGCACTGTGGAAGCCATAAGGGAAGAAGGCAGTCACGTGGGCCAGTGCCACTGTCAGCATCTCCAGGCTAAAATGGTGCCAAGTGCTCTTAGGAAACCAGGTCTAAGCTCAGTTAAGAGCTACTGGACATCCCCTTCTACTGGAGACCCTTGAGAACCTGACCTCCTGCAGTTCTGGGGCTTTTCTGCCAAGTTGTATCCAAACAGGGAATGTCCTGTACTGGAAAGCCCTCAGGTGTTAGAATTTCTCTCCCCTATAGGATTAAACTTGATCTCCACAAACACTTTAAAATGACCTATTAAAGCCTCGGGGGGCACAGAACCAGAGGAGCTGAGGCAGACCACGGGTTGCTGCCCCCACAGGTTCTCTACAGAAACCATCAGGAATGGTTCAGCAATTTGGGTGTCCCCCCAAAAATGTTATCCAAATAAACTGTATCTCCAGAGGCATCTGTAAGAACTGTTGAGACAGATCGTGCCCAGAGTCAAGGAGGGAGTGGAAAAGCATCCCAAGAGAATCTTAGATCTCCCAGGGAAGATTTACCGAAGTTCCTTCAGACCGATGGTTTTCCACTCCTGAGCACATGACATCATAAATTCCTGAAAGTTTACATCCTAATGGAGCTATCACTCAGCTGGAGGTGTCTACTTTTGGGTTCTCTGGCTTTAAAGAGATGGAGTGAGCTATAAATACCGTGCTAATTGCGTGTTTAACTACGGGCTAATGGCTTCCCTCTCTGGGAGCTCATGGACACACTGAGCAAAATCTTTCCAGCTCCTCTGCTGTGACAACTACTTCATGAAGGCCATGGAGTTAATTAAACCCCTTTCTACATCATCCAAAGTCAGGCTAATCCCAAAATAAACTTTCTCAACGTCTAGGTTCCAGAGCTATCTTTTTTTTTTTTTTTTTCCTGATCCCCACATGAGAACTTCCCCAACTGCCCCTCCAGCCTGCTGCTGCAAAAAGGCAGGAGGAAGTAAAGGGAGGTGATGATGACTCCACGGAGGTGCTACAATCCATGTTGTTCAGTTGCTTTGGAGGGTTTGTTATCTGACCATCCACCCCTTAGAATTTCTGTTGGGAAAATAAAACTTTTTCGATATTTCTGCCTGTATTTTACAACAGACACAGCCCTGTTTCAGGCAGATTTGGTCTCCAGTGAAAGGGATAAACAATCCCACTCCAGATTAAACAAACACAGAGGCCCCTGCATCTCTCTTGCTGACTATCCCTACAAACCTGACAGGGGTTTGTTGATGCCTGTGCAGCTGGATGGGGGCTGCAGATCCAAACCCTTGGGAGGGTGTTCCAATTCCTCCCCTAGCCATGGGTAACTGTCCAACACACAGAGTGCCCAAGGATGAAACAAACTGCCTGAACTACCTTTCCTCCTCAGCAAAACATCCTTTTACATCCTGAAGACATCAAAGAAAGAAAGTTTAAGCTGTCTAGGGTTTAGGGATCCTGCCTGAAGAGAGAGAGATGGATAGTGTGCATGGAGCTGGGAACAATCCTCTTGGAGCTGCACAGGGCTAAGGATGAAGGGAGCCCCAGCATCTCACCCAGGGGTCAGGAAGGGGGATTTCCCCCAGGGAATGATACCTAGAAGCTTCTTGCTGTCCAGTTTCTGCCTGTTCAGAGGGTTTGTGCCATAGAGCAGCGTGTGGGCTTCCGAGTGAACCGTCTGCAGCTCCTCCAGCGTCGCCTTTCTGCCACGGATGCACTGGAAAGGGAAGGAAAAGGGCGGTGAAATCACTGGGGAACTGCTTGACTCTCTTCTCTGTTTCCTTAGCAAGCCGCCAAGACAGACAGCAAATGCTGAAAATGGGTCCCTAGGTGGAAAAAAATCACATTTTGGGTTAATCCTTTACTTGCAACATTTATTTGCTCGACATAGAAAGTCATCTTCAGATTCATTCAAGATAAAGATGGAAGCTTTAAGACAGGTGCTGGCAGGAGGTGGTGGGGATGAAGGAAAGGTTGAAGAGCAGAGAGATAAGTGAGTGCATCTTGAAATGGTAGGGCAGAGCTTGAAGAAAGCCAGCGTGGAATTAAGGCAGAAATTTAGCATTTTTGGAATAAAAGAACAGTCTGGTGACGCTGAAAGTCACCGGTGGTCAGGAGGGAAACCAGGTGAAGATCAACAACAGCTCCCCTTGTGAGAGCAACCAAAAGTACCAAGGCAAGCAAGGAAATTAAGGAAAATAAATCTTCCTTATGGAAATCAACAGGAAATAAGGGCCAATAATATTGCCTGGGATCTTACAGTAATGAACATATACATTAGAGAATATCTGTGACTCCCATTGAGGAGGCCAGGCAATTAGCAGTGAGGTTTATTTGGTCCCTAATAATCCCAAATTTCGATTAAATGGCTATCCACACACAGAGACAGGTTTGAAAGGGATAAACGAGGGCAGGACAGGGAAATTTAGGCAATGGCAATGCTGCCACCACGTGGATGTCTTATCTCGGGAACATTCCCAGCCAGATCCTGACAACGCTGAAATATTTATGCTCTGGGATTCAGTCCCCTCAGGTGCTCAAAGAATTGATGAACACAAACTTATACCCCCATTTATCACCACTGCTGTAAGCTGTAACTAATAACCACTCGTTAATTTTTATTATTAATCTCCATTCCTTCTGTTTAATATCTGAGCTTTTCTCTCCGTCCGCTTGCTCTTAAAATATATCAAATTAATCTAATTTAACCTCTTGTGATGGAATGGTGCTCAGAGCCATCCTCCTGCCCCCACTCCTTTTACAGCATAGCTTGACCGTTACTCATTAAAGAGCATTAAAAAAAAAGTTATTAAAACCACAGAAAAGATGTCGCTCCCGTTTTTGCTGGATAATTGGAGGGGTAAAAAACGAGAGGGTTAACATCACACCTTGCTCTTTTCTTTGGCAAAATATAATAACAATAATAGCAATAGATATATAATATAATATAATATAATATAATATAATATAATATAATATATCACTAATAATAATAATAATGCAATAATAATAATAATAATAATAATAATAATAATAATAATGATAATAGAAACAGTGAAGTGCCCTTTTCTGGTGTCTCACTCACCTCACACTTGCCCCGCAGCCCCGTCTCCTGGAGCCTGGACCAGATGCTCTGGATCCTGCCCGCATGCTCGGGGTGGCTGTTGGTGTTTCCACAGGTGCACTGGTGCTTCAGCATCAACGTGTCATACACAAGGCCTGCAGCACAGGGGACAGAATCGCTCTTGGGTTAAAAAAAAAAAATAAACCACTAAAAGTTTGCCAGTTATAGGGGGGGAAAAAAAGCACTTTGCAGTCAACGGTTCTAGGCCAGAATTTTGCATTCGACCGGGAGCCAGAGAACTGATAAGCCAAACCTGCATCCATCCCTTCCCGTGGAAATCCTCAAGGGATATGAGAAGGAAATCAGCACCAAGATGCGAAATTAAATGCCAGGGGGAGGTGACACCTAAAAGCACCAGGAATGGGATCCGGGGCTTCTCCCCTGGCTACCAAAACGCCTCCAGGGCCTGGGATCAAAACCCAGAAGGACCAAGTCGTTCCCTGGCCTGCGTTTCACAAAGCAGCTGTGCTCAAATCTGGCACCTGGTCATTCGCTAATTAAGGCCATTAGCGCCCACTTGGGCATCGTTGCTGGGCTCGGCACGGAGGTGTTTAGCCGAATGAAGCGCCTGGGCAGCTGAATCCCTCTGCATTCCCACGGATTTACGGCGTAACAGCAGCGCAGGAGGCTTTGAATCGTGCTCCGGAGTTGCCTGGGTACGGTTTTGGAAGGGAAGTTGGGATTCCATAGCCAGCCGGAGGAAAACAGCACGTCCTCCCCAGTGACAGAATTGTTTCTCTCAAGCAAAAGACACGAAGTCCAATGTTTAAATCCATCTTTCCTTCAGAAAGGAAGGAAAGCTCCAGAATACATAATAAAAACCATTGGTTTGGGGTTTTTTTTTCCCCAAGAGACAGCTTTCCTGCAGGAAGGATCTGTATGAAAGTTGGTCCAAGGGCTGGAGCCCCTCTGCTGGGAGGGCTGGGGGATGCTCACCTGGAGAGGGGAAGGCTCCAAAGAGACCTCAGAGCCCCCTCCATGGCCTAAAGGGGCTCCAGGAGAGCTGGAGAGGGACTGGCGACAAGGCATGGAGGGACAGGATGGAGGGACAGGGGGGAATGGTTTTAAACTGACCGAGGGCAGGGTTAGATGGGATATTGGGAAAAAATTCTTCCCTGTGAGGGTGGGGGGCCCTAGCACAGGTTGCCCAGAGAAGCTGTGGCTGCCTCTGGATCCCTGGAAGTGTCCAAGGCCAGGCTGGATAGTGCTTGGAGCAGCCTGGGATAGCAGAAGGTGTCCCTGCCCACAGCAGAAATTTAAAACCAGGTAATCTTTCAGGCCCGTTCCACCCCGAGGTTTCCATGATTTCCATGGAATGCAAAGGTCCTGAGGAGAATCTAAAGCCTCTGAAGGCAGCAGTGGCAGGAGGTGGTTCCAGCCCCCATGTCCAAGGACGTGCACCCCAGCTGACAGCATTCCAGGGAAATCCCAGGTGAGCACAGCCGCGCCGTGGCAGGCACAGCTGGATCTGTGTTCCCAGCTCAAGCACGGGCACGCAGCACAATCTGGGAGCTCCAAGGGGCTTGCAGGGGAACCCCGAGAGCAGCTGGAGCTGAGGCTGTGCCCCTGCACGTTCCCAGGCCTGGCTGCAGCTGCAGTCCCACCTCCTGGCTGGGTGTGGGCACGTTGTGCCACCGGGAATCTTGGCTCCCTGCTCTGCCCCTGGCGCTCGAAGGTCTGCAGCCTCAGGGGAGGCGTCTGGCAGCTCCTCGCTCTGCTGTAGGTGAGTGCAGAGGGAAAAAACATCCCCCAAAAGCCAAACCACGCTGGGCTCCAGGGAGAGAACAGAGCCCTGGCAATTGGCTCCCCTGGGGTCAGCCCAAGTTCACCTGGAGGAGGTTGTGCCTCAAAGCTCTCTCAAGGTCTCCCGTGTTTGATTCACAGCATCAAACACCACCAGGAGATGCTGGGCCAAGGCAAGCACGGAATTCACCTGAGGAGAAGCTTTCACCCCAGTCTGAGCTGAACTGAACTAGTGCAAGGTCTTAAATGGAAAGAAATTTAGACTGGATTTAGGGAAGAAATTCTTCCCTGTAAGGGTGGTGAGGCCCTGGCCGCCCCATCCCTGCAAGTGTCCAAGGTCAGGCTGGACAGGGCTGGGATACTGTGAGGTGTCCCTGCCCATGGAACTGGATCATCTTCAAGGTCCCCTCCAACCCAAACCGCTCAAGGAATTTATCCCACCCCAAACCAGGTGTTTACAGAATTTGGTCCACCAATGGTTTCTCCTTTCCCAAGGGTTCACTGATAACAGCAGTGTCTCAGTGAAGTCGATGCTGCAATCATGAATCATTTCTCTTTCCTAGAAACCAGCCCAGTGGAAAAGGGAGCTGTTCCCAGTTCCTCCCTGTGGCTGGGGACACTCAGCTGCACACACACACACACACACACAAAGGGAAGCTCGGCAATTTAAGCTCAAAATACAAAACTACACTGGCTGTTACAAGTTAATTGAAGTGGTGCTGGAAGCAAGACTCTTTTCAGACATAAGAACAATCATTTTTAAAGGTCAGCACTAAAGCAAAACCAACTGGCTTTTCTTGGCAGAACAAACATATGATCTGAGGTTCAGATAATTATATTCCTCTGCACAGGAGAGAATAAATGCCTTCATCAGAAAGGAAAAACCCTTTAATGCAGAACATCAGAATAATTTGTGGACCCATTTTTGCAGGAGATCAGAGACTGGATAATTGGAGCTATGCAAATTAATGGCCTAACCTGAGGATCCTTATTCAAGTGTGTAGAACAGGGCAGGCATGAGCATTCATTAAAGTCACGGGGCTGCTCGAGCTAGAGAGGGCAAGTTCAAGGACCGGCTTTCTGGGAGGAAGGGAAATTAAATGTCATGCTTCGGGACATCAAACCGATTGCTGGAAGGATCCAGGAAGGGCACAGCTTTCACTTTGATGTGGAGTAATGGACATCATGTTTGAGAGCTGCAGTATGTGGCTCTTTCCCCTGCACCTTTGAAGTCTCAGGTGTTGGTCACCGAGAGAGACAGGAAAATAAAATATACATCTACCCCAGAACTTCCAGCTAGCTGGTGCTAACTCAGTCCAGGGAGAGCATCAGCTTTCTGTATTATTTCTGTATGATATCACAAACATGAAAGGGAGGAACAATTCTTTTGTCTGTTGGACAAGGACTGATCCCTTAAGGGCCAGGTTTGCATCCAGAGTGATCGTGGTTGATTTAATTAGGGACGTTCAAAGAAGTTTGCTTCTTGCAGCCCTCTCACCAAACCATCACACCAGTTCCAATCCTGATTCCTCTGCCTTAGAATTAGCCTCCAAAGCAGCCACTTATCAGCCAGATAGATTTTCCTCGAGAAAAAGAAGCCTGATGCACTTCAGCACTGCTTGCTTTTGAAAAACACCCAAGGCTTCAATTTCCTGCCTTCCAAAGAATAGCTCAATCCCGGTGATTAAGCTTTAGCATCCACCTCCAGAAACACAATCTCCAACATGCCACCGTGGACAACTCCAGCAAAACATGAGGCAATTTAACTCACACACATGCTCAGCAGCTGAAATGCCTTTCCCCCTACTTTCTCCTGCTTCCATGCCCATGGCAGTGGGCTTTTTTTTCCCTGCTTCTCCTATGCAGACAGCACAGGTTAATTAAAGCAGGCCTGGGACTAGTTTTAGGACTAGTTCAGAGGTCTCACCTTTACGCTTTGCACCTTAATTAGTGCCAGTGAATGCCTGATTTTATCGTGTTTTTCCTTCTCCATTCACCCAGCATAAATGCAGGGATGGAAGGGAAAAGAAAAGTCAAGCCCTTGGAATCTTACCCTGGATAAATGCTGTGAAAATCGTATTTTACAGGTGAACTACCTGCAGCATTCTGCACCTCATCACTCTGTGCAGTGCTGGATAAAAGCAGTGCCATACTCCACCTCTTATTTTAAGCTGCTTATTTAGTTTTTCAAACCCTGCCCCCGAGGAAAATAAATCTTGATACCGGAACAGCATCTTTTCCAAGCAGCACAGGTCTCAAATCTACACTCTTACTGCTGCCTGCAATTTTGAGTGAAATTCAGAGGCACAGATCTGAGTCAAATATAGATCCTCCAGTAGGAAATATTATTTATTGTATGTTCAGAGTCTTTCACGTGATTGATTCAATACCGGAAGAGGAGGAGGAGGGAAGAAAGAGAAGGAATGAATAATCCCTTCAAGCAGGGCCAGGCTTCCTTGTTTGTAAAGCCCCAAGTTTTGGGGTTAAGTGTATTAGAAACTCAAGTTTCATCTGCTCTGACCCTGAGCCAGAGGACTTTCCCTTACACCCTTGGCAAAAGCCAAAATCTTTTACTCTGGCCAGAACCGACTGCGCTAGAAATGCAGTTCTGCTGAAATTCTGGGGTTCAATGTTAACAACAAATGGGAACTTTAAAGGGCTGATTTGCAAAACTTGAGCCATTTCCTGGGTTTTTCCAGAGCTGACAGCACACGCTTCCACCCCTGCCTGCAGCCAGGAACTGAGGAACAAAGTCACACCAAACATGCCACTATTTACTACACCGCCAGGGCCTGAAAATAAACCCGACTCGCAGCACTGAGCTGAGTGATGTAAGAAGTGTAGGTTAAAAATGGAATAAAAGCAGAAGTGAAAGGGAAGTATCATGAGTTGCTCTCATTTGGGCGTTGTGGATTTCCCCCCCCCACACACACACACCTTTTCCTTTTCCCAGGGAACACATCACGTTGCAAACTGTTCATTCACAAAGTAAGAGCCTGACATTTGGGGAAGAAGGCGGACTTCGAAATCAATCC
The DNA here is from genome assembly GCA_013397395.1 of Sinosuthora webbiana. Classification (NCBI taxonomy): domain Eukaryota; kingdom Metazoa; phylum Chordata; class Aves; order Passeriformes; family Sylviidae; genus Sinosuthora; species Sinosuthora webbiana. The sequence goes on from VXBN01010697.1 coordinate 296,573, forward strand.
TCATCACCCAGCACGGGGCTTGAAAAGTTGCATGGAAAATCAACTTTCAGCTGTTGCTAAGGGCACTGAAGAAAAAGGTAGAAAGGATTTTGGAAGAGAAAAGTTGGCTGTCAGGATACAGGAAGAACAATTAAGTTTTTTGCTTTTAAAAAAAAATTCTGTGGGGTGAATACAGAATCCCAGGATGGTTTGAGTTGGGAGGGACTTTAAAGCCCTGTTCCACTGTTCCACCCCTGCCAATGGCAGGGACACCTTCCACTATGCCAGGCTGCTCCATCCTGGCTGTGAACACTTCCAGGGATGGGGATAAAAACCTATTTTGCACTTGTGCTTTCCACCAGACAAATGTAGGATTGCACTCATCGTTTTCCTTCACAGGTAAGCAAACACTCTTTGGTCTCTTCCAGACGAGTTGAAATCACCAGCTCACCTCGTTTTTCCTCACCTGCAGGCACAGACTCCTGTGTGACAGGAGGAGGTGAGGCTGGCTGGGAGCCCGGAGTGGATAACTGATGGCATGTGATTATGGAGGGACTGGAGAAGGTGGAGGAAACAGAGCCAGCATTGCATTTGGCACTCTGTCCTTCAGCAGCACTGGCTCTCCCTGCCCAGCCTCTCAATCAGCTCTGTCACAGCCTGGGACTCACTGTCTGCCTGGAGACACACAGCTCCAGGGCTGTGCTGCTGCTGCTGTGTGCAGGGCATTTTTGCTGTGGGGAAGGGACAAGCAGGACAACAGGGGTGACTCAGTCTTCTCGTTGAGGAAGGCAGGTTGTTATGGAGCACCCAAATGCGGATGAGATCCAGAGCCCACGCTTATGGATTTGCAGGGACGGGGAAGAAAATCATAGAAACATCATCATGGAACAGTCTGGGTTGGAAAAGACCTTAAAGTTCATCTCGTGGGCAAGGCAGGGACACCTTTCACTATGCCAGGGTGCTCCAAGCCCTGTCCAATCTGGCCTTAGACTTCCAGGGATGAGGCTGCCACAGCTGTTCTGGGCAACCTTACCACCCTCACAGGGAAGGACTTCCTTTCAACATCCCATCTAAGCCTACTCCCACCCTAAAGCCATTCCCCCTTTTCCGAGCCCTTGCAGAACAGCTCAACGTAAAACAACCCAGTCACCAGAGCCCCCCTGAAGCCCAGGGCCCCCCAAAAGCTCACCTGTTGTGAACCTTGGCTTAGTGGGTGGCTCCTGCACGGACATGGGGAAGGTGGCCGAGGCGGGGGAGGACTGTGCCCGGGACAGGGGCCGGTGTCCCCCGAAGGACACGGGCATGCCAGCTGCCTCCAGCGACGCCTGGTAGTTCCTCAGCTGGTGAATCCGCTGCTGCTCCAGAAGCAGGGCTTGCTGTGGGCAAGAGAAGCAGACAAGAGAAGCTGAAAGGGCCTTCCCCAAAGGGTTTTTGAAGGCTCTCAGGCCTGGACTCCTTTCCCTTGCAGCAAAAGAAGATGTTTCTAGGGCCAAGTCAGGCAGGCACAGCACATGGAGCCCCAGCCCTGAGCCTGGGCACGCTGACAGGATCACTGGCAGAGGCAGCTCCATCCTCCCCCACAACCTCCTCATCTTCCTCCCCCTGTGCTCCCACCCTGCTGCACTGGGGCATTTAACAGTGAAACAGTCCAGGTCATGGAATGAGTCCCACTCAACCAGATCCCAGGCTGGAGAGGAAGCTCTTAACTGAGCTGGTTCTCTGCAAAGCCACACCATCAGCTGGACAGGCTCCTGATCAGAAGGAATGGCTCCCTCTATTTATTCCTTCCTGCTTTGAGGCGAAACAGTTGCAAAGGAGATACTATTTTAAACACTCCTGAGGTGCGACAGTGGATTCAGGATTAAGGTGGAGAGTCTTCACTTTCAGAGGAATGATATCACTGATAATTGCCCATCATCAGCAACACAGAATTAGAGAATCCCAGAATGGTTTGGGCCTTAAAGCTCATCCCTGCCACAGGCAGGCACACAACCTTCCCCTATGCCAGATTGCTCCAAGCCCTGTCCAACCTGGCCTCAGACACTTCCAGGGATGATGTGGCCACAGCTTTCCCGGGCAAAAGTAGCTCCTGAGCAACATCCCAATGACAATCCTGGAGGACATGGATCAGCTCCATTACACTGTGCTCCCTTATGACTGGATTTATCACCTGCAATCCACAAGCCTCAGGTGCTTTCCCTCAAAAGTGAGCCTGCCTGGAGGCTCCAGGATCTCTAATTCTGAAGCAGGAACACCCTTCACTCGTCCCCTGTCCCTTTACATGCAGTCTTTCTCTGGAAAAATTGGTTTTTAAACCATTAAACTAAAATACAGTGTCCTGCTGCTGGCTAGTGCTCAGAAACGCGAGGACACACTTTATCTTCCCAAAGAAACAGCCACGCAAGTGTCCCAGTAGTGTGCAAGTGTCCCAGTAGTGTTTTGTGCAGGTGATCCAGACTCTCCTCCCTGGGCTTTGCCAGCTGGCAGGTGTCTCCAGGGAAGCAATCACCTGATTTTACACCGGGCTCCTCCTGTAACCAGCCAACCCCCGGGAGCCGGTTCCCCCCTCAGAGCAAAGCAAGGTGCCTTCCAAGGACGCCCAAATCCGTGTTCTACAACCACCCAAGCGCCCGACCTGGCGGAAGAGCAGCTCCTGCTCCGCCTGCCTCTGCCCGGACTCCAGCTCCTGCTGCGGCTCTGCCTCCTCCTCGTCGCTCTCGATGGGCTCCTGCTTGACCTGCACCACGCTGGCCAGCCCCGGGGGCTCCTTCTGGCCCGCGCCGCGGTCGCCGTACGGCTCCTCCAGCAGCGCCTGGTGCTCCCGCAGCTCCTCCTCCGTCTCCTCGGGGTGGCTCTCGTGCTGCCGCGCCGGCTCCGTGGGCTTGGAGATGATCTGAAAGAGCCCCAGACTCACCCGTGAGCCGCCCCCCGCCGCGGGGAAAAGCTCGCTCCGCTCTCCGGGCTCGCGGGAAAAGAGCAACCCTGAGTTATTCTGGCCCGGGGGAAGGTTGGAGCAACCTCGGCATCAAGGGCTCCAAAATCCCGCGTCCCAAGTAATTACGCCCCCCTTATTTTCCACTTCATGTTCCCTCTGAAGGAACAAGAGCCTCTTGCTCCTGCACGCCTCCAGATGCTGCTCCATTCACAAAGCCACAGAGCAACCATCGAGATGTCTGGCAATTAAATTCTGAAAGAATACGGGGGACACAAACCCTCCAACAGAGTTTTTGCTGCCTGTTTGCTCAACATCACCTCAAATCAATCCCTGAATTTCGTCTCTGAGACGGAAATAATGACTGCTTGAAAATCTGCACTCTTATGGAGCTGGTTAAGAGGAAACTCAGGACATGCAGCTGAGAGCAAACCTCAAGAGCAGCACTGTTCTAACCCGACCTTCCTAACCAGACACAGTAAACATCTCAGAGAGCAGCTCCTAAACCAAAAGGAACAATTAAATTTTCACTGTAATTCACTCAGACTTTTTGTAAGTTCTTTGGCAAGGTAAAATTCACAGTTCTCTGTCTCAGACTGCTTATGATTTTTATTTGGGATAAAAAAAAAAAAAAAAAGCAAACCCAAATGTGACCTGTTTTTTAACTCCAGCATAGGAAAACCAATCCATTTCCTCCCTTTCAAAGAGCTCAGGCTGTCCCTGTTACACAGGCTTATAAAGAAACTGCTGCACTTTGAAAGTTGTCAGGGCAAGGTTTAATGAGGATTAGGTCATCGGTATGGAAAGCAATATTGATTTTAAATCTAATAAAGCTAAATCAAAACATGGTTATTGAACACATGCAGGAGGAGGGACTATTTGTCAGTAACTTGCTCTTTGGAGAACAGTGGCTCCAACCTGGAATTAAGCCTTTTTCCCCCCAAAAGCAGGAAGGCTCTGCCATATAACCTAAGCAAGGCAGAGGGGCAGAAAGGGAGCTGAATCTGGCAAGGGACATGAAGAAAGAAAAGAGGAAGGTGAAGGAGATCTTGGTGCCACTGCTGAATGAGGGAAGGCACCTGGTGGCACATAAGATAGAATTAATGCCTTATTTAAGATAATCCTTCAGGAATCCCAGGATTCTGACACCAGAGGAAAAGTCTGGAACAAGGAAAACTTCCCTTGGTGCAGGAATTACCAGGTTTAGGCAACACTTAAAAGACCTGGATATCCTAAAGTCCATGGGACTCTGATGGGTTGCACTCACAGGTGATGGGACAAGAGACCAGGGGCACAAATTAAAACCCACAAAATTCCTTCTGAACACAAAAACCCTTTTTTATTTTTGGTTTTTTTCCTGTGAGGGTGGTCAAACTTGAACAGGTTGTTCAGAGAGGTTATGGAGTGTCCATCCTTGGGAGATCCTTGAGCAACCTGCTCGAGGAAGGACATTGCCCTCAGGGACCTCAGGAGGTCCCTGCAAAGATTCAGGTATCAAAACCCCTCAAGGATTTTTGTGAGGTTTTCCCTGCCCCCGCCAGTTTCATTCCTTATAACACACACTGAATAACCAAACCACATTATCTAAAAATTCTTCCACCAATTTGCTTTAAGCCCTCTTAGGCTTGATGAATATTATCTGTTTTAAAGATAATTAAATCATCATAAACCATCTGCTGCTTGTTTTTTGTTTGGGTTTTTGTTTTTTTTTTCCCTGCTTGGATCAAAGGTCTCAAGCTTTTGAACTTAATGCCTTTTGAACTTCTGAACTGCACGAGGTAATTGCTGGGAAAAATACATTGCCATTGTCATACCTAATAGGAATGAGAGGCAGTGTAATTCTCTGGAAGTTTTAAATTATTCCTACTCCTTAAAAATGTAAGAATTAAATGACAACCACGGTGAAGGTTGAGAAGACCAAGTGGTCGATGACAAGGACATTTCAGACATTCTGTCTGCAAAGGGAATCTCCTGGTCTGTCCCCAGTTCCAGCTGCTGCAACCCTGCTCTTAAAGGAAGATTTTGCAGAGAAGAAGCTTTGTTACCCACACATTCCACATAATACATCGACTATCTGCATCCCAGGCCCATCCAAACTCCCTAAAAACCTTCCATTTGTGCAGTTTTACGAGCATGTGCTCGTGCAATTTAAAATTGGAGGGAATCAAAGTGTGAGGGGCTGCCTGCAAAGGTAGCACTGAGAATGCTTGTAAATATATCTGAAACTAAGCACAAAGCACCATAAATAACCCCTCCATCCCTTAATTAACTCTCTGGCTTCCTCTGCCACGAGGTTACTCCTCTGTTTTCATACCCAGTGGCCTCTGGCTGTCACAAACTGCCACCATAAACCTCTGGTAAAGGCACTGCCTCTCCAGCCTCAGGCAGATAACGACTTTGCTCCGGAATAAATTACAGCTCTCTAGTCACAAGCATTTTTAAAAGGCTCCACGCAGCTGGCAAGATTTCTCCTCCACAGCTTTGAAATACAAAGAACAGAAATAAAAAAAAAAACACCAAAAACCAAAAAACCTAAAAAAAACAAAACAAAAAAAAAACAACAACAACAAAAAAATCCCACCTAGCAAAGTCAGGTCATAAATACAGAGAAAACCGAAGGGGGTTCATCATTTTTTTGTCAAATGTTTCATGAGGGGGAAAAAAGCTGCCTTTTTCGCTGGTGACATTTCAGCTGGCGTTGGATTTGTCCAGTAGATGTGATAAACAGAATCCCAGAATCATTAAGGTTGGAGAAGACCTCCAAGACCATCCAATCCAACCTCTGCGCATCACCGTGCCCATCAATCCGTACCATCTTCTCCAGGACACCTTTCTCCACAGTGGCAAGTTCCCGGGAGACAAAAGACCTTGAAGGTCCTTACAACAGGTTAGAGACATCTATTTACACGTCAGAGATCAATGAGGAGTCCCTAGAAGGAAAACCATGGAATCCCAGAAGGGTTTGGGCTGGATGGAACCCCAGTCCCCACCGGTGGAGCGGCACAGGAGCAAGGCCAGAGGAAGAGAGGAGCCAGGAAGCAAAGGAGGACGTCAGCTCAGCCCTGACCATGCCATGATGTGCAGAAGCCAGCACAACTCTCCTCCCTCTAGAGGTGAAAGATGAACTCAAGGAAGAAACAGAACAACTCTGGACAGCTGGAGACACAGTTTTGATGAAAATGAGGAAAAAAACAGGGAAAAAAAAAAAAAAAAAGAAAGGGATGATAAAGGCTGAAGTCATTTGACTTGATGTGGCTCTTCCCACATTCCCTTTGGGTTCTGATTTTTAACTTCTATAGACTAAGGAGAAACAAGAGATGCTAAGGGATGATGGGGAGAGGCTGACTTAGGCACCAGCCACGTAGGGAGCTGGCAGAGCCTTCTGCAGCAGCCAAAGCCTACAGAAATCTCTTGATCTGGTTTTTTTCTTTTCCTTTAAGTGACAGCATAGCAGGGGAAAAACAACTGGCTGAGGCAACCTCAGTCCTACAGCTGGAAGGACCAGGAGACTGTGAGCTTCGGTGCCTGGAGGAGAGGGAGCAGCCCACCTGCAAGGCTGGATGGGGCTTGGAGGAAACTTTTGATATTTCAAATCACAGAATCCCTGAGGTTGGAAAAGCCCTCNAAAACCCCCCTCAGCCCACAGAGTCCAACTGTTCCCCCAGCACTGCCAAACTCACCCCAAAACTGTCCCCAAGTGTCACATCCACAGATTGTCTGAACATTTCCAGGGATGGTGACTCCCCCACTGCCTGGGCAGCCTGTGCCAGTGCCTAACCACCCTTTGAGTGCAGAAATTTTATCTGATCTTTTCCAACCTAAACCTCACCTGGCACTTCCCTTTTTGAACATTAAATGTGCAAAAAAAGGTGGGAAATAGAAGCACAGGCTGATGCTGGAATATCAGCTCAATGAGAATCACAGAATGCTTTGGGTTAGAACGGTTCTTAAAGCTCATTCCATTGCACCCCTGCCAGGGGCAGGGACATCTTCCACTATCCCAGGCTGCTCCAAGCCCCATCCAACTGGCCTTGGACACTTCCAGGGATCCAGGGGCAGCCACAGCTCCTCTGATGATTATTCTTATTATTTTTAAGTAAAACTACACATTTTTCCTTAATTGCCTTCCTGGAAACAGCAAGACTTGTTTGGCTGCAGTCCTCTCAAAAATTTCATCTGCTGCAGGCACCTAACAAGGGAACATTTAGGGCCAAAATCTCCAAGTTTGGAAAAAATCACATCAAATTAAGAAAAGCCTGATTTATGAGTATATAAATATATAAAATACTTCAGGAGTATTATTTATGGGAAATCCACAAATAAAAAAAATTAACAGGCAGTGCTATCGGTCCTGTTAATAATTAAATAATATTTTATTTTATTTTTAGTCCTGCCTTTAACTCTCCTACACACACAAGGGTCCTAAAATATCCCCACATCTGGGAAAAGTCTTTTCCCATGTCAGCACTTGGATGCTATCCCACGGGATAAATCTGCCACACGCATGCAGTGCTAGCACCGAAGTGATTCTAACTCGTGACTCCTATAAATCAAACACAGGGAAATCAGTTTAATTAAACCCTCTCTGACTGATTTTGCTGCGGAGAGTGATGGACAAAGCTGGAATTCAGAGTGCTCCAGCGGCTCTCCAGCTCCTGGGAGGTCCAGGATAAAGTCTGAATGAGCTCAGCGGATACGTCACAGCCAAAGCTTTGGAAAAGATTTAAAAACCTTCACGCAAAAAATCCTTCCAGCTGACGCTTCCCCAAACAAAGAACCCCAACTCGCTGCCCCGCACCCCGTGGCCCTGATCCCGAGGAGTGTTGGGAGTGGGGGGGGAAATGGGATCCCTGTGGAGCAGCAGCTCCCCAGGGCCCCGTGTGCAGGGCTGAGCTGGGGCCAGGGCTGGCACCCGTGGTGGCAGCGCTCCAGGAGGACAGCATTGACGTCAGTGCCTTGTGTAATCATCCTGCCTCGGCCCCGGCCCATAAACAAGGGCTTGGGGGTGGTGTGTGTGTCGGGAGGGCTTGTGGCTTCTTTCACTCCTTGATCCAGCCCTCGCCAGTTGTGTTTTCTTGCAGGACTGGAACAGGGGAAATATTTGGAAGAACCTCTGCTGTAAAGGAAACAGCAGCGATCCGATCCGGCCGCCTGCCACGGGCTCGTCCTGAGCCCCAGACCTGCTGCTGGAATTACTGCTGTCCTAAGGAAAGACTCCACTGGAACCCCTTGGGAAGAGTGTTCAGAAAGCCTCAAAACAGGAACAATCCCAGAATGGTTTGGGTGGGAAGGATCTTAGAGATGATGCAGTGCCATGCCCTGCCATGGGCAAGGACACCTTCCAGTGTCCCAGGTTGCTCCAAGTCCTGTCCACCCTGGCTTTGGACACCTCCAGGGATCCAGGGGCAGCCACAGCTTCTCTGGGCACCCTGTGCCGGGGCCTCCCCACCCTCACAGGGAACAGTTCTTCCCCAGTATCCCATCTACCCCTGTCCTCTGGCAGTGGGAAGCCATTCCCTGTGTCCTGTCCCTCCAGGGCTTTGTCCGAAATCCCTCTCCAGCTCTCCTGGAGCCCCTTTAGGCCCTGGAAGGGACTCTGAGCTCTCCCTGGAGCTTCCTCTTCTCCAGGTGAACACCCCTAAGTCTCTCAGCCTTTCAGCAAACGTTTCAGTAAATCTGAGTAACTTCCTTCACCAATACATCCTGGTGGTGTCATGCCTGAGAGAGGTCCAAGGATGAGAGGCCCAGGGATGTTGGAGGCAGAGCCCACAAACACACCTGCCCTAGAGACCCCGAAATCCCACGCTGGAAGCCGCTGCGGAGGAAAAAAGGCATTGAAAGCTTCATGCCTACCTTGTTGATGTGCAGCTGCTGCTGCTGGAATTGCTGTTTGTGTTTCTCCAGGAACTGCTGGTGCTGCTGCTGGATCACCAGCTGCTGGAGGGCCTGGGCGTTCTGGGGCAGGGGAGCAGACTGGGTGCGCCCGAGAGGGCGGTGCTGCCGCAGCTTGTGGATCGAAGGGGAGACCCTCTCTCCACCCACCAAGGGCTGTGCATGCAGGGGCAGTCCTGAAAGATACCAGTCTGAAGATAATATGGAAGAAAAAACAGCAGAGGAGAAACAAAAGGAAGAAGAAAGGAAGGGAGAAAACGGCTGTTGAGTAACACTGACGGTGACATTGATACCGTGTCAAACCCAAGCCACCTCGCTGGAGCTGCCTTGAGAGAGAGCAGATAAATTAATCACGACTGCACAGAGCAATGCTTTGCTTGGTTTGAGTTCTGTGTCTGCCTGGTGACTCAGAGACCCTCTGGAGACATCTTACTTTTTGAAACCAGCAACACCTTACTGAGCCTTCTGTCGCTGCACGAGACCACAGTGGTCTGGAGAAGTTTAAACCTCACAGCTCGCCTTGGTTTGGGGACTGATCCCAGGTTTAATTCAAGCTGGGCTAGGGCTGCAGTCACTTTTGGGCAAAGCCTCTGCTCTTCTCAGGCTTTGGTTTAGGAGAGGGAGAAGCTGCCCAGAAGTCTGCAGCCAGCTGCAAGCTGAGGATTGGAAACACCTTGGCATTTGTGTCCCAGGATGTGACCTCCTTTCCCACCAATTCACATCTCTGCCCTACGTGGAAGGAGCGGACTCACGTGAAGGCCTCTTTTCTCAGAAGACTTAGAGTTTCTCCCACTCTCTGCTTTTTCTGAAAGGGATCATGTGAAAGGGCATTTGACTTTATAAATGCATGTCTCCAGAGATGTCGGTGTGTACGCGCACAGGTCTGCCTATGAATACACGGATAATTGGGAAAGACGTGTTCCTTTTCCCTGACAGCACAGTTCCTCCTCCCCAAAGTTCAAATCAGACAGCAGAGCTTGCACGGGATATTTTGGAAGACTACCTTCCTCCAAGGCAACAGCCAAGGCACTCCTGGGAAAGCTTTCCAGGAGACACCGTGTTCACAGAACCCTGGAACAGCTGGGCTTGGGAGGGACCTTAAAAACTCATCTCATTCCACCCCCTGCCATGGGCAGGGACACCTTCCACCATCCCAGATCGCTCCAAGCCCTGAGTATTTCCATCAGGAATAAGGAACATTAGGATATGTAGGATACTACCTGGAGTGACCATTCCTAAGAGGAATGGCACAGCTAAGGAATTCCAGTCTGGCTTCCCAAACTGTCTGGCAATGTCTACCTTTCCAGCACAGAGAGAGCCATCACAGCTGGATAATTCTGCACCTGTCGGGGGACTTATCTCCAGAGCTCAAGGCTCTCCAGCAGAATCCTAATAAACTCCACGCTTTGTTTCAAAGGAGTTTCCAAATACTAGCTGCAGCTTGGCAGCCGGTGCACTCAAGGCTTTGGGGACCACGTGTGAGCTCGCTGCCTCTCAGCTGCTGCCTCTGGAACATTTCTCCTTGTTTCAGTGCCCTGACTCCTTCTCCTGAGTGTTGGGACTGTAACACGTCGTACTCGCTCGCAAAGCACCGCGTGGAGCAGGTGGAGTAGAAGGAATTTGCTTGGAAGCAAACACGGTATGCTGGGAACAGCGGGAAGCAAACGCCACGCTTCTCTGCGTCAGCCTCCCCACATCTACGTGCTCGCAAGCTAATCCCGACCCCGTGGACATTCCCAGGGTTTGGATGTACAACCAGCCACGAGCTGCAATGATGCAGGGGCAGACACCTCCCAAGAACTTCCATTAGAAATGGGAGGAAGGGAAGGAAAACCAACACGTCAGCAACTGAGGCAGAACATCCTTTGTCCCGGCACCGCACACAGGAAGCCAGGAACGCATCCCAGTGGGAATTACTGCTTTGAATCCAGCCTATTTATAGCCACAGGCCTTCCCACAGGTAGTTCATTCTGAAAACCCAGCACCGGGAGTGACTCACGGCAATTAACGTCCTGGAAAGGGAACGCACACAAATAAATACAATCTGTTGAGAGGCAGCTGATTTCGCCACGGTTTTGCTATTTGTGTTAATGATGGAAAGGAAGTGTTTTAACCTGTGATTTTCTAAGTGTGTGCCTTTCATACTTTTATGGAATAGAAACCGTCCGTGGAAAGCGGGAATTGTTAAGATGCAAAGTTTTTGCCCTCGCTTTGATCTGAACTGGTCAGAACTCTTAAGAAACAGAGTTTTCAGCTTTTACCAACCAACTTTGCTATCCTGAGGTGGGAGATCCAATTTTGGAGAAGTCACCACTAATCAATGAATCAACAAACCAAGGTTTTATGTTCCTCCTGCAGGGTGTGGAGGCGAAGCAGGACCTAGAGGCTGCCTTGAAAACAGCCCAACAGATCCCTGCTGCTTTCCTCTCTTCTCCAGGTGCCCAAGTGCTGCCCCTGGAGCGCTCACCTGTGACCAGGGGCGTTTGTGCAGTTGGCTGTTCCAGCAGGACCATGTGCTGCAGGAGAGGGTTGTGTGCAGTTCCCCCATCCCTCTCCAACGTTGTAGTGCTCAGGTAGGGAGTGAGGTGAGTGCCAGGGAATAAGGAGATCCGCTGCTGTAAGGCTGGGATCGTGAGCCTCTCTGCGTCCTGCTGCGCTTGTCCTGCCTGCAAATGCCCCAAGGCACGGGGGGGTTAAGAGACATCCCAGAGGCTGATCCCAATCCCACTGACATCCCAGAGGCTGACCCCAACCCCACTTACGCTGGAAGGGCCGGTGGCAGGCAGTCCTAGCGTGATGTTGGGCAGGGAGGGCGAGGTGTAGAGCGGGAGCTGCGTCACGGAGCCCTCGCGGTTCACGAGCCTGTGAGCCAGGCTGGTCTGCAAGTGAGAGCCAACGTGGGTGAGAGCCCATCCCCAGAGCCCGCCAGGACACGGCACTCACCGTGACAAGGCAGCAGGAGGGGACACAGAGCTTCCAGAACCGCACAGACCCCCCAGCAATCCCACCCTGGGTATCCCTGGAGCGCTGTTCAAACGGCTCCCGGGGCTCTGGCAGCCTCAGGGCTGTGCCCATTCCCTGGGGAGCCTGGGCAGTGCCCAGCACCCTCTGGGGGAAGAATCTTCCCCTAGCACCCAACCTAAGCCTCCCCTGGAACAGCTACATGCTGTTCCCTTGGTACTTATCCTTCTCAAACGTTTGCCTTTTAAAAGATAAAACAGACTATCTTAAAAAAAGAAAAAAAAAAGCTTTACAATTGGTGTTTTTCTCTTTAGCAAATAAGAGACAATTTATGTTATTTACTAGCGTGTGTTAGCATAAATCAGACTTCAAAATCCCATCCAAAAGCCTCAAGGTTGCATTTATGGAGCTATTTCCTGATTTTCAGGGTGAAATGCAAGATTTGCTCAGTTATCTTACAGGCAATTGAAGCAAGAACAGTTTAGCAAAAATACCTTTAATTTCTAAACAAGACTGATTTGAAATACGCACTAGAAAACCCATTATAAAAATTACAATAAAGTGCCTGATTTTCCTGTTAGGAAACCAGTGTTCTGATCACCCTGAGGTCTCTGCAGGCGATTTTCCAACGTAAATAGAATTTAGACTTCAAGAAAACTTCTACGGAAGTCTGTTAAGCCCAGGTGCTGCTGTGAAAAAGGAGATTTTGTTTAACCTGGTATTCTGTTATGGGGCAATCTGTACCTAAGTCGTGGCTGTCCCATCCCTGGAATTGTTCAAGGCCTGGTTGTTTCACTCCCTGCAATGGGCAGGAACATCCCCAACTATCCCAGGGTGCTCCAAACCCAAAATCCAGCCTGACCATGGACACTTCCAGGGATGAGGCAGCCACAGCTTCTCTAGGCACCCTGTGCCTTTTTTTAACAGACTCATTGTAAAAAACCCCTTCATTTTTCTTTCTAATCTAAAGTGACTCTCCATGTGATTATTTGTACCCACACACTTCTCCTTCCAAGTGATTTTTTAGCACTCCTGGCAATTTTGCTTTAATTTAAATTACATAATGTCAGTGTGCCATTGAAAATAAGATACTTATTGTCAGCAGAGGAATGAAATATTTTACTGATATCACAAATGAAACAAAACTACATCCATTTTCCCTTTGAACAATCAATACTCTGGAGTTGTGCCTTAAAGCCTCTCCTGGGGATTTGATGCAGAAAACAGAGGAGAGAAGAGCACAGCGGCTCGATGCTCTCAGCATATGGGATTTGGCAGCATTATCATCACTTTAAACACACAGCTCCCGTCTCTGGGCTGTGCACAAACAGGCCTGAATTGCACACAGCCCTTTCTGAAAGCACAATTTGCAGCTGTACTCAAGGAGTTTTTACAGGCTTGTACCAACTGCAACGGCAGTCAATGCTGTGTGCCTTTCAGAGAGGGAAAAACCTCTAAAAACAGTTATTTCAAAACAGAAACTGTTTGTTTTAAAGGAGGTAGGGCTGCAGTCTTTCCCCACTGAAGGCACTCAAATAATGAATTTGGGCACCATCCTCCAACACACCTGGTTCAAGGGCTGATGCAGCAAACCGAGAAGCAGTGAGATATATTTCTCATTTAAAATAAAACACAAAGCTAAGAACGAAACACAGCATTATCTTTTCAGAAACACTCAAATACTTCCAAACATTTAATGGTGGGAACATGGGAAATCCTGGTCCATTAGCATTAAAGGAATCTCCGACACTTCAGTTCCCAGGTCATACAACTCCTAGTGAAGAAGATTCTAAAGACATCAAATGCCACTTATTTTTTCCCAAATACAGGCCAGTGGATCAGCTGGGATCGCATGACATGAATGCTGAAATAAAATGCAGAGTTATTTTTCTTTGGGAAAGGGAAAGGCTTGGGCAGGACAGGGTTTTTTTCTTCAAATTGTTTGTGCTGCTCGTGCCTCAGCCTAAGTCACAAAATTACTGCATTACAAGCAGGAATGATGGAAAGACTTTTCCTTGTGGTCAGTGTTCATTTGATTAGGTGTCGGTGGTCTAGTCCCAGATGATCAGCTCGAATTATTATGTTGAAAAATCAAATGGATGATGAGGATGATGCTCCAGCTTCACATTCACCTGCAGGAGCTCACTCCAACTTCATGGAATGGTTTGGGCTGGAAGGAACCTTAAAGACCACCTGATTCCAATCCCCTGCAGGAAGCTGCCTGCTCTGCTTATGTCACAAAAAAACCACACCTGTCAAATCCACTAGTTTTGCCATCAGCAGCAACTGGGAATTTGCAGTTTGCTAAGGACAGACAAGACTGACAGCTCCTGGATGCACAAAACCAAAACTCAGTGCTCGTCCTCTTGGGGCAAGTGAAGCCTCCACCTCCCACCAACTTCATCTTCACACTAATTACCTAAATCTCTAAGGTTTGCTATGGACTAGAGTGGCTGGAACGTGTACTGGACCATTTGGCAGGGCAGAGGGTGGAGAAGGAGGCATGCTCCCCATCTAATACTGTTACACTACATTAGAAATGAAAATAAAGTACAAAACTAGAAAGCAATAAGGACTGACATTTCCATCATCAGAAGGCCTTTTCAATTCTAAAGGAATATTTGTGGAGAACAAGCCCCAGCCTGTTTTTGGAGCCCTGGTCTTAAGACAGACTCTATTCATGGGGAGAACAGCTAATGGGAAGCTGGATAAAAAGAAATGCACCACTAACATCAGACAACCACACTGGTTTTCTACAGGCACAGTTTATAGTGGGAGCCAGCTCACATGGCCAAGACCCCTCGGAAAAGCTTGGCTCCAGGATCCCTGAACACAGGAGCTGCTGTGCTCAATCCAACCCCACCTCACCCAGGCTAACACCCTGCCCTGGGCATCCAGAGATGCCTCAAGTGATGGTGAAAGTTTATGGGATTATAAACCAGCACATGGCACCAATCTTTCAGATCCCCAGTTGTGGAGGAAAAGTTTAAATCCATTCCCTTTCATCCAGTTATGGTTTGGTCATATTTAGACCAGCCTACTGCACACAATAAATCCATCCTATATACAGGAATAAATTCCCCAAACATTAAAATACTTGCATTTGACCTTGCTGAATCCCTTTATTTTTACTTTCTCCTCACTGCAAAACCACTGCAAGTTACCACAAGCTGTCTGTGAGCTGGTTCAAACCAGATTTAATAAACAGATAAGGCATCCTGTCAGCTCAGGCTGAGAGGTAATTCCCAAAGTCTGCTCCAAGTCACAAGCTGGGCTTTTCCTTTTGTATGGTTTAGTCCTAAAACTCTCCCCAAGCTGATGTGTGTTAAAAACCAGAGGGAAGGAGGGCTCTGTACCTCTGCTTGGATACTCGTGACTGATCCTGCAATTCCGTTCTCGGTGCTGATGTTGTTGGAGCTGTTGTTCGGAGAGCTGGGACCAGATCCAGGAGCACTGTTGCATGCAGAGTCTGAAAAACACATCCAACACCAACTTTTAACATTAGAAACCATCTCTGCGATGGTATTTAGACAGATAACAAACCCTCAAGTTTTGTTTTGGATGAAAGCAGCCCTCCTCCTCCTCCTCCTCCCCTGCTTCCCCCAAAATCTTCCCAGGGCACTTAAAATACCAACAAACACTTTCAGATGGTTTATCCAAGTACCTACTCAGCATATTTAAGTCTTCTCCCATGGGGATTGCTCTTAGAGTGTATCAATAACTTGAATTATGATTGAAAGACAATAAAAGGCATGGAAGGTTTGAATAGGTCAGACTGGAGGAGGTTGGAGTTGCTCTGCTTCGTTTTTCTGGAAGTGCCGCTCTCACCCTCTTTTCCCTCTAACCCTAAAGACACCTCCTTTCATCAGACCTCCCTCAGAAAGTCTCTCACCTGCTGTATGGCACAGCTGCTAGTAGTGTTCCTCCTTTTATTTGGGAAGGTTAATAACATTCAAACATTTTCTTTTGAACTTTCCTCGTCCCCAAGCATTTGCAGCAAGAGACTCTCCCAGCAGCTGCAGTGGCTCAGGCTGGAGCAGGCTCCTCATTACTCCAGGAGGAATAAAAGCTCATTTTTACAAGGGCCTGGAGGGACAGGACAGGGGGAATGGCTTCCCACTACCACAGGGCAGGCTTAGAGGGAATTGTAGGAAGGAATTCTTCCCTGTGGGGGTGATAAGACAGTGGCACAGGTTGCCCAGAGAAGCCATGGCTGCACCACCCTGGAAGTGCCCAAGGCCAGGTTGGAGCAATCTGGTCAAGAGGAAGGTGTCCCACCAGAACCCCTTGCATTCTTCAGAGATTAAACATAATTCCTATTCCCCAAAGTAGGACTGTTTTTAAAACTTATTTTCCATTTAAAAGTCCCCTCTCACCACGACAACTCCGATACTTTTCTAACAGGCTCCAGGCTGGCTTCTTGAACCATGTCCATGCCAGTGAGAAATGAGAGCTTCCACTGCCATTTCTGAAGTCATTGCAGGGAAAAATGGTCAGCCAGCAGGAGCCATGTGCCACACAGCACTGTGTGAGTGAAGGAAATTGGATTTTCAGGTCTGAAAGGCTGCCAGAACTCGCAGAGTGTTTGGAAAACACTCCCAGGCACAGGCTGGGATTTTTAGGGTGTCCCATGCAGGCCTAGGGTTGGACTGGATTTTCCTTGTGGGTACCTTCCAACTCAGGATATTTTATAATTCCACAACTTTTAGCTCTTGAAATCCTCCTTCCCCTCTGCAAGAGAGGCTCTGACACAGAGAAGTGCTGAGGCACCCCAGGGTGGCCCAAACCCACCCTGCTATCTAAAGGGAGCTCACTTTGAGTTTGATGGAGTGATGATCGTGTGCCTTGGAGCGAGACAAGCCTGGCAAAGCTGTCACTGGCTGGTACTTACACAGAGACATCCCTAGATGGTGCTAGGAATTAACTTTATGGTAATCTCATCACATTCTTTTCTCTGATCCCACTTGCAAACTTCGGTCCTGGAAGGACAGGACTTTTCAACAAGGAACTGTCAGTTGAGTAGTCAAAAAAGCAGTTTTACACAGCTGTATGTATAAAACCCCTGGGTCAAGAACCTTTTCCTATTTTCCACCTGAACTGACACAGCTCCAGGTGTGTCCCTGGTCACAAGGAGCAGAGATGGGAGCTGGCCCTCCTGAGGAAGCTGCGGATGGGGATGAGGCCTGACCTCAGCCTCCCCCAGGCTGGACAATTCCAGCGCCCTCAGCTTGGTTCCAGCGCTGCTGAAGCACACGAAGGAGACAGCAGTGCACTTTGGGGAAGGAGGAGGGGGTGAAGAATCGAGGAACCATCACTTACCCGCGGTACCTGTGACGTCCAGCGGGCGCTTCTTGAGCGCGGTCACCACGGGCCCGTCCTTCCTGCGCAGGAGAGGGCTGCTCCTCCTCTCTGCCACCTTCTGCTTTAGCCTGGACCGCAGCTTTAGGTTGGGTTCAGAGGCTGGCCAGGAAAATGAAACGGTGTTAGGAGGGGCTCAGCAGTGTTTTACTCAGCCTGCAGTTGAGTTGAGTTGAGCTGTGTTGAGTTGAGTTGGCTGGCTGCAGTCGAGCATTTGCACGAGGCTAAACTAAATCAAGTCATTTGCTAAAAAATATTTGGAACACAGACTTGTAGTGCAACAAACAGGTCCCAGCCCATGCAAGGTCTGGATTCAACAACAACAACGACAGGCGTTTGAATTAAAAAATGTAATAATCAATCTGCAAAGTCTTCTCTGAACGAAGACACAGACTTTGGGTTTAGTGCAGAGTTTCCCACCTCTGCCCAACTTGCTCCCAACCCAGTGGCAAACCCAGCTGGGTGGGATCCAGGGAAGCAGCAGAGGAATGGCTGAGCCAGCTGAGATGCTGCTGTTGGTTATCTCTGATGTGCCACTGGAACGGGCAGCTCCACACCCTCAGAGTCATCCGACCCCAGGGTGAGCTGGCTCAGGGAGGGACGCCAGGGCAGGGGGAAAGAAAACACCAAAATCAAACCCCAGAAGCAAACCAGGTGATCGTCTCCCTGCTGGCTCCCTGTGTCACCTGGAGACAGGGTCAATTCAAGGGAAAGGGCATGAGAGCATGGCCAAGGAAAGCCAACACCAGGGAGGAGGTTTGTTTGTTTGTTTGGGAAGCATCTTGGGGTTACATCACCACAGCCTATCAGTTCTACCCTATCTAACAGCACCTCAGACACCTGGGAAGCTCCAGACTGCTCAGGGCAGGTGTGGATGCATCTCCTGTGACCACAGCCTTGTATACACCACGCTTTTGAGAGACTCCCTCCAAAGCCCAAATCCTGAGATCCCAAAAAGCCGAGGCAGAGCTCCTGGGAAGCCCCAGCGCCCCTGGGGCCAGGACAGCTGGTGACAGCGCATGCGTTATCGAGTCTCCATCAAGGTCACGAAGCTTTAATTCAAGACTCCTCCTGCAAGATGATTTCCTCTGGGAGCTTCCTGATCTCCCGAGCCCTGAGTGAAATACCTGCTGTGGGGTTTGAGGGCTCCTGACACAGCTGAGATGAGCAAACCGGGCCCATCCTTTCCCCTCCTCAACAGCCCTGCTGCTTAATCCCTTTGAAACAGCAAATCCTGTGCTCACTCCATTACCAACCAACACGCTCCAGGGTGAATAATCTACATTTCTCTAGAAGAATTAAAACAGGGTTTACAAACTGATTTGAATTAAATCAGTCTGGCTGCAGCTACATTTCCCTTGACCACCGGGTCACGTCAAAGATCAAGCTTGTCGACATTAATTGCGGGGCTCAAAAAATCAGAAGGCTGATGAATTCAAGATCAAATGCTTGAAGTTAAGCCATCAACGCAGTGCTTTGATGGAATTTTTTGGAGAAAGAAAAAAAAAAAAAAAAAAAGAAAGGAAGAAGCTTTTTCATGAATGTTTTGGACAGAAAAAACACCAGCAAGAGCAAACAGGAGCACTAATAAAAGAAGTGCTTCCTCAAGATGATGCTTCAAATGCTGAATGAAGTGCATTAGCAAGGGGGGAATCGTCTTAGAGAGAGAGAATTTACATATAAAATGGCAGGGGACCGAATGCAAATCTGCTCCCAGGACAATATTAAAGACCAGACAAGTTCAAACACAGGTTCATGCTCCAAGCAGCAACTTCTCCAAGTTCTCTTAGAAACAGAGGTTATGATTTTAACTTTTGATTTTAAAAGCAGTGTTTGGGTACGCACCTCATCCCCCATCCTTACATTCCCAGCTTTAATTTGTCCCAATTTCTGAGCATTAATAGCTGCCTGGTTGCCACACTCATGGCTACAAGGAGATGACCTTTAAGGTCCCCTCCAACAAATCCACTCCGGGATTCTGCAGAAGGGGAAGGTGTCACAGCTGGATGCTGATATATCCATTTTGAATCAAAGAGATCTAAGCCTATGCCACAGCTGTTGGAAGGATCAGTCCTCCAACAAAGGAAAACATGGCAATAAAAACTGTATTTCAGCCCAAAATTTTCTTCCTGGTGCTCAGATGAGGGGTGGTTTCTGTTGGGAACACACAATTAATTAGGCGGCTTTAAAATACAAAGAAAGAATGGGTTTGAAACACCTCAAAAACGGGCAGGGAAACAAAAGATTTGGGGTCACAGGTTACCTAACACACCCCACATTTAAAGCCACAATAAAAACCGCCTTCCACATAACGAAGAGGTGAACAAACATAGAAAATCACAGCCTTAAAAGAGAAAACACCTCCAGCGTAAGTGATTGCCAAAGCAACGTATTGGAATTTGTCAGATTAAACTATTTTTAGGCAAAGTCACTCTGTGTTTTCCCCTTCTGCTGGGGGATCGAGTTTCGAAACACCAAAAGGTCTATTTAAAGAGCCCCGCTCTGATTTTGTTGTTTATCCCTCAGATATAATCCCAAATCTAACGTGGCATCAGGACCTCAGAGAGCGTAATCCCTACATGGATTTAATTGGGTGCTCCAGAGCCCAAAGTAGGTGAATTAAAATTCAGCACAGGCAGCGCAGCACAGCCTCAAACTCACAGAATTCACATAAAACCTATTTTATAGTAAGAGACTTGAGGCTTGTTCAGATGGTTTTTAAACTATTATATAATAAAAATGTTTTTAAGCTGAAGAGAGCTGCCTTTCACAAGTGTAAAACAGAATTTGAACAACACAGAAGCATCAATACCTGACAGTCAATGCAGGTTCAGTGCTGTGTCAGGAACACCAATTTCACTGGCAATCTCCCCAAATTCACCCTGCCAGGCAATATGCCCAAACAAAGCCTTGCTAACTGGAGTAAATTTAAAAACTGGAGACTAAATTACAAAACCTAAGTTTAAAAAAAAAAAAAAAAATACCGCTTCTCTGTATCTCAAGGTGAAATATTTAAAACAAACGCCATGAAATTATCAAAATTCCCCTCCAGCAAACAAATGAAGCCCATGCCCAAATCTGAGTCAGCTCCCACAAAGCCAGTGGGATTTCTTCAGCACTGACATACTTAATTTGGCCTATAATAAGGATTTATACAAAGAATATTTTGTTTTCCTCCGAGTAAATTAATAACCGGAACACAAGCCAAAAGCTTCCCTGGTTTTCACAGGCTCCAACCCAAGTTACCCCTCTTATACATCACTGAGTGCAGCAAGACCCGTGTAATCCAATTCTTCCAACATTTATGTCATTCCCATTGTTTTTTTCCTAGAACTGCAGCCCCTAAGCTGCTGAACTAATGGGACATTAAGTCTGTGGAAGCCAAAACCCCACCAAGTCCTGGGCAGAGGTTGCCCTGTTCCCACTGCCCGTCCACGTTTGTGGAACAAAAGCAAACAATGCAGCATGAAACCCCTGCTGTCAGTCCTTGAACGTCTTCATTTGGGCAGGTGGGGACTGGAAAGGGATGTTATTCTTTTGTTATTAGTATTATTATTATTTTTAACTTTCAGACTAAGCTTTACTAGCCAGGCAAAAGCCAACAGAATTATCTTGTCTCCCTTCTAACATCCATGAGAAAACTCCATGAGGAGAGGGAACCTAAGCTGAAGGAAGGAAAGGGTTAGATGGGATATTGGGAAGGAATTGTTCCCTGGGAGGGTGGGGAGGCCCTGGCACAGGGTGCCCAGAGCAGCTGTGGCTGCCCCTGGAAGTGTCCAAGGCCAGGATGGACATTGGGGTTTGGAGAAAGCTGGGACAGTGGAAGGTGTCCCTGCCTGTGGCAGGGGGTAGGAATGGGATGGACTTTAAGGTTCCCTCCAACCCAATCCTGGGATCCCATGAACAGTGCAGGCCCCTGGCAGCTCCTGGGAAGCAGAGATGGAGCTGGGAGGACCAAGGAGGAGGAGGGTGGGTTCCCTGAGTGACTGGGATCCCCCAAAGGTGACACTAAACCACAAGATTTTGTTTGGTCTCCTCCTGGAAGAGGTTTCTCTTTTGGTGCACCACACACAAGAAGTGTCTTCATGATTCCACAATCGTTAAGGCTGGACAAGACCTCTGAGATGACCAAGTCCTACCATCAATCCATCACCACCACAAACCATGTCCCCCCAGTGCCACATCCCAGTTTTTGAACACTTCCAGGGATGGTGATTCCACCACTGCCCCAGGCAGCCTGTTCCAGTGCCTTGACCACCGTTCCAGTGAAGAAATCTTCCCCAATATCCAAGCAAAGTGTTATTTTTGGAGCAGAGAGACTGACGTCCTCCAGTTGGAACAGGACAGAGTATTTCCAGCAGGAATTTCTCTGGGTGTCAGGGCCTCCTCTCAGTGCGTGGGCCTGTGGGAAGCCGGGCTTCCAACCAGGCTGCCTGAAAGGACATGGTAGGTGGGAAGGCAGGGATGCTCTCGAACTGGAGTGACACTCAACGCCACACAGAGCTCCAGGATTTCCTCTGGATTCCACTTCCATGTTACACCGGGCTTTCTGACTAGTCAATTTTCCTCTAAACAACCTTTCGTCCTAAAACAAACCCCTCCAAACACTCCAATAATCAGAACCAGCTCAGAGGGACACGATGCTTTCCTTGACAAATACAGCATTAGAATTGTTGACAAATCCTTTCATTTTTCCCTCTTATTTCTTTCTAATTGCAACAAGTTCCCACCAACTTCACCTGCTTAGCTGCAAATAATACCCCAACAACTCCAGTTTTCTGCAATACCGACAACATCACAGGATGCTGGATGCTTTCCTCTCTCAAGCTCGTCTCTTTTGCACAGAGAAAGAATCATGGAGTCACAGACTCATTTAGGTTGGATATGCCCTCTAAGATCATCAAGTCCAAGAGGAAAAGCACGTTAAGAAGTGAAATAATTCCCTTTAAAGCTTCGTGATGGTGGTGGTGTCAGCTTTCTAAGTAACAGCATGTTCTAATATATCCACTGCTTGAATTTCAGAAAGCAGGCAATGCCATCAACAACCTCGTTCCTGGGGAGAAAATGAGGACAGGATTCCTTGGAAATGCAAAACTGAAAAGCTCTGCTAAAACCCACTTCGGCAGCTCCAAGAAAGGTGTTGACAAACAGCTCTTGGGGTTATCAAAACAGACTGTCCCAACCCAGAGTCTAAAATCACTCTGCAAGAATTCTCCAGAGACTTTCCTTACAGGACCCCAGTGCGGCACATAACCAATGTTATTAAATTTGGGAGACTCCAGCCTTGATCTGGGAGTAGAAAAGGTCACTTAGAATTTCCTCTCACAAAAGCTGTCAATAAAACTCCGACACTAAATCCCACACAGAACAAAGGAGACTCCTCAGAAGGGGAAATAAAAATCCTTGTGCTAATCCAGGTATTTAACAGCAAAGGCAGGAGCAACACCAACCAAACTGATCTTAGCTCAGTGAAAAAAAAGAAAAAGAAAAGCCCCAAAGTGCTTGGAGAGTGGGAGCAGAGTGAAATTAATCCCCCAGCCACGCTAAGAACAGGATTCAAGCAATTAGTAACTGCACCAGGAAAACAATTTCACGCTGAAACCAAACAGCCAAGGAACTGGAGCATAATTTAGGAAAACAAATCAGAGAGAGCTGGATTTCAGGGCACGGGAGGCATCGGGAGCACGCTGCAGGAGCTGACTGTTGCCCCTGCTGAAGGCTTTTAAGCACTCTGAAGAGATCATTCTTGCATATCCTCCCTCTCCCATAACCTGTGACCATCAGGATGCTTGAAATAAGAATAAATACACGGAGTATTGCTAAAATGCAGGGAAATGGCGAATTTGATGGAATCATGGAATGGTTTGGGCTGGGAGGGAGCTTAAAGCTCACCTTGTTCCAACCCCCTGCCATGGGCAGGGACACCCTCCTCTATCCCAGGGCACTCCAAGCCTTGTCCAACCTGCCCTGGAACACTTCTAGCGATGGGGAATATTTATCCTTCCCAAAAATGTCTCAACCTGCAGGACATGCTCCCAGCTCTGCAGACTGGGAGAAATGATAATTCCAACTGCCTTCCCACCACCCTCTAAGCCGCCCTCTCCCCAGCAACGGTGCTGGTTGGATTCCAGCCCTGGTAATCAGAGCTGTATTGTGATGGGCTCTGTTATTTGAGCTGCAAATATTTAATCAAATTTAATAAAATTGGACTACACTATATGGTGGTTTTAAATTACCAACACAAAGCCAGAGCGTTGCCTGGTGCCAAAAATCTGAAAAGCTCACCCGTAATAAAGAACTTTATTTAGGATGGGCTCCAGCCTTCCCTGCCTTTTGTTTACACCAGATTGTTCAGGAGCCTTTCTTCTCCAAGCAACTTAACATTCTTGGCACTGGGAATTCTGCAGGATATTGCTGTGCCAGAGCCTGACGTGCTGTTGCGTTGAAAGGAAAATAAAAGAAAACAATGAAAAAAAAAAGAAAAAAATTCTCCCCTGAACCTTACAAAAGTGAACTCCTTTGTATCCCAGACCAGTGCCCAGGAGATTAATGCTGGTGCCCAAAAAGAACAAGTGCCAGCGTTCTGGGAAACCAAAATCAACTGAACGTCCTCCTGCTGGAAAACAACAATGGGTTTGGTGGCTTCCACTCTTTAATAATGTGATTAGCTCCATTTATCATCCTTAATTCCCTCTGTGTGACAGCAGGAGTTCATTCAGCAGGAGCTTTGGTGAGATCCCAGTTTGGGAAGCAGCACAGGGTGAGATGTGCAGATGTCTTCCTTCTCCTGCAGGAATTCCCGTCCAGGACCCTGGGAGCAACTGGGGCAACTGCTGCCCAAAGCCAGTCTGACAAGCTGCCCTGAGGTGACAGGCCAGGTATGTTTGGGAGTATGTAAAAGCCCATTTTTACTGTGGGAATGCCAACAGGATAGGAAGGGATCACCTGGCATCACAAAGCATAGGAAAGAGCTAAAAATCTCCTGGAATCAGGCTGCCCACAGGTCCTAAGTGATAGGTTGGGAGCCAAGGGATGCTTCTCTGCACGGAAATGCTGCGACTCCCAGGGCAGCCTGGAAGCTCTTCCATTAGCCAGGCGCAGAGAGGAGAGGAGAGGATGCCCTGTCCTTCAGCAAACCCCGTTTTCTAAGGTCAGCTTTTGGAGTTCTCCAGGAAGGACAAAGTCAAAAGTACCATCCCCAAAGCAACAGGGGCACCTTTCCCAGGGAAAACCAACATCTTGGAGCCAATTTTTGACTGGGTTCCTGCACAGCTGAAGTGTTTGTTACTCGTCAAGCAACCAACCCAAGGGGGAACAGAGACAACTGCACAGATGGGAATCCATCCAGCAAGGCAGGTGCTACGGTTCCTAGTGAGAAATTCCCAAAAAGGGAAAATTTCATCACTGAAAGGCTAGTCAGGCATTGGAATAGGTTGTCCAGGGCAGTGGTGGAGTCACCATCACTGGAAGTGTTTAAAGAACCTGTGGATGTGGTCCTTGGGGCCATGGGTTAGAGGCGGCCTTGGCAGTGCTGGTTGAAGGTTGGATGATCCTAAAGGGGCTTTTCCAACCTTAATGATTGTGTGATCTTTCCAGAGAAGCTTTTTTTGCCGTCCTGAAGTGATTCCCAGCACGGCCAGTGAGCAGACCTGCTCCCCCAGTGAGGCTGAACTCTGGGAGCTGAGCCGTTCCCCGAAGGCAGCGGCCCCGAGCTGGCCGGGTTGGGAGCCCAGGCTGTGCTGGCTCAGGCATGTGATACGGAGCTGAGGATCACAGCCAAGCCAAACAACCTGGTTTACATAATACAGGCTTGAGGAATAACTGACCTGCTCAGCCACCGTGCAGGGAGAAGCCAGACTGAGAGAGAACTGTCTAGGTGTGAACCAAACCCTCGCAGGAAGCCCTGGCGCTCGCCCTGGCACAAACCCCCTCATTTACCTCAGGTACAAACTCGTACATAAAATGCAAATCCCCCCAAGAAATGAACTTTTTCTTGGTACTTTTCTCACTCAGCAAAACATACTTGGGCTGGAGACATGCAGATCTCTGTGCAAGTGTGGGGTTTGGGAAAACATCTCCCAAACTTTGACACGTGGCCCCACTGTCTCCCGTGCTCCTCGCACACGTCGGAGCAGCCCCGGGCTCCCTGGAACACTGGGAGCACAGTGACAGATGAAGGGGAAGGAGATGGAGACGGGGCTCAAGAAACAAAGCATGGCCTGGAATCCAGCTTTTTGGAAACTTCCCTTCTTTTCCAGGAAAATCAGATCAGAGGGCCGGGACGGCTGGCAGCGCGGTGAGGGAAGGGCAGCCCTACCTGTTTTTCTGAGTGGGAAGTCGTCTTTGGAATCGTACATCCCCAGGACTGGGTGGTTGTAGGTGCCGGAGACGCCGCTTTGGGGTGGGGAGCTCTGGTCCAGAGAGCTGTGCTGGGTCTTCCTGCACAGAAGGAAAGAGAAGGAGAAGGGACAAAGCTTTACACCAATGACATGCAGAGGGGATGAGCGCAGCGCCTGCCACCTCAGGGAGTGGGGAACGGGGCAAAGGGAAAGGCTCTGGCTTTCTTCTCCTGGGCACTCCTACAAAAATCCCCACTAAAATCCAATACACAGGAAGACAATTAACTTAGTTTTCAGTGTAAGGCTCCACCTTGGCTCAGCTCGTGCAGGTATTTAACCACAAGTGCAAATTCTGAGACTGCAACCTGGGCTGGCTTTTGCTAAGTCATGCTCCTGAACCTCAGCACAGGTGAGACCTCAACTTCAGCACAAGTGAACCATTTCCTTCCCCAAAATAAACCCCAGTCTTAGGAGGCAGGGTCCAAGGCTGAAGCATTGAACCTGGCCAGCAGCAGCCATGCCACACAGGTGGCCCCCTGCCTTTCCTCCTGCCTGTCCTCCCATCCCAGGAGCTCAGCAGAGACAGGGCCAAAGCACTCAGCACCTTTCCAGCTGAACTTCCCCGAGATGATAATTTATGGCTTTGTTTGAGCAGGCTGCTGGAAGTAAATTACAGTCTGTTTGCTGAGGATATTAAATAATGAATGAGTTTTCTCAGCCTCCTACCAGTTTGTTGGCTGCATCTTTCCTGCTTAATGACTTGTGCCCAGCTTTGCTGTTTCTCAGGAGCTCCACCAGCCTGGGAGAAGGCTCCAGTCAGCAGAACAACTGATTTAGTCATGCAGGTGACAGTCATTGGGCTCTCACAACTTCACTTTAAATAAACAGAATTTAAATTCTGTATTTCTTCTAAATACTAAAGGATTTGGGACAACAGCAAGCAAGCATTTTGTATAAAAAAAAAAAAAAAAAAAAAAAAAAAAAAAAAAAAGAAGTGAATATTTGAGATTTTATACTGCCTAAAAACCAAGCTGAAAATATTCTCCTACAAAAGGTTCTTCAAGGAACCAAAACGAGCCATTCGCAGCTGAAAATTGCACAAATTCACACTGCTTCTCAAGCAGTGACAATCCCTTGAGTGCAAGCTCCACTCAGAAGTTGGCTCCTTGCTGAGATCCAGAATTCCAGATCAATTCCACTGCAAGTTAAAGCCTTCAAAAAATATGGGGCTAATGGAATACTAGGAAAACACATTGAATTTTCTACATAATTACAAAAAAAAAAGCCCCACCAACCAAAAAACCCTCTGCAAATTTTATTTGAACATCAACATTTTCTACTCCCCCCCAGACTTTCTAGTGGGAGGTGTCCCTGCCCCGTGGCAGGGGGTGGAATGGGATGGGCTTTAGGGTCCCTTCAGCCCAAACCATTCTGGGATTCTATGGAAGTATGAATGACTCTGGTTTCCCAATCCTCCCTCTTCATTATCCAGATCACGCTGTACGTAAAGAAAACATGATTTTTGGGGCTCTTGCAGGGCTGTGTTTCCCACACCCACCCCATGCTGCGCCACATCCCCGTCCCTGAATGCCCCCACGCACACTTCAATCTTCACCTGCAATCAGAACAGAGCCAAACTGAAAAAAAAACCACCAATCCCTCCTGGGAAGAGACATGGCTTTTTCTGCCAGGATCTCCCCATTCCATGGGAAGGCAGCATGCAGAGATGTTTCCCTCCCAGGAATCCTGGATGCTGTGATCCCAGAGCCCTGAGCCCCATCTAGTAGCACAATGACATTTTTGGCTCTATATGAGCAACGGACTTTTTTTTTTTTCCCCTCCTTTTTTTTTTTAATCAATCATGACCTAAGCAACACAATCGAGTACATTGAAGCGATTTTCATCCCTTTGTCAGGAAATGTGCAGGAATTCAAAGGGCTTGTTTAGATGTACTCCAGGGCTGCTGAATGACACATATTGAGCTGTGCAAACAGGAATACATTCCCTGGCTCCAGGACTGGGGTCTGACGCTGCTTCCAGTAGCATGCACTGGTCTGCATGCCCCTTCAGGAATGTCAGAGCTCTGAGAGGAGAGGAAATTGGACACTGCACAGAGCTTGCAGGCATTCCTGAAAGCACATCCCTTCATTCAAGGCATCCCCTGTTCCCTGAGCTCCTTCAAACACCCACGTGCACAGACAGAAAGGTTGGAGTGATGATCTTGGAGGTCTTTTCCAACCTTAACGATTTCATGATTCGGTATTTCTTCCTTCAGTCATGTCCAGCACTGAATATACATTCAGACATGTGTACCTGAGCTGGAATGTCTTGTGTTCACACCCGTGGACATTGGGACCATTCAATGTACAACTTAATGTGTAATTTAAAGTATAATTGTACCTCTCTACCTCCCCACCATGCAAATATCCCTTTCAAGCTAGCATAAACTCCTTTTTCTGCAAGCACACGGAGTGGCTGCTTCCCAAGCACTGCTGACAGCTTCCCAGGGGAATCACACAGAGCAGGAGTTCCTGGGAGCAGGGCTGCCCAGTGGGTTCAGAATCCAGCAGAGGGACAGCCTGACAACGCAGCTCCAAAGACCCTCCCCTGCTGCTGCCTGTCATAAAATCCCAGAGTGGTTTGGGCTGCAAGGGACCTTAAAGACCACCTTGTTCACCCCCTTCCACCATCCCAGGTTGCTCCAAGCCCTGTCCAACCTGGCCTTGAGCACTTCCAGGGATGGAACATCATCCTAGAGGTCTTTTCCAGATCTAATACCTCCGTGATTCCGCGCCAGCAGAACATTTTTTCCTGTCACAGCCACTGACGTCAGACCATCATGGTGCTCAATACCCTTAGGAGACTTTTTTTTTTTTTCCAAGCAACGCTTTCCATTAAAAACAAAAAACAAAAAAAAAAGGGAATATTCACAAACCTTAATAAGACCAAGGGAAGTGCTTAAAAGCAGGCGTGTCACTTCGAGAGGCTCTCCCAGCATCTGTTACCACTTAATTGCCTCGCCTGCTCACAGCAGGAGCGAGGAGTGGATCTCCTGCAAGCCCCGCTCGCGTGTGCTCAACCCAACCACCACCCAACTGCATCACAGCACAGCTATGTGGGGACAGGAATGCCTCCAGAGCTCAGCTGGTAACCTGTGTGATGCCATACAAATAAATACTAATACGTCAGGAATTTAAAGGTTGAGTCTTCTTTTGGAAAAAAAAAAAAAAAAAAAAAAAAAAAAAAATTTAAAAATGGAATGGAAAGGAAAAAGATCCCCAAACTTCTGCCTTAACAAGCGAAGGATGCATTTAAAATCGCTGTGCTGCTGCCATCTGCCCTCCTTGAGGGCTCGGCAGGATAATTCAGCGCTGAGAAACAGCTGAGAGGGCCCCAAGGCTTTGTCCATCTCGGGTTAGAATCCAGGATACCAATCCTCACCCCATCACAAAACAGACGGAAAATGAGGGGATGGCATGACCTGAAAGCCTTGTGCAATGGTTTGTGTGTTGTCTCTGCCCGTTGGTGGATTAGTAAGTGCCACAACAAACCCAAACCATCCATTGGTGCTCAGAAAGTTCTCGGCATCAGCTGAGGGAACACCCTGAAACCCCAAACACGACGTGGCTAAAAACCTGCAGCAGCCCTGGCCTTGCACCACAGAGAATCCCAGGATGGTTTGGGTTGGGAGGGACTTAAAGCTTATCCCACTCCACCCCCTGCCATGGGCAGGGACACCTTCCTCTGTCCCAGGGTGCCCCCAGCCCCAGCGTCCAACCTGGCCTGGGACACTTCCAGGGATCCAAGGGCAGCCACAGCTTCTCTAGGCAACCTGAATTCTAGCTGACCTTGTACCACTCCTGCATTAACTGGTTTTTTAACCAACTTTTAAGGAAATGGAGGATCAGGGTCTTCAACCACCTTTAATGAAATCCCCAAGTCTCAGATTAGATTTTCAGAGATGTATTAAAGCTGCTCAATCTCACTTTGCCTCCAATAACATCTGACTTCTTCTGCCAACTCCACTTCAGCATTTCTGTCCTGGCTCAGAGCTGGGATAGCTTTCAAATTTCATTGCAGCTCAGTTTCTGGAATTTGGAAATGTCTTCTGGCTATGACCTCATCCTCCCTGTACACACGTTCATTTCTTAAGACTTAAAACACTGTCAGTGCTTCAGCTTGAACATGAATTTCATGGCAAAATGAAATTACTTTTGTAACTCAAAATTTCATCAATTTTACAGTCACTAAAGCCAACATCCAAAGCACTTTGTTTTTTTTATTTAATATAGACAGTGACAGCAGTGGAACCTTTGAAGTCACATCAAATTTTCTGATTGTCTTTAGTACAATGAAAAAGTCAATTTCTGAAATGGAAACTGGAGACCAACAGTCGCATATTTTCAGTTGAAAACAGGGATGTTGGGGCAGTTGTGATCAAAAGTGCAGACTGGACCCACTGGATGTTTCCAGTGAGAGCCAAGT
Organism: Sinosuthora webbiana; assembly: GCA_013397395.1. Taxonomy (NCBI): domain Eukaryota; kingdom Metazoa; phylum Chordata; class Aves; order Passeriformes; family Sylviidae; genus Sinosuthora; species Sinosuthora webbiana. Next base: position 326,519 of record VXBN01010697.1, read on the forward strand.
AAACCAAACTTCCTCCTTTGTGAGATTAAGAAGAGCAGTACAGTGTTAAAAGCTTTAAAATGCAAAGCTTAACTATCCTGAGCTGCAGGAATTCACTGAATCATAGAATATCCTGAGTTGGAAGGGACCCACAAGGATCATCAAATTCCAGCTCCTGAACGTAAAAAACTACTCCTCATTTGACTAAAGTTCAAGTTTTACAACACCAGGCGGGATCAAATCCTGGGTGAAAAGCTGGAGGACTTATAAAAGCTGATCTCTGACTGTAGAACTTGTGAGCTTGAATAATTGTGGATTACAGATGACACAAAGACCTCTTTCTACACACAGAGCACTGTGACCATCAGAGCAGACACCGGTGGACACTGAAAACCACTCACACTGGAACCCTCTGGAAAAGGCATTTTGGGAATGCACGGAGCTCCTGTCACCACTCTGGCTCATCCCACAGGCACATCAGGTCTATTCCCTCAGGGAACAAAGGTGGCACTGGCTGAACCCTGCAGAAAGCCCAGCACCACTTACCCGTACCAGAAGCGAGGGTCGCTGGATATGCAGTGGTTGAGATTCCGGTGGGCCAGAGCCTTCTTCTTGTTTAACACAAATTCCTGCAACTTCATCTTCACTTCCGTGCTTGCCACTGCACCTGTGATTTAAAAAAAAAAAAAAAAAAAATTAAAAAAGGTTATTAAATCAATTCACATACTTGAAGGAATTTTTTAAATTTCTGAAATAGATCCCAAATCGAATCTTTCATTTCCAGTCCAAAAACAAAAAAAGAACTTTGCTTTCAAAGAGAGAAGAACAAAGTGCCTCCAGTAAGGAGCTCTCCCTTTTTATCCCTGTAGCTTGGCATAGACTCACAAGTTATGTTTGAAAACACAGATGAAATTGGGTTTATTTCAGCAGAAGAGGATGTTACACTTGCATAGAAGCACACTCAGAATAAAGCACTTGTCTGGGCTATCTCAGCTCTCTTTGAACCAAAGTTATTTAAGAAAAGGGGTCTTGTGCACCCTCAAGTTGTTAAATGTCACATCTAAAAGCAGAAAGGGAACGAGCCCAGTGGCTCATGTGTAGGTTTTGTCTCAAAAACTCCTGTAAACAGGGAACTCTTTGTTCCCAAGTCTCTGTGCACCACGACCGACGTAACATTTCGCTTCGTTTACGAGCGCGCGGATCTCTTGCTTCAAATAGAAAACCTAACATTTAAAAAAAAAAAATTTCAAAAAGAGAGGCAGTCATTCTGCACAGCTAAAATGTCAACTGTGTAATCCCTAATCATGATTTCCTGCACAATGGAGGCTGTTCCTTTGCCATGATGGAGCCCAGCGATCATTGGGTTGACAGCCCAGACTCCCAGGCAGGGCTCCTGATGGAGCAATGCGTCCCGAGTTTGGCAAGGGGACACGTGGAAAACGATGGTTCATCCACACCGTGGCGTAAGGCAGGAGCTCCAAATGGAAAATATCTGGGCTGGGAGGAAAGGGAAAGGCCAGGGAAGCTGCCTGCTCCACTGGGAACAAGAACTAAAATATCACCGCGCCATGTTCTCGTGTCCTGTGCCCGGCTTGATGATGAGGTGACATTTGACATGCCGGGAGAATAATTCCTGGGCTCTCCCCAACAGCAAGGAGCTGCAGCATGCCCACAAGGCACTGCCTGGAGGTGTAAAATGGTTCAAACACCAAAGTGAGAAAATTCTCTTTTTTTAGAGCCCTGCGTTTCTCACCAGCTCCACGAACACAGGTTTGGTGGAAAGTTCAAGCAAAGAGCTGGAGATAAATCCCTGAGTAGTAGAAGAGGTGACAAATCCATGCTTGAAAGCCTTTCTCCCTCCAAAATGTGTCATCCTTAATCCATTAGCATCCTTAGAACTCTCAAATCTGGCTGTGTTCTGTCAGTTCGGCATAAACCTGTTACTTAGAGGACCTCAAGTTCAGGATTTTTGGAGTGTAAGGTTTACCTCCTTTACTGGAAGCTGAAAGGTATCACAGAACCCCAGAGAGCTTTGGGTTGGGAGTGACCCTAAGGGTCATCTAATTTCAACCCTGGCCTTGGACACTTCCAGGGATCCAGGGGCAGCCACAGCTTCTCCGGGCACCCTGTGCCAGGGCCGGCCCACCCTCACAAGGAACAATTCCTTCCCAATATCCCATCCATCCCTGCCCTCTGGCAGTGGGAAGCCATTCCCTGTGTCCTGTCCCTCCATCCCTTGTCCCAAATCCCTCTCCAGCTCTCCTGGAGCCCCTTTAGGCCCTGGAAGGGGCTCTGAGCTCTCCCTGGAGCCTTCTCTTCTCCAGGTGAGCACCCCCAGCTCTCCCAGCCTGGCTCCAGAGCAGAGATGTTAACCAGGAAGGAGAACAAACTCCACCTCTCTCACTCTCTCTTCGTATTTCAGATCAGGACAATTTTAGCTTCCCTCTGCCAAATTTTGTGATGTGAGAAAAATAACTTAAGTGTCCTTAAGAGCTGAGGTGCGATAATGATTCTACACCACAGCACTTCTTAAATAAAAAGTAACTTAAAAATAAAACTGTAGCCATGGGAACAGGATCTTCAACTTAACATCCCCAAAATCTGGGTTTTTTTTCCCTCTACACCTCTGTGTTTCACCCAAAAGATGCTTTGCTCCCATCTTCCAAAGATTCAGGCCTTTTACTTTATTTTCAGATTACTTTAATGACTATGGTCAGGTATTGGTTCTGAGGAGAGGCCCAGCAAAACATGGATAGAACATCAACAGCTGATGGGAGCAGCAGGGCGAAGTGGAAATGCTCAGGGATTCTCAACTTCTGGTCTTTCTTGCACTTAAAATGTCTCCCAGACCCCAGTTTTTTCCTACTGAGAAAGTTCTTGGAGCTTTATCTTATTACAAGTTCCCAGCCAGCAGCCCATCTTCCTTTCACCACTTCTCCCATGGTGAAACCAGACCTGAGGAGTTGATGGCACAACTTGGCAAGGTATTTGGAGGCATTTTTCCCCCCATTCACTTGCAGAAAAAGCCTGAACAAGCAGCCCGGAGTGTCTCTGATAAGGGACATTGTGAAGCCACAATGATCTCCTCAAGTGCATAATGACACACAGTGGGAAGGCACCCACAAGCTGTAACCTCCTAAAAAAAAAAATCCCCTCATGAATGGAAACGCTTTAAAAAGGGGAGAGCTGAGAACTGGGCTACGTCTTAAAAAGAGTGAAATTCAGAGCAGCAGAAAGAGAAAAGGAGTGCAGCGTGCATCTGGTGTATTTTATGGGCTTAATATTCTGCCTCCATTAGGAATGCTGCCAAAAATACTTCAAAAATGTTAAATCAAGGGAAGAGAGGATACGCTTCCTTTTGAAAAACGCTAAAATGGCATTTAGTGAGACAAAAATGAAGATAAAGCAGAGAAATGCATTTCCCTCCTCCCCCCAATTCCCACAAGCTCCCCGTGCCTTCAAGGAGGTTCCTCCAGCCTTCTGAGGCTCCTTCACGGCTCCCACCCACCTGTCAGCACCCAAAGAAGTGGTGCTTTGGCCACTTACTCTCTTTCCCTTTCTCTTTGTTTTTCAGCTGCTGCAGTTTCTGCTCTCGGTGCTGCTTCTCCAGCTCCTGCTCCTGTCGGTGCTGCTCCAGCTTCCTCTGGTGCTCCAACAGCTCCTGCTGATGCTTCATGGCCAGCATCTCCTGCTGCTGCTGCGGAGAAGGGAACAGGGAAAAGGAGCAAATGAACACCATCAGCCTTCCCAGAGCCAAAGCAGAGGCTGCGGGCAGGTGACAATAACAGTGCTTTATTCATGGAAAGAAGAACAAGCACGGGCTTCCCTTCATCTCCATCATCTGATTTTAAATAAAACGCCACTAGGGCATCCTCAATATTATTTGTTGCACAGGGAAAACGTAGAAATTGTGGCTGCCCCATCCTTGGAAGTGTTCCAGGCCGGGCTGGATGGGGCTTGGAGCAACCTGGGATAGTGGAAGGTGTCCCTGCCCGTGGCAGAGGGCGGAACGAAATGGAATTTAATGGCCCATCCAACTCAAACCACGCTGCGATTCCGTGATTAACTAGAAAAAGAATTGCTCCAGCACATTAAAAAAAAAAAAAATAAAATAAAAAATTTCCTCAACAATTTCTCCAAGAAGGATTTTCCCCGGCCCTCTCAACTCACCCACATTCATGGCAATAATCAGGAGGCATGACGTCTAATTAAGGTCTAATTTGCAAAAATTACATCAGGTGGGACATTCAAGGCTGGAAGCACCAAAGGCTCCTGCCCCAGTACAAGTCCCCCGGCCCGGGGTCCCCAAGTCCCAACAGCTGGGAGGTGTCAGTGTCCCCACCAACCTCCTGGGAAATTTGGGGTGCATCCCCCATCCCAGGGCCCCTGTTTGGGTGCAGAGGGCATTCCCACAGGACTGGGGGCGGCAGTTTGATGCGCTGTGCCCTGGGATGGCGCGGGGGGATGCCCGGTGTCCTGCCAGGCCGCGGAAAAGCAGGTGACAAACGACGCGTCCCAGCAGCCTGGAGAGAGGAGCAAAGGAAACTCTGCGGGGCTACAAACTGCTGCTTCTTGAAAAAGCAGAGACGAAAGGACCATCTCCCACCTCCCAGTCCGACCTGCACGCTGCCCAGCGAGGCTCGGGCCGGGGCCTCCCGTAAAGCCCTGGAATGCCGGGGCCTTCCAGAGCCTCCGGAGCCCTCCAGAGCCTCCGGAGCACGGCGCCCACCCCGCACTCTTTACGTTGGCAGCTTATAAACCGAGGGATTGATGGAGAGCTGGCAGGCTCCAGCCTCAAAGCCCTGAGCTCTCCGAGGCTGTGCTTAATGGGGGCCTGTGCTCAGATACCACCCACCGCTCCCGCAGAACCCCTGAGGCGGAGAGGGAGCGGGAGCACGGAATTATGGAATGGTTTGGGTTGGAAGGGGACCCGAAAGATCACCCCATTCCAAGCCCCTGCTATGGGGGCAGGGTCCAAGCCATGGCTGTTGAGACAGGGAACCTGCTTTCTCCAAGAACATCTCAATCCATCCTTCTCCAAACGCTGCCAGCTCCTGCAGACGCGAGACTCCTGCCCCAAAGTTTTGCCTTCCTTTGAGTGCCTTTTCCTTTTAATCCCTTTAGCTGAGACTCTTGGGGTGTCCTGTGCAGGGCCAGGAGTTAGACTTGATGATCTTTGCGAGCCCCTTCCAGCTCTGGATGTTCCGGGCTCCTCTGATTAATTTGTGGCATTGCACACTTGGACCGCCCAATGTTTCAGCCACGGATGCACAATAAATACAAACAAAATCACACCATTCTATATAAAGATGCAAAGAAAACAACCTACGAGGTAATTACAATCTGCCTGGCTATCTGCTGGAAACCCTCCACGGCGGAATCCCTGCTGCTGCCTGTTCCAAGCAGGCAGGCTGTTGTAAAAGACCAGAAATCCAGTTATTTTGCAGCGACTGCACCTATGCTTCTCCTCCTAATTCTATTGAATTATATGTAAACAACTGAAAATCCACACTGAAAAAAAAAAAAAACCACAACTAAAAAAGGAGGAAAAAAATAGAGGAAACCAGCTATTTTTGTTTTCTAATTAAGCAGCAGCTTCTACTAACACGTCTCCATTTGGGGAAAGAGTCTCTTTCCCGACTTCCAACAAGTCCACCACATGGTGGGCTTTGAGAACCTCGCCATGGAAAGTATGCAAATGAACAATATTTAATGCACAATATGGTAAAACAGGTTTTGTTATTTTTATGGAATCAGGAGCCTTTTCTCTCCATCTGCAGTCTCCTAGGCTCTGCGGGCTCTGCTTCCTGCGATGGTTTACATACATTAGGCTGCTTTAGAAGGAGCTGTGCTTTCATTGACATCTGGAGTGAAATGGGAATGAAAAGCCCAATTTGTCACTGGATGGTTTAGGGAAGTTTCATTAGGGATGTATTGTCTCTGCTCATTTTGACCCCAGCTTCCACAAAGCCTATTCTTAATATAGTTTTTCAAATGGTCTCAAAGTTGAAAAAAAAAAAAAAATCTAAAAAAAAATAGAATAATGAAGCCACGTCTCTGATTGTACCCATGAAAAATGAAAAGCAATCACTGTTGGTGTCTGCTGTAGCCTGGGAAAACAAAAAAAGAAAAACCCATCCGGGTGTCTTCTCAGGGCTATTTCTCCACACTAACCAGGAATGTTATGGGGAAACAGAAATTTAGGCTGAGTATTAGGAAAAGGTTCTTTCCCCAGAGGGTGCTGGGGAAAGGGAATGTGCCCAGGGAATGGGCACAGTCCCGAGGCTGCCAGAGCTCCAGGAGCATTTGGACAATGCTCACAGGGATGCACAGGGTGGGATTGTTGGGGTGTCAGGAAAAACATCAGTTTCTGATTCATTTAAAGCAGTTGAGGCAAATTTGAACAGGCACTGCCCACTCCAGCCCCTGTGTGTTCTTCAGGCATAGCTGGGGCAGGGGGTTTATTCCCCAAGTCTATTTCCCAAACACTGAAATTTCATTACAAAGTGATTCACGGAGGGAAATCCCTGGAGCTGACACTAACTCAGCCCCAAGCCTGAGGAGCACCGTGTGACAGACACACACACACACCCCCTGCATTAGGGAGCTCAGAACATCGGAATTAGGTGCTCTTGCCAAAATCAATATTTGTAAATATTCATAACTATGGGGATTCCTGCATATGTTTAATGTCACTGCTCCCACTATTTCTGAAAACTGCACAAATGTTCAACTGTACCTGCAGTTAGTGTTGCTGGTGCTCCTTTAGCATATATTAATATTAATAAAGGTAACAGGGAGAATGCAGAGCATTTCCAGGTATTTATCAACCGTCAGCCTACCGTGAGGACTCAGCCATCCGGAGGATTTTGCCACCACATTCCTCAATTGTCTTCAGTGCTCCAGCTTGTCTGCCTGGGAGGGGGACTGACACCTTATCAGTAGAGAAACTGTCACACAGAAACCTCTTTTTAAGGGAAATGCAGCTAAAATGGTTCTCCTCCTTAGTCTTTGCAGTGCCCTCCCAGGAAGCGCGGAGTGCTGACACCAAGATCCCATTTCCCAGAGAGAACCAAGATGGATTTCATGGAGACAGGTTGCATTAGGACTTCCACAACCAGTCCTCCAGCTGCCAAACAAGAAGCCAAGCCCAGAGATCCTCCCTGCCCCTCCAGCTGAGACTGGCTCCTGGGTGGTTTTAAGAGATATTTTGAATAGCTGCAATTAGTGGAAGGGAGAGCAAAATAATTGTGGAGATAAGCACAAACCTGGGTGAACGGAAGTTGGAACACTTCTGGCTGATAAATATTCCCTGGCACCCAAAGTTGCTGTGTCCAGCTCCCAACTTGCATCACAATCCCCACCTGAGACCAGCTCCAGCACAGGGCGATATCAGGGAAAGGTTCTTCTGCCACCTGTCCAGGCCAAATTCTACAGTTTTGGGGGTTTAAATCAGGTATTCAAAATGATCTTTGGGCTGAGGCTCTGTTAAAGTCAGGTCATAGCTGAGGATGAAGGAAAACTCGCCAAGAAAACACACACCAAATCACCCCCCCCCAAAAAAACCCTTGGCATACGGGTGGGAGCAAAGCACAGGTGCTGGGATTTCTGGGAGATGGATTTCTGGGAGCACTGCTCTGTTGGGTTGTTTCACAGTGATCCCAGTGCTGGCTGGACTCTGTGCCTCATGTTCCCCCCATCCTGTTTACTGAAGTCTCGGGCTCTGGCTCCAGTTTCAGGATCCGCTCTCTTGGCTCCGTGGCGGCGTGTTTGGGATATCTCCTGGAGCACCGGGCAGAATAAATCAGCTGGGCTGGGAGACAGGGAGGGGGGAACATTGTGGCTTTCCAGCAGCAGCCAAGACACAAAGATCTGGGAGAACGAGCACCTCTCATCTCTTTTCTGGGACACGCATCCCACGTGCCCCCTTCCCGCCATCGGGCAGCTGACAGCTGGCTAATCCCATGCCAGAAATTCCCATGGGGAGGGAATTTTCTGCAGGGAAACAATCCCTCCCAGCCGGCAGCTCCCTGGGATGGAGACTGATTTCGGTCAGACAGATCCTACTGAGAACGTCTGGTGCTCAGGTTTAGGAGGTTAAACCGTCTCCAGGACCAAGAACGATGGCAGGTTCCTTTCCTGCCAGCTCTGGGCGATAAGATCCCATGCTTTCACTTTGGCAGCCTTACATATGGGTATGGAATTTTGTATCCCAGTCTCCTTCCCATGCCATCACCTCTCCTGGTAGGCTGGAAGCTCTCTGAGCCCTGAATACCTGCAAAGGTTCAGCACCACAAATGCTTTTGTCTGAGCCTTTTGCTCCCCGATTCCCACTCCAGCCTGACTTCTCCCTTCCTCCAGAAGCAGAATATTCAACAGCCTTGCCAGGAAGTGGCAAGCTCCGTTTGTAGTATCCAGCACGTTCAGCTCCTCCTCCAGTTTTCCCCTTTAAAGCTGAAGGAAAACTCCGTTGAGTTTGCCTCTGCTGGGCTTTACGTGGTTATTGCTGAAGCGGGGCAAATCAGGGAGTGCCCATCCCAGCATGGATGGCAATAAGTAAATCAGAAAATTTGACTTAAACCAATCCCTGTAAACCAAGGAACCACAAAAATTCCTGTAAAGGAGGACCCTTAGATGTTGATCTCGTAAGAGATGAGACCTCGGTCCTTGGAGGAGAGCAGTTACATCCTCTGTGAACTGTTTTGGGGTGTCTTGGGTATTACAGGAATTCCACATTTCTGAATGTGAATGGATCAGCAGTGGGGGACATTAACAGGTCAATATTCCCGGCATAACAACAGGATCCAGCGGGGTGTTTTTTTATTCCTGCCCTGATTCTCTGTGTCCTCCTTGACTACTTCCAATTATTTTCTAAGTTCAAAAATAAGATAAAATTGAAGTTGAACATTCAGGTGTGGGAACTGCCAAAATATCCCTTCTGCTGCCATTTACTCTGAAATTCTTAAATGACAAAAAAAAAAAAAACATGGTGCCCCACACACGTTTTACTCCCAAAAAATCTGGAGTTCCCATTGTGCTCCTTCCAGCCAACCAACCATGGCCCATCTCAGAAGAAACCAAAAGGAAACATTTCTTCTACTGATTTCCAGTAGCTCTGTAAGACCTAGAGCAGACCAAATCTCCCTGGATGAGCATTCCAGCTTCACTCCTGACACCACCAACAGTGCTTGGATGGCAGGAAGATGCCTGGATTATCCCAGCCTGATGCAAGACTCTCTTTCAACCAAGAGATGGGGTAAAGGGTGTCCAAGCTACTCCATGGATTTGTTGACAGAACCGCCCCCCTCCATGTGCAGGTTTGTCCTCGCCGCTCTCGCAAAAGATCCTGACTTTGAGGCTGAGGAAAAGTCACCACCCACCCCCTTCAAAGGGAGCAAATGCTCTGATCTTCTGAAAGTTTTCCCCAGGGTTGCTTCCATCAGAAGCTAAGTTTTGCAGGATCTAAGGTGTAAGTTTTGGAGTGGGCTCGGTGTGCCAGAAAAGCAAGGCAAGGTCACTGAGAAAGAACAGGAAGCCGTCTGGAAATAGCGCAAGTTCCAAGGCGCTCGAGTAGTAACGAGGCACAAAATGTTCAGTCTGGTCTTTTACCACTGACTGTACCCAGCTGCAGCTTCCTAAGATGAATAATCCTGTCATCCCAGAATCCAGACAGAGGCGGACACCTGGTATCTCCAGGCTTTTCAAGTTCCTCTTGAAAGGGACACGGGCTGTGAGGAATGGGCGTGCTGCGGAAGAGCGGCACAAAAATGAGCAGAGGGAGCCCCTCCACACTGGCTGCCACAGGAAGAGAGCACAGAGCAGACAGGCCCAGGAAGGGGAGCTGGGATATCAAGAGGTGGGATGGAAGTTGGCCCTTCCGGAGTCCAAGGGAAGCGGGTGCTTTGCAGGAGCCACGGTGCTGCTGGCAGCATCCTTGGGGACATGGGGAAGGTGCCACAGGGGATCATCAGATGACACCAACCCCAGCAGCAGAACTGAAACACGCTCAGCTTCCCCTGCTGAGCAGGAATAAACACAGAATCAACATGGAGAGGCCACCAAAGAGAAGCTCTGGGCACTGTCAGGGCTATGCTGAGAGCAGCCCAACTAAAGGGCGATGTGATTTGGGCGCAGCGACCTACCACAGAATCATGGAATGAGTTGGGTTGGGTTGGGTTGGGAGGGACCTCAAAGATGATCCAGTTCCACCCTTTGCCATGGGCAGGGACACCCTTCACCAAAGCCCCATCCAGCCTGGCCTTGAGCAGCTCCAGGGTATCCTGAAGGCAAACTTGCCATTCCACGGGCAGGTGGCTCCACATGAAAGCAAGGAGCAGTTTCTCCCCTCAGCATCAGCATGACAACTATCAAGTCTAGACATCTTTGGGAAAGAATTACATTTCTTTACAGCACAGCAAAATCTGTCTGGAGATTCCCTGAAAGATCTTCACTCTCTGAGACCACGGGAATGGCCCGAGAGTTTCACCCTGTGTCTCTGAACAAGAGGCTCATCCCTCAGATGTGTCACTCTTCCTCACTCAACGTAGGAATTCATTCTGTCAGGGAAAAGTGGACAATTTCAGCATCACTGCACAGCAAACGTCCTCACAAAGCTCCTTTCCCTGCTGCTGCTTCCCTGCCCATCCTGTCTATGTTGGATGCACAGCCCAGCACTCCCTGTGCTACGGACGCACACACTCCTTTCTCAGATGGTGGGAAAACTGGGAATGGGACTGCACACCCGCAGGCAAGGCTTTTAGGCCCACAAGGAGCTGGGAGGCTCAGCTGCTTCCCTGTGCTGTTATCCCACCACTGACATGCGTCAGCATCCCTGAGAAGTTTCCGGCTGTGGCTATAAAACAGCCAGAGCTGGGAAGAGCCCTGCTCCAAGCTCAGACAGAGATGAACCACATTCCCCACGACGTCCTTCCCTCCTCGCTGAGCTCACAGCGCCCGAGGTGCCTCTGGCCCTGTCAGAGCGCCCGTCCTGCCCCTCTTCCATCCAGCCCTTGACCAGAAGGGCAAACGGAAAAGTTTTTGGTAACTTCCAGCTGATCTTGGCTGGGAATGAGTGACTCATAAAGGAAAAAATTCCCTGCTGGTTCCTCCGCAACCAAAGGTCAGGCAAAGCTTGCAGCAGGACCTGTGGAGAGGCTTTCCACCATCCCACCCGAGAGCCATGCCCCTTATTCCAAACCCTTGGTTTTGTTTAGGAAGGCAGATTTGAAGGCCATAAATATCGTCCCACATCTGGCAAAGCATGGAGGAGTGGAAAATCTGCCTGGCTGAAGGTGAGTGGCTACAGGAGAGAGGAGCAGCCACCACTGCCTCCAGCCTCTGGCCTCTCCCTCGGCGCTTTCCGCAGTCAGGCCTGGTCAATCTGCAGAGCTGCTCTGGAGCTGTGAAAGAAACAGCCTGCCCTGCTCTGTAGGGTGTGAAGCCTTCAAAAGGCTCGGCTTATTTTCCCCAAATATGTCAGGGTTTTCACAGAACCGCCACGGAACACTTTGGGTTGGGAGGGACCTTAAAGCTCCATCCCACTCCAGCCCCCTGCTGTGGGCAGGGACATCTCCCACTAGAGCAGTTTGCTCCAAGCCCCATGCCTCGTCATTGTTTTCTTCCTAATATCCAATCTAAACCTACTCTCTTTCAGTTCAAAGCCATTCCCCCTTCTCCTATCTCTCCCTCCATGCCTGTGTTTTCTCCTTACCCTCCCACTCCTCCCATGCGCCAAGCTCTGTGTCCATTATAGAGTCCTTCCACAAATATTGTTTAACTCATTTCCTGGCTCTCTCCAACTTGCACCATCTTGGGGAATCTGGCACTTTCATGTGAAGGCCAAAACACAATGTCTATAAAAGCAAAGACTGGGACATGCCAGGAAAAGGATCACATGTTCGGGCAGTCATCGCCTTCCCCTCCTGCACTAGGTCAGATGATTAAAACTGAGCTGATGGAAGCGAGTCCAAGCTCTGGAAAAAGCCAAAACTTCAGCTAGGAGCCAAAACTTCAGCTATTCCTTTTCAATAGGAAAAAGTTATCTGCTGGGATAGAAAAACAGGCAAGTCATGCCAGCATTTTCCAGGCCAAACTTCACTCACTGAAGTGTTCCTCACACTCCTGCTTTGTTTGGGGAGTGGGATGGAGGGGTGTTCAACCCTTCTTAGTTCCTGTCAAGTCAGACCAGTTCCTCTGTTCCCACCAACACATCAGCAAGAAAAGAAATAAAACAACCCCAAACCACGACTTCTCCTGTACTGGCAAAGGAGTCAACACTGGAAACAAAGGAGCTGTTTGAAAGCTTCACCAGCTGGGAGAGCTGGGGCTGTTCAGCTGGAGAAGAGAAGGCTCCAGGGAGACTTCAGAGCCCCTGCCAGTGCCTAAAGGGGCTCCAGGAGAGCTGGAGAGGGACTGGGACAATGGATGGAGGGACAGGACAAGGGGGAATGGCTGCCCACTGCCGGAGGGCAGGGATGGATGGGATACTGGGAAGGAATTGTTCCCTGGGAGGGTGGGCAGGTCCCGGCACAGGATGCCCAGAGAAGCTGTGGCTGCCCCTGGATCCTTGGAAGTGTCCAAGGACAGGCTGGACAAGTCTTGGAGCCACCTGGGACAGAGGAAGGTGTCCCTGCCCATGGCAGGGGGTTGGAATTAGACGATCCTTAGGGTCCCTTCCAACCCAAAGCTTTCAGGGATTCTATGAAATAAATGCTTTGCACTCCTTGATTATAATGGTGGATGCCAGGCTGCAGGAGAAAAAGCCAAACTAACCAATTCTAGACAGTATCAGACACACAGAATGGAGTAAAATGCAGAAACTCGACCCCCTTCACGAAAGGAGCAGTTTCCAAAGCAATTGTGGGTTTAATTACCACAGAATCACAGAATGTTTTGGGCTGGGAGGGCCCTTAAAGCTCATCCCTTTCCCAACCCCTGCCATGGGGTGTTCATGCCTGTGTTCACATGGGATTAAAAAAAACCAAAAACCAAGTAAATTTCTCCAAAAAGAGCTCTGCATCTTCTCTCGGGACTGTTTCTATACCAAAATGCCTAGCTCAAGTGCTTCACTTGCAGAAGATAAATGGGTTTTGTTTGCTTTAACATCCCTGCCCTGCTTTCTTCATGAGCTGGGCAGCTCCGAGTCCAAATTTAAAGTTATATATTTTAATTCTCTGGGCAAAATAATCGCTTCCCTGCACTCACAGCCACTGCACTTAACACAGCTGGCAGTTCTAAGAGTCACCTAAATGTAGGCTGACTCCTGCACACAGAGACAAGCAGGATGTTTTCCCAGAGAAAATGCAGCACAGTCACACACTGGGGTTGGGTTTGGGGGTTATTTTCTTTGTGAAGCATCACAGGGTTTATTTCAACAAGGTGCTGTTTGATTTCTAAAGCACTTCTGGTCCCACTGACACACTTACTACACAGAGATCACCTTGCAGGCCACCCTTTGGTACAGGATTATATCATCCCTATTTTAAGGCTCTCATTTAGCCAAGCCCACACACGAGATGAAGAACTTCATTACCTAATGGGCTGGATGCACTGTGGTGTCTCAAAATTAGAGCTCAGCTTCCTCCTTACACAGATTTTGAGCAGAGTCAGTCACAGCTTTGACACAAATGAAAGCAAATATGTTCCTCTCACCAGTGTTTCGAGATTGGCCATTAAATGGGAACGAGACTGCCTGGTTTTTCATAGACAAATAACTACAGGCACGGGCAATTACAAGGGAATAATGGAAATATTTGTCACAGGAATTCCCCATCATCCCCCCACTGTGCCAGCGCCCGAGTGCTTGTGACAGCTGTGGGCAAATGTGCAACTCCAGAAACGTGGGGATACGTAAACATTCCATACACACACACCCAGAGATGTACACTTTGTGCATCCACGTATAAATATATTCACACCCAGGCCCCTCCTCACCTCTGCCCTGCTGACAGCACAGTGGACTCACCAAGGCACAGGGGTGTTTGCTGTTAATCCAGCCTCAAACAGGGACACCTCTCACAAAGCCCAGCTCCTCTTTGCACTGAGAAGTCTGTAAATAACACCCCATTAACTTTTAATCCCATCTTCCCCACTCTGACATGCATTTTGTATTGAAATGAAAGTTATATAAGGTTGAATTGAGGTTGCTTTTTAATATTACATTAAGGCTATTTACCATGTGCAGCACTAATCCCCCTTTGAAAAAAAGGAGCCCATTAGCAATTCGGAAAGCTTACGTTGCCATAGCAATAGTCCAGCACTGGGAAATATTTATATAATGTCTCATGTTTTCACTCTGCAACAGCCATCTTCCACAGCGGACTGCCCACTGACCCTGTCTGGCGTTTCCTCCCTGTCCCACGCAGGGCACGGCACCTGCTTGGTGCCTAACTCTGAAAAATCTGCGTGTGTGCACACCCACCTGCAGGCACTGCCCCTGCACTCCCGATTCCCACAGGCCCACCACGGTCCACGTGCTCGGTCTGCAGCTCGTGCTGATGGCAAACATCCAATGGGAAGTCCTTGTGCCACTACTCCCAAAACGTGTGACCCCAGTAACAGGTAAACCTCCTGCTGGGGTCAACTCCACTGAGGCATTTTTTGTGTCCAGGGAAGAGAACGGAGCTGGGAAGGGGCTGGAGCTCCAGGAGCGGCTGAGGGAGCTGGAAAAGGGGTTCAGTCTGGAGAAAAGGAGGCTCAGGGTGACCTTCTGGCTCTGCACAACTCCTTGACAGGAGGGTCGAGAGCAAAGGACAGGACAAGAGGAAACAGCCTCGAGCTGTGCCAGGGAAAGTTTAGGTTGGTATCAGGGAAAATATCCTCCCTGAAATGGTGGCCGGGCATTGAACAGGTTTCCCAGGGCAGTGGTGGAACCACCACACCCGGAATTGCTCAGAAGGTGTGTGGGATGCAGCGTGGTGGTGCTGCCGGTTGGAATCTCGATGGTTGGAATGGACAATCCTGGAAGGCTTTTCCAACCTCAACAATTCCACAGCCCCCAGTGACACTGGCCGCCCTTACCTTGATGTGCTCGTGCAGCTGCGCCTCGTGCTGCCGGGAGAGCTGCTCGTGCTGCCGCTGGAACTCCGCGATCAGGATCTGCCTCTGGATCTGCTGCTTCTGCTTGAGGGCCAGCAGCTCCTGCTGCAGCTGCTGCTCCCGCAGCGTGGGCTCCGTCACCGGCATGGAGAACTGGTGATCCAGCCGCAGGTCCATGGGCACGGAGCTCGGCGCCACTTGCAAGGGCAGGGCTGTGCTCACGTCAACTGCGGGGGAGAACGCAAGAGCAGGGCTGAGTGAACTCCTCACCCAGCAAAGGATGCAGGAGCCGTGGTCTGCAGCAAGGGCAGCGCCATGAAATCCACGCCGTTCCTTTAGGGGTAACCAAGAGCTACAGGAATTCAGGGATCAAGGAGTTTTCCAGCAGGCACCACCCCCTACAAACCCGCGCGTTTGCTACAGGCAAAGAGCGTCCTGTGTGACCCATCTGTGCCTTCCAAACACACGCACGGACACCTCCATTTTACTCATCCAGCACCACTGGAAATAAGGAGGACAAAGACTAACCCAAGATTTCATAGAAAGGAATAATCTTGACTTGTGATGGATGAACTGATGGACTGCCCCAGTCAGGAACAGGAGGCTGTCTCTTTAAGAGACTCATGCAGAAAACCACGATGTGTTGTATAATAAATCCCAAATTGGTTTGGTTTGGGAGGCACCTCAAAGCCCATCCAGTGACACTTTCCACTGTCCCAGGTTGCTCCAAACCCCGTCCAACCTGGCCTTGGGCACTGCCAGGGATCCAGGGGCAGCCACAGCTTCTCTGCACACCAGTGGCAGGGCCTCCCCACCCTCCCAGGGAACAATTCCTTCCAATATCCCATCTAACCCTGCTCCCTGGCAGTGGGAAGCCACAACCCCTTTGCAATAACAGAACTCAGCTTGCTTCTCCTAAAAAAAAAAAAAAATTACTGCCACCGCATAAATGACTAAAAATCTTCTACATTCCACCTGAATGACTGTTCTCCCTTTCACAGGTATTCTGTATTTGCAAGGTTTCCTCCCTCTCTCTCTCTCTCCAGGGCAATCCCTCAATAACTCTGCTGAGAGTTTTGAATGAACATCAGTTACAGGATATAACAAAGGCTAATCCCTCAGAAACTCTGAGCTTCAGTAAAACTGGGAAATAAAGGTGGGGGGGTTTCTTCATATCCTCTGTCAGGACATTAATCTTATCCATCCCAGGGAGAGATTTTCATAGATTTTTTCCCAAGAAGTCTCATGGAGCAGAGGTCCAGGAGTGTGTTCACCCCTCCCTGCACCCAGCTAGGCCAGGGAGTGGGAGGAGACTTTTCTTTTTTTGATGGAAACATTTTCAGCAAAAGGTCACATTACTGGAAGTGTTGCTATTTTTCAACCCACAAGTTCTTCCTTCCACTTCCCTATTGTTTTCCTTCCTGTGGCCTTTTCTCCACACCCCTCTCTCCCCCGCAGGACCAGAGTGAGGATTCCTCACCATGGATTCCTGAGCTATAGCCAGGGATTTCGGGGAGAGCAGCACGCTGTGACCCACAGATAACCACTCAAACTCACCTAAACAGCGTGTTTGAGGTCTCTGGGGGGACCTCAGAGCCCCTGCCAGTGCCTAAAGGGGCTTCAGGAGAGCTGGAGAGGGATTTGGGACAAAGCCCTGGAGGGACAGGACACAGGGAATGGCTTCCCACTGCCAGAGGGCAGGGAGAGATGGGATATTGGGAAGGAATTGCTCCCTGGGAGGGTGGGGAGGCCCTGGCACAGGGTGCCCAGAGAAGCTGTGGCTGCCCTTGGATCCCTGGAAGTGTCCAAGGCCAGGTTGGACAGGGCTTGGAGCAGCCTGGGATAGTGGAAGGTGTCCCTGCCCATGGCAGGGGGTGACACTGGATGATCTTTAAGGTCCCTTCCAACTCAAACCATTCTGTTACCCGATGTGTTCCCCTTGTCCTGCTCCCCCACGCCTTGATCCAAGTCCCTCTGCAGTTCTCCTGGAGCCCCTTTAGGCCCTGGAAGGAGCTCTGAGGTCTCCCTGGAGCTTTCTCTTCTCCAGGTGAACACCCCCAACCCTCCCAAGCAAGCAAAACTCAACCCAGTTTCAGGCAGAAGGAACACCCTGCTACTTGCGATTGTGCCTTGAGATCCATTCCTCCTACTTTACTCCCCGAAAAAGAGCCTTAAGTGGCCATTGCCTGCTGGAAAACTTGAGAAATCCCCCATCTCCTACCCAAAGGGACTCATCCCCCCACAGCTGCAGGGGTGAGGACCACAATTCCCATTCAGGGCTCTGG
Source organism: Sinosuthora webbiana (assembly GCA_013397395.1). Lineage (NCBI taxonomy): Eukaryota > Metazoa > Chordata > Aves > Passeriformes > Sylviidae > Sinosuthora > Sinosuthora webbiana. The sequence goes on from VXBN01010697.1 coordinate 343,819, forward strand.
CAGAGGCCGCGTCATCCCTGACTCCCAACTATTCCAGGCTCCAAAGAAGCCCCTCTTGGCCCCGCCGGGAGCTGCTGACCCACAGAGCCCTGCCGAGCCCCAGCCAGCCCTCCCTGCTCAATGGACACAGCCCCACAACAAAAACCCGCCTGTGTTCCAGGGAGTGTTTGATGGGACACTCGAAAATTGCTTCTCTAGGTTCTGCCCCGAGAACGCCCGAGCACAATCAGAGCCGTGACGTGAGCCAAGGCACAAAGACGACATTCAGGGCTGCCATGAGAAATGCCAAAGCCATGAATTAGGAGACAAGATCCTGATTATGAATAATAAACTATCTCACGGTCTCTCCCTGCTTTTTTTTTTTCCTTCCCTGTAGGAACAGAAAAAGATTAAATTTTTTTTTCCCCCCTCCCCCCATCCTTGGCATATAGGGAATTATGTTTTCCCCATGGTGAAGTTAGGCCTGATTTAGATTCCATGGTCATGTTACGGTGATTTTTATACTAAGTTAGAACGACTCTGCTGGTGTTTCCCTTCCCAAATAAATAAAACATGGCTGTACATCAAAGCCTGCTTGCATGCTGCACGTTAATTAAGACCTAAAGCACTCCAGTCCCCCTTGGTTGCTGATGGAGATTGGAAATTTGACATCTCACAGCTCATTCGTAGCACACTGAGGGGGAATAACCCAAAACACAGGGAAATGAAGTGACAATCTCTGACCTGAAGGCAAAGTGCATGTCCTACTAAAAGTATTTTGTCATGGAATCACAGGATGGATTGCCTTGGAAGGGGCATTAAAGCTCATCCAGTGCCACCCCTGTTATGGGCAGGGACACCTCCCACTGTCCTAGGGTGCTCCAAGCCCCAGTGTCCAACCTGGTCTTGGACACTTCCAGGCATCCAGGGGCAGCCACAGCTTCTCTGGGAATTCCATCCCAGCCCCTCCTCACATTCACAGGGAAGGATTTCTCCCCCATATGCCATTTATCCCTGCCCTGTGGCAGTGGGAAGCCACTCCCTGTGTCCTGTCCCTCCATCCCTTGTCCCCAGCCCCTCTCCAGCTCTCCTGGAGCCCCTTTAGGCCCTGGAAGAGGCTCTGAGCTCTCCCTGGAGCCTTCTCCTCTCCAGGTGAATGCCCCTAGCCCTCCCAGACTGGCTCCACTGGAAAAATTAAAAACATTTCACATAAAGGCTGTAGATAAGACATTATCAGGGGAGTTTGTATGTTTAGATTCTCCCACACTCCAAAACGAAAAATAACTTCTCCCTAAGTCCCTAAGAGTGTTTTGGAAGGGATTAGGGGAAGGTGACACTACACCTGTGAATACACTTTTCAATAGAACCAACATCTATAAATGAATTTTCTTCCCCTTCTCTGATACAGCATTTTCATGCTGGTCTTTAAAGGATGGAAATACAGGATTGAGTCCTGAAGACACACTAAAATGTTAAACCAAAAATTTGGTATGAGAGGCACCAAACGAATATTGAAATTCAAACCTTGTTTCAGAATAACCTTTACATAAGGTTAATTTAAAAAATATTCACAGAATCCCAGAACCACAGAGGGGTTTTGTGGGAAGGGACCTTAAAGACCATCACATCCCAGCCCCCTGCCATGGGCAGGGACACTTTCCACTAGACATCAAACTGGAGTTTTTTTATATCAAATGCTGTTGCCAAAATTACTCTTTCCCTTTTTTTTTTTTTTTTCTTGATCTTCTATTTTTTTTTTTTTTAAATTTAAGCAGCACAGAAAACTGCCTCTCACATTTGAAATCCAACATCACCTTCAAAGGGAAAGTGCAGGAAATGCTTTCCCTGAGCTCTCTCTCCCTCTGGCACAGAGCGAGTCCCACTGAACACAAACAGCTCTTTCCCAGCTCCTCTTTCTTCAACTATTCCCTTTGGAGAAGGGGAAAAAAAATCCCATCAACCTCCCCAAACCTGCTGAAAAACCCTGGGGATGAGAGTCTGGTCAAAGCTGGAGGAAGAAAGCAGCTGCCACTCGAGGACACATCCCACCTGTCCATGACAGAGCTAGCCTAGGAGATTCTCAAAATCCCAAGAAAAGAGCATTCCAGCCTCTTCCAATGACTCTCCAGTGCCTGGTGCCCTCCCAAATTGCTGCCCACCAGGAATGAGATGCTCCTCGGGCTGGCTGGGGTTGACCCTCTCCCGCCAGGGCTTTGCAGAGCCCATGGACTCAGCTTCTTCCCCTCTCCCATCCTTTCCGGGCCGAGGCTTTATTCCCAACTAATGAGTTTGCTTTTTAATTACTGCTGTGCCAGCCGTGCCCTCAGGCCAGGCTCTGCCTAGAGCAGCACGTCAGCCTTTGGGCACCCACAAAAAGCAAACACAAAGCCAGAGGATGTGCTTAGTATCCCAAACCCTTGGCTGCTGCCGTTGGATGATCCCCATCCCGCTGAACCACCCAGCGGGGTTGCTGAGGAACTGTGTGCATGGATCTTCCCCCTCTCAGCATTATTTCCAGCTCTTTCATCCCCAGGGAAAAGTGAAAAAAATCGTGTGTTTATTCCCTGACTTTATTCCTCAGGGCTGTCCTCAGTGTCCAGCAACAGTTTGGGATTTTTAAATAATTCCCTGTGTTTCGAAAGACATTTAAGCACCAAGCTGCTGCCAGCAGGAATGCCTTGGGCACGTGGGGAGCGTGACACCGGCTCCGAATCCTCGGAACACCATTCCCGTAACCCATCACCCCAAATTTCCTTCAGCTACTGCTGCCTCCGAGCACAGCCAAAGGAGCACTTGAGGTGGTTTATTCTGGCAGGCAGATGTGTGTCAGTCGAGCATCACTGGATTACTGTGAATTAAATCCATCCCCCCTCCTGGCAGGGGCTGGAGTGCCGGGATCCCCTCTGCCACCCGGCCAACCCAGGGATCCTTTTCCAGTGGGGCTCCCGCTCCCCAAATTGCCAAAACTCCCCGAAACACTGCGAGACGGTGAGATCAGAGCTATAAATAGCACTGAGCTACTGCAGTATCTGACTGCAGTGCCGGGATAAAAGCAGCGGATTTTGTGGGGAAGTGGAACGAAGCTGCAGCACGGCACCCTCGGAGCTGGCTCCATCTCCAGCACAGCACATGTCCCACACAGACGGAGAAATTATTAGGAGAGGGGGGGAAAACAACACATTACAAGCTTCTCTCAATTCTGACTTTTTATTCTCTAGACAAGATTGTGCCAAGCTGGACTAGAGGAACCCCAAACTTGTCCAAGAGCAGCTGGTGGGAGCAGGTCATGGCAGGGCAGCTCCCAGGACACCAACATCCTCTGGAGCACATCCCGAGCATCATGTGGGGGTAGGATGAAGGCACAGTCCTTCTCCTCTGTGCATCCACACCAAACTAAAGAACTATCACAGATTTATGGAATGGCCTGGGTTGGAAGGAGGCTTAATGATCATCTGGTTCCAAGCCCCTCCTGGGTGGCACAGCAGGAGGAAACAGTTCCTTGTTACAATTTCACTCAATTCTTACCTCCCTTATCCTATTTCCAAGGCCCAGGGTCCCGGGGAGGGTATTTTGGGCTGGAATTAGCCAACAAGCTTGAGCATCACAGCCCAGCCAAAGGAGCCAAAGGCAGATCAGCACCCTGCAGTCCCTGGGAATTTTGGGACAGCCCAGGTGGGTGGCTGCAAAGGCAGCCTGGATCCTGTCTGGGAGTACAAGCCGGGAGTAAACAGCAGCCGAGGCTCCCTACGAGCTCCACGCACGCTGCAGCTCGGCGAGGGCTGGAGTCACTCCCTGCTCGGGGAATATTTCTTGCTCTGTGAATGGGAACCGAAATTAATCATCCCATCAGCCATGGAAACACGTCGTGAGGCACCACTCTGCAGGCAACAGATGGAGCTTTAAATGTCACTCACTCATTCATCGCAAGGAAACTTCTCCCCGATTACTACCGAGACCTGGAGACATAAGAAGGGTGCAGAGATTCTGGATTTCTACATACCCAGCTTTCCTGAGCCTAATTCCTCCCCTGAACAGACCTCATCAGCATTTATTAGGAACCTACACAGAAATTTTATTCATGATGATAAGGAAGCCAGAACTTCCAAGAGCAGACCACTCATCCTACTGTCTCCATCTTAGATTTAAAGCATTAAAAAATGTCTCTTCACTTGCAGAAAGTGAAGCCATGTCCACAACAGACAGAAAACAACCTTTTCCGGTGTTTGCAAGGAATCCCAGAACGGTTTGGGCTGGAAGGGATCTCGTTCTAACCCCCTCTTGCCTCAGAGCAGGACATCAGAGTTTGGAAAATTATAAACTCCCAGGGATAAATATCCAAGGGTATTTCCTTAATGAGAATATGGAGAGTTCAAGGCCAGCACCAAATCTGTCTCCAACAGAGATGTCTCCAAGAGATGAGCCTCTGCAGGACAGAGCAGCTCCAAAGGGAGACACTCCAGTTTCTCCACCTCCTTTTCAACCATTATCCTGCTTTATCTCCTTGCTGGTTTCATCAGTGACATCTCTAACAAATGAGTGTCTCAGACGGAGCCAGAGCTTTCTGTGAAATTAAAGATAATGGAATGAAAGGAGTTGGCTTGGACTATTCCTCATTTCAAACTTCACACAATTGTGGGAAACCTTTCCTTGCACCGAGTGGATAAGCAAAACCCACTTGAGTTTCCACTGGAAAAAAAAAAATCTTAATAAATAAATAAATGGAAAATAACAAAAATAAATGTATAGCTATTCTTAAAAGGCTTGGGAAGCTGTGGCTGCCCCTGGATCCCTGGAAGTGTCCAAGGCCAGGCTGGACAGGGCATGGAGCAACCTGGGATAGTGGAAGGTGTCCCTGCCCATGGAACGGGGTGGGACTGGATGATGTTTAAAGTTCCTTTCAACCCAAATCATTCCAGGATTCTGTGATTCCTGGGAATGTAATTTCACCTGCCTCTTTGCTTCAGGCATTACCCAGCAATTGAACCTCTTTGATCCATCTATCTTGCTTTTGGAACAGGAAACTTCTCCCCTCAGCAGAACCCCAGGACAAAAAGCAGAGTTGAAAGAAGCCCAGCTGCACTTCTGTGGAGCCAAACCCACGTGGATTTCTCACGTGCTTCTCTCTAATCTCACTCTGAGCTTCCTTCAAGGGAAAATGACACTTTGGAGAAGAGAATTAAACATGGAAGAGATGGAGCAGGAGCCAGAAAGTCTCATCCTGAGATTACACATGAAAAACTTCCCACGAGAAAACAATAATCCACCTGGTTGGCTCAGCATGGGGGAGCTGAGGGATTCCCAGTGAAGGTGGGGTTGGACCAACATCTGGATATTCCCACTGGTCCTCTGAAGTTCTCCCTGGAGCTGCCCAAGGGGTGAGTTCTCCAATGGCAGGAATAAAGACACTTGATGAGCTGGTGGCACAGCATGGTTTCAGTTCTAAAGCCCATGCCATTCCACCTTGCCACGGGCAGGGACACTTCCCACTGTCCCAGGCTGCTCCAAGCCCCACCCAGCCTGGCCTGGGACACTTCCAGGGATCCAGGGGCAGCCACAGCTGCTCTGGGCATCCTGTGCCAGGGCCTGCCCACCCTCACAGGGAACAATTCCCTCCCAATAAGCCAGCCAACCCTTCCCTCCCTCAGCTTAAGGCCGCTACCCTATGTCAAAAGAGAAGGTGAAACAATATTCTGAGGAATTACCTGTCCCACTGTATTTCAAACAGCAAATAAATGGTTATTACTAGCAGGAGAGCGAGTTCACTTCTGTCACCAGCCAAGGGACTCCCAGCTGTCCAACAAGCCCCAAAATGTGCAACAGCATCTCCTCCATCATGACAGAAATAAAGCAGCAAAAGGAACAGCTAAACAGCAAATTGTAATAGGAATGCTATTCCATAGCTCTTGAAAATTCATAGATTGCTCAAAGGCTGCAGTTTTGAGTAGAAATCCAGACCATGGTGGAAGAGAAGCCCATCCAAATGGGCAAGTAGCCCACAGCTTCCTGTGGCCCCTCTGAAAGGGCTTTACTTCCAAATAATGGATATGCTCAGGTATCAGCTGCGTTAGGACCAGGATGCTGCTACTTGTCGTCCATTCAATACAATGAAGATGCCCATTAAAATACAAAAAAAACCCCTCTTTTATGAGAGTGTCAAATACAGGCAGTTTCCTAGAGAAATTCAAGTAACCTCAACCCATTCAAACCCCTGGACAGCAAAGAGAAATGGCACTAAAGCACCTTTTCATTCTGGCAGAACAGGCAGGGGTTGCCCTTCCTGGGTACGCACATCCAAAACACACACCTCAGCTAAGACTTCTCTTAAAAAACAGACATTTTCCATTTTCTTCCCCCCAAGACCCATCAGATGAACTGAACACATTAAAACCCAGAAGCCTGCTACCCAAATCCTAAAGGACGAGGGCAGCTGTTCCCTGCATTCCCCGTGCCAGCACGGATCTGTGCATGACAAGGATTCCCCACATCACGCATGGCTCTCCTCAGAGTCAGCTTTCTCTTGGCATTTATGCCCAAACCACTGACACCAGGTGGCCTTTTAGACATGGCACAAAACCTCAGTGCTGCTTCTGCTGAAAATCAGCCCAGCCTGTGGCATTTTCCTTCAGCACAGGCAGCCAGGTGCTGCTCCTCAACCAGAGCCAGAGCCACACAGGAGTCAGCTTGAAGGTGAGTCTTAACAACACAACAGATTAAATCCAGGTGTGGCTGTAAAGAGTTTTAGATATTTCTCACCAGGAATCTCACTGGGATTTCTCCATCTCTACCCTGCTCTGGCGAGAGCCCACCTGCAGAGCTGCTTCCAGCTCTGGAACCCCCAGCACAAGAAGGATGTGAAGCTGCTGGAACAAGTCCAGAGGGTGCTAAAGGATGGAGCCCCTCTGCTCTGGAGCCAGGCTGGGAGAGCGGGGAGTGTTCACCTGGAGAGGATAACGCTCCAGAGAGACCTTGGAGGCCCTTCCAGAGCTGGAGAGGGACTCGGGACAAGGGATGGAGGGACAGGACAAAGAGGAATGGCTTCCCACTGCCAGAGGGCAGGGTTAGATGGGATATTGGGAAGGAATTCTTGGCTGGGAGCTGTTGAGGTCCTGGCACAGGGTGCCCAGAGAAGCTGTGGCTGCCCCTGGACCCCTGGCAGTGTCCAAGGCCAGGTTGGACACTGGGGCTTGGAGCAGCCTGGGACAGTGGAAGGTGTTCCTGTCCATGGCAGGGGGTGGAACTGGATGGTCTTTAAGGTCCCTTCCAACCAAACCATTCTGGGATTCTCTGAATGCTGCTTTTCAACTCATTTTAAACTTGCCTTTGTAAGGAATAAACACCTCTATGAATGAACAAAGAGAACATCTTAATAATGTCCCTGGAAGCTTCTAGACTTAAACCTCCCGTTTCTTTTATTAAAAGCTCTGAGTTGCGTGGTTTCCTGCTGAGCATGGTAAGCAGCTTCCCAAACCACAATACACCTACACTGTATCTACTACAACCACAGCAAGAGGAGAGCGAGTCCTCCCTCAGAAATTCTGATAAATTCTGGATTATCTTGCTTAAAAATGCCACTTCAGCTGCCAAACTTGGACCTAATACAGGGTTTAACGATTCTGGCAAATAAAATGGTGTCTGCCTCTTTCAGTGGGAGGCTACAACTCTGCTCCAGTTACGTTGAGGAACCAAACTTCCCTGCCAAGGAGTCGACTGCAGCCTGATCCTTCCACAAAAAGAAACAGGATGCTGTGAGAAGCCCGAAGGTGAGAGACATAAAATATCTATATAAGGATGGAGCTCCTATACGGACCCAAAATAACGGTGACTCACTTTTCAGAGCACTGGGAAAAGATAAAGGGCTTGGGGAAGGAGCTGAAGAGGGTTCAGGGATTCAGCTGAGCGAAGCTTAGGAGGATCCCACGGACAAAAGGCACTGGGAAAGTTGGAAGGAAGAGATAAAAAATACATCCAGGCAGCAGCTGAGGAACAGCTGCAGGAGGCCATCTGAAGAGGAAGGCTTTTAAAAGCAAGTCTGAGGAGGTTAAATCTGACTCAGTGGTATCTGGAGGCAAGCAGAGATGGCAATGTCTTATCTGCTGCCTCCCTGAAGTACTACACACCGTGGGTATTAGCAATAAATGATGGAAATGGCACATCCAGGTTCCCTTCAACATTCCTGGCCTGTGTAAAGAAGCTCCGAAGAGCACAGATGATCACTACCAAAACCTTCTTTAGGTAAAACTCCTGCTTGGTACCAACACACAGCTAATCCCTTCTCCGCCAAGCAAACCACATCTTACATTAACTGTATTTAATTTTCAGGCCACTTTAATGAAGCTCTGTGCTCTGCAGGGTCGTCCCTCAAACTGAGGAGCCCATTCCTCCAAAAGACTACAGAAACAAGCCACCCTTCCAGGGAAAGCCAGACCAGCTGAAACACTCACGGATCAGAACACCGTGAGTGAAAATGCTGCCCCAGAGCAGCTGTGGCTGCCCCATCCCTGGCAGTGTCCAAGGCTGGATGGGGCTCGTCCCATGGGCAGGGGACACCTTGCACTGTCCATATTTCCTGTGTGAATCCCAGACTGTGCATCTCCCAACGTTCCAGCAGCCAACAGGACACGATGCCTACGAAAGCCCCTCTGGCTCTCCCAGCTGATCAGCCCAAGGAGGCAGCACAGGGAACAGCATTTCCAAAATGCCATTATTACCATTTTTTTGCATGTAGAAAGGCCTGCAAAGAGATGGATTCCTGCACACGCTTGTGTCAGACCACCCCTCTTAACGAGGGAGATAACGAGCCAAATTCCAAGTGCGTTAAATCCTGCGTCAGTGTTTCCATCCCGAAATAAAGCCGCCTTAAATCACCGCAGCCTAATCCTCCCGTGATCTCGCCTGTTTTCGTTTCCACGTTTCCACTTCACAGCCCATTTGCCTCAAGTTTGCTTCGCTCAGGGCAGCAGCCTTGAACTGCAGGGCCCTGCCTTGGCTGGGAGCGTGAGACAGCACCAGCTCCTGGCCACGGATCCCAAGCCCTGGAGATTTCATAAGGACTTCACTGTCCGTGCACGAGGTGCTCGGGGTCCAAAAGTGATGCTTGAAAAATGAGGAAGGGATGAAGCTGCAGGAGCTGGATATTGAGGGGCTGTAGCATGTTCAGGGAAGGGAAGAGAGCTGGGGAAGGGCCTGGAGCACCAGGGGAGGCTGAGGGAGCTGGGAAAGGGGCTGAGCCTGGAGAAAAGGAGGTTCAGGGGGGACCTTGTGGCTCTGCACAACTCCCTGACAGGAGGGGACAGCCGGGGGGGTTTGGGCTCTGCTCCCAGGGAACAGGGACAGGAGGAGAGGGAACGGCCTCAGGCTGGGCCAGGGGAGGAATTAGGAGAACTTTCTTCCCTGAAATGGTGGTCAGGCCTTGGAATGGGCTGCCCAGAGCACTGGTGGAGCCACTACACCTGGAAGTGTTCAAAAGCCACATGGATGTGGCACTTGGGACATGGTTTAGAGGTGGCAGTGCTGGGGGAACAGCTGGACTCAGGAGGCCTTTTCCAGTTTTAGTGAGTCCATGATTCTGTCCTATGTGAGGATGGATCCATGAAGGATGAATAGAAAGGAAGATGGCAAATTTTCAGAGGAAAATAACACAAACTGTCCAGACCACTGCTCTCGGCCACAAGACACTGAGACGTTCACATCAGCAGAGGCAGCTTCAGACAATAACTTGATTTACAGATCCAATAGAGCCGGACAAACCTGAGCAAACCAGGTCCCAAGGAGGAAGAAACAAGAGGCTGAAGCACGTTACAGTCAGTCTGATCACCAGCGCGTATTTTGGAGGATGCAAAATTCATTCCTGACCTTACGCAAACTTTGACTTCCCCGTACGATCATCACTCTGTCAGAAACGCCATCTCGGTATTTTTAGGTGACAGTACATTTGTTTGTACTGTACATTTCTGGTGAGAAAACTTGTTATGTTTTGTAGGTCACTTGGTTTTACCATCTGCCTTGATTTCTGCTCAAGGGAAGTGTTGTTTCTGAAATCCTTGGTGCCGTACACAAACTGGGAGATGTCGGAACCAGCAGCAGCTTGATTCTGCATCATCCCAGTGGAAATACAGAATACTCCTGGATAATGGGAAAAGGGCTCAGCAAAAGCTTGGGGGAGGTCAGTGGGAAGCCATCTCCCCTTGTCCTGTCACTCAGTGTCCTTGAAAAAGTTGCTCTTCTGCAGGCCCAGAAGTTTGGCAATATTCTACAATGATCTTAATAGAGAATAAAAAAGACACAAAGCTTATTAGTAAATGAAACCTGAGGAAGGAAAAGATCCTTCACTGCAAGGCCTCTCCTCCCACTGCCAGCCCATCTCAGATGCCTGAAGGAGCTTTACCACGCTGACAGCGACAAAATAAAGCACTGTGACAACTAGCTGATCCTTGGGAAGGCAAACACAAAATTACTCAGTCAGGTCTTGGAATTTTATAGTGGATTTGTCCTTGTTTTGATCATAATCTCACAAGTGATGCCAGCAGCAAACCCATCTGGCGCATGTAAGACTAAATATCTGCTGCTCGTGGAGATCAGCGTCTCAAAATTAGCATTTGTGCTGAGATCTGGTTTGCAGTGGCTTAAAGGACAAACAAGTTCAGCTTCCTGCAAAATGCTGCACTCCTTCAGGCAGCTTTGCCCAGGGGGTCTAAATCTGTTCACAGGTAAAGGAGAACCTGGAGTGATGGGCTGCAAAGAATCATGGAATGGTCTGGGCTGGAAGGGAAACCTGTCCTCAGCACCTTCCATACCCGCCCAGAGAGGCACAGCTCAGGACTTTGGATGTAAAGCAGCATTTGGGCAGAGACCCGGAGTTAATATTTAATTCCAAGGTGTAAACAGCACCCTGCATTATGTAACAGCTCCTCAGAAGCTGAAATCCTCATCCTGTGCAAGAACTTCTTTTGTGGGATAAAGAGTAAAGCACATTCTAAACTGCACAAAAACTTAATATCCACCATGCTCCAGGACTGTCTGAAACCCCTGCTAAAGCTGCTTTGAAAGGACTAGGATTTGTCTTAATATTATGCTGATTTTAAAATCACCTGTAATTCTTATTCATCTATCACCTCATGCACCTCACTTAGAAAGTGATTTTTCTCTTGTATAACAGAACTGTGATGCACCAGCATCCTGAGCAGCAGCAACAACTTTGTTAGAACACACAGCCAAATCTCTGCACTGAAGCCCAAATTATTTAAAAATAATAATAAAGAAATACTAAAACTAAAAAAAAACAAAGCAACAAGGAAAAGTATACGCTGCTAAGCCTGGGAGGAACAGTGCAAAACCCCCTTTTGCTTGGCAAAAAGTCTATGAATATTTGAGCATATGAGTATTTACAAGCTGTAGGAATTTGGTGGGGTTTGGTGATGTGCAGACACAAGTTGCCAAGTAACTGCATTTTCTATTTCTCTGCTGCAACGAGAGAAATAGAAAATTTCTCAACCCAGCAATATATAACACGACCCCAAAGCTCCCCCTGTGTGCCGAGGAACACGATTTCTGCTGAAACTAAAGAGAAAACAGAGATTATCCAACAAATAGAGGGGGTTTGGGATAGGAGTAAACCCCACATTATTGACCCTGACAGTGTACAGCTGGCACCCGTGAGCGAATACTTGGGAAAGGGAGGGGGGAATGGTGTCTTGAATGACTGAAATCCCCTTGAGAGTGGATTAATGCACGTTTTCCCAAATCAAGAAGCGCCAGTTTTGGTGGTGGTTCTCCCTGTTGCAGTGATGGAGGTGGAAGGGCTCCTTACAGACACACTGCATGTTTGGCTGCACATGGAACCAGATGAAGTTTCCTGGCTGCTCACCCAGGACACCTGATACTCGTGTCAACACAGCCAGTACCTTCCCTGCCATGTCATTCCCATCCCTTATCAGCCTGGGGACACGGCCAGATCATGTATCCGGAGCTGAAACAAAAATTAAACCTTTCCCTGTGCTGCCATCCCGGAAAGGCAACTCCAGAGAATTCTAGAATTTCCTTCTCTGCAATTTTAAGGATTGCCCCACGCCAGCGTGGGGTCACCAAGGTGAAGTCCTCAAATTCCCAAAAGGGATTTTTTTTTTTAAATCTGTTTACTGATTTTTTAGTGACAGCCTTTCCTTCTGCCTTTTCCACAGAGTTATCTCCTAACCCACCCGTTCCAACGGGCTTTGAACTCCTGAGGCTTTAGAGACTTTGTTACAGGCACAGTCAGGGATGGGGGAGAGGGATCTGAGTTTTTGTTGAGCACTAATTCAAGACATGATAAATCCCTGGGAGAGGGATTATACAAGTGGGGTACAAATATACACACATATATATACATATATAAGTATATACAAATCCCTGTATCGGGGATTTACGTGGAATGTGAAAGGAATTTCTCTTTTTCCATCTATAAAAATGTTTGATACCTCCAAACATGGTATCAAACATTTGATACGGTGGTTAGGGGTAATTTCTTGATAATATTCCAGTGGTACTGCACCACCACAACATTTGGTCGAAGGTCAGGCCTGGTGTTTCCCACCAGGAAAAGCTGGCAGCTTTTCAGACCCCATAGACTATCAAAGGCAGGACAGGGGGACAAGGAGCTGTTCCCTCTGGAACATCTGAGCTGGCTTTGAAGCCCAAAACGTGGTTGGGGAGGTTAAATGCCCCTCACACACATAATTCCACTGGAGTGGCAACCTGGGCACCATGGTCAGGCTGAGTTCCAGGGACAGAGCTGGGAGCTGCTCCCAAGATCCTGCTAGATCCCCACTATAAAGCCATTAAGCAGAAGGAGGGGCAGGGTTAGATGGGATATTGGGGAGAACTTCTCCCCTGTGAGGGTGGGGAGGGGCTGGGCTGGAATTCCCAGAGAAGCTGTGGCTGCTCCAGGATCCCTGGAAAGTGCGCCAGGCCAGGTTTGGGGCTTGGAGCACCCTGGGACGGTGGAAGGTGTCCCTGCCCATGGCAGGGTAGGATGACATGAGCCCTGAGATCCCTCCCAGCCTGAAGTATCCTGGGATTCTGTGATCTCTAAGCGTTTGGAGGCACCCACGGAATGTGCTGCTGCACCCCCAGGCTCAGCCAGCCACGTTTGTGAGGGGAGCCTGTCCCAGTGCTGCAGCATATTGTGGGAAGGGAATTCCTGCCACGCTCTGAGCTGAGTTTTACCAGCAAAACCCCTCTGATCCACCCTGGGCCGAGGCAGACAGGGCAGGCCCAATGCCACCCTAAGGGAGGTCCCATTTAAGTGACAGGCACAGCAGCTCCCAGGATTACCGCGGACGGGCAGGAGTTGGCCGCGCTCGCTTTCCCCTCTCAGTGCGTCACAAACACCTTCCCAAACCTGCTGCTGAGCTGCAGAGCTCGTCTCAGCCCCTTCTGCCAGCAGAAAACAAACAGAAAAACCCCACTGCTTGTCAGAGCAGGCTTTCAGAAACGGAGGGGCCAAATCCCACCCGCGCCTGGCCGGAGCTGTATCACCGGAGTCCCAGCACTCCCTGGGCAAACGCCTCCAACTCTGCCCCGTTAATATGTTTAAAAATACATTATTACAACTGCTTCAGCTGTTTTTGGAAAGGAAATCGTAGTAATTTACTTAATGTGAGAAACAATTTGCACACAGGTGGTAAATGACTGTCCTCAGTGAAAATAAAGAGCCTCCCATAAATCACTTAAGCAGGACAGTTTAGGATCTTCAAGAGATCCATTATTATCGTGACAGTGTAACTATCTACCAGCAGGATTATATATGGGTCAAAAAAGGCAAGTTTTGACCTAAATTTCACTGTTTGGTCATTAAGTGCAACTTGGAGAAGTCCTATAGTAGCTTGGGAGTTCCTCCCTCCAATGGAAAAAGATCATTGCATTTCATCAGAAACTTCTTTAAAAATTGAATGTACACAATTCACTGGCAAGAACTGTCACAGCTTTAGAAAGATACCTAGGAAAAGTATCATCAAAACATGCAGTACATTTACTCCACATATTACAACTGCAGTTCCAAATCAGTGATTTCCAAAGCCTTTCATTAGATCATAAAAACTTCAGGCCAGCTTATAATGAAATCTCTAATCAAATATGAATGAATCATCTGATATGACACAATTCCTTGAATGAGAAACAGATGGAAAAGTAGAAAGTAGTGATGATTAAGTGCTTTGGATCACAAGATATTAGTTAAGCCAAACGAGGAGATACTTCATCACAGAATCATGGAATGGTCTGGGTTTGAATGGACCTTAAAGCCCGTCCCATTCCACCCCTGCCATGGGCAGGGGACACCTTCCACTAGCCCAGGCCAGGATGCTCCAAACCCTATCCAGCCTGGCCTTGGACACTTCCAGGGATCCAGGGACAGCCACAGCTTCCCTGGGCAACAAGGAAAGGTCTCTTTAATGAACCATCAGCAATTCCCCAGACAAGCATCTGGAGACTGCTGCTGTATTTTAGGCATCGCTGCACTAAACATTCACCTGATATTCCCTCCACTGCCCAAAGACAAAGCAGAGCCAAATATAGCCATGAAAATCAATATACACCAGGGAAGAGCCTCCAGGATCTTGATAAACGCGTGTCGTGCTACAAGAGGAATTCCTAAAATCCTGGGAACGCAGGTGGCTGCCCTTTCCCCTTTGGCAACAAAGCACCCCCAGTTAATTTTGGCAGAAAGCACCCTGGGGAGCTCTGCTGTGCAGGGCACAGCCATGGAAAGGGCAGGCAGACAAAGGAAACACAGCCCCTGGAAATAACGGGACAGTCCATCCTCATCCTCCAGCCAAAGCTCACATCCATTTGTCAGGGGAAGCCGATGGAAAAGAGGAATCAAGGACAGGGTGTGTTGGAGCACTACAGCCCCAGGGCGAGCATTGCCTCGAAAAGTGAAAGGACTGGAATGAAATAAAAGCAAAACAACAAAGATTTCACCCTGATTACCTCTTTGAGGTTGCAAACCCAGGTAAAAACACCCAGGCTGCAAACACACGTGGCAGACCAGACTTGGCCTCCAAGATCCCACCTGAGGCATGTGGAATTTTTTCCCCAAGGAAGGCCTCAATCCATGATCAATTTCCATGAAACATTTATCACTTTTCATTCACCACACAGTACTGTTATTTTTTAGCAAAGCCAGAGGCAGTGGGAACCAATTCCTGAACAACCATTCAAGGGAGCCTTTCCACCATGCCTGCTCGCATCCTGCCATCTCCTCCTTCCCCAAGTTTTCTTCACAAAGTTTTAGCATTCAAAGGCTCTTCCCTTCATCACCTGCTTTTATAGAAATCAAAAGCACAAAACAACCTTTCCTGTGGTAGGGAATCAGTGAGAATTCTTATTTTTGAAAATAACTCTTGGTGAAGAGTCAGGACTAAGAGAATCCAGTGAATTCTGGAGCTGATCAGTGTGAATTAATGAACTAAGCGAGGTGAGGGAAGAAGAAAGGAAAACAGCAAGTTGGGGCTTGCAGCAGAGCAAACTTTCCTGCCTTTCATCCAGGAAACCAGCGCTGCATTCAAGAGCTTCACATTTAAGTGCTGCTTTCAGCTGTTAAAAGAGGGATAACCATTAATAATTCATGCCAGCTCATCCAATTGATAACCATTTCCTCATGGGTAAGAAAGGAGACAGATAAATCATGACAGATAAATACGCTTTCTGAGACAAAAGACAACAAAGCAGAGTTGAGGCGCTGTGGGCTCCTGCTCTTCCCAACCCACAGGGATCAGGATATTCACATTCTCAGCATCAGATCAGTTCAGAACTGCCCCTGGATCCCTGGAAGTGCCCAAGGCCAGGTCAGACAGGGCTTGGAGCAACCTGGGCTAGTGGAAGGTGTCCCTGCCCGTAGGATAAGATGGGTTTTAAGGTCCTTTCCAACCCAAAGGTTTTAAGGTCCTTTCCAACCCAAACCAGTCTGTGATTTTCTGATTCCCAGCTTGGCTAGAGGAGTGGTTTAATTCCATGTGGAACATGGATGCTGAACTTGAGACAGAGGTGGCCAAAAAGCTCATCCCTCTTCCATACACCCCCACACATGCACAAAGTCCTGAGGCAGAGTTAGAGGGTCATTAAATTACCCCATGACCAACAAATATGAGTCTGGGGACAGCATTAGCCCAGAAAAGAGGTTCTGAGGCTCCAACTTCCCTGCTTCTCTGCAGGGAGCTGCCCAGAGCCTCTAGATGTGGCAGTTCCCTCCCCTCTCCTGCATAAATAACCCCAAATTTACTGACTGCAAAGGGCTTTTAATGGAAGCACAGCAGTTCAGCAAATCCTCTGTGGAAATCAGGGAGCTGGCTGAAGGGCTGTGCAGGGCTTTCCTTGCTGAGGAATGGACCTGAGGCTGGGCTCCAGCAGGTGAAACGCTCCTTTTATTGTCACTGCATGCACAGTTTGTCCATTTAGCTTAGGGTTGGAAATGAAAGACAAATATTAATAAATCATAAGTGTTGCAGGAAATAGAACCTTGAGCTGATTTCAATTCTCAAGGCTTTAAGCTGCAGTTCCTCTGCTACCTTGGAATCATGGAATGGTTTGGGTGGGAAGGGACTCAAAGCCCCAACCACTGCCATGGGCAGGGACACCTTCCACTAGCCCAGGTTGCTCCCTGGACACTTCCAGGGATCCAGGGGCAGCCACAGCTTCTCTGGGAATCTTATCTTACACCAGAGCATCTAAATGGTGGCAAAATTATCACACCAAGGCTGACAATAAGAGCTGCAGCTTTTCAATAACCTAACGAGAGGACAGGACTGAATCTGCTTACTGTATGGTTGTGACATCAAAATGATTTTTCCCAGAACTCACTTCTGCTGATAATTTGGGGGGTCTGGATGGGTTTCTCCCCCAGCCTGGGCTTCGTGTACATATCCATATCATATATCAGGATATTTTTAACAGTAAAGGAAAGCCTTTCTAAGGGGTAGCTGCTTCTGGGGCATGACAAAACCTCCTGCTGTTCCCAAGCTGACACAGATTAATCCCTGACTGCAAAATCAAGGGACAATATTAGTTCAGAGGCTCGTACAAACCATTTGTTCCTACATACATCAACATCTTTTTTTTTTTTTTTTTTTTGCAAATGACTGTGGAAGTGAGAGTGGATAATTAGATCTAGGAAGCAGAAAATGCAGCAGGGGGCTGAAATCTCCCACTTAATGCTCTGTGTTGGAAGGGACCTCTAACTTTCTACTACCCCAGGCTGCTCCAAGCCCTGTCCAGCCTGGCCTTGGACACTTCCAGGAATCCATAGGCTGCCACAGCTTCTCTGGGGCACCCTGTGCCAGGGCCTCACCAGCTTCAGATTATTTAAAAAAGAATTAAGGGAAGCAACGTTGCTCAATAAAGGTAATTTATTCCTTTTTTCATTCCTTTTCCTCCCCCGGGCCAAAGGCACAGCAATCCTTGGGAGCCCGAGGCAGAGCAGGCAGAGTTATCAAAGTGATGATTACAGTACTCCTGAGCAGGATGTGGGCTGTGGGGGCTTTGTCTTGTTGTACTTCTGCGAGCACCTCAGAAATTCAGAAGCGCCAATTATGGCTGATACGTCTTTGAAAAGGGAAAGTGTTTCCCTTCCTCCGATTAATCCCTAATTTATATAGAAAAGGAGATGGAAGTAATTTCCACTGACAATGACTGAACTCAGCTCTATTCAACCAAAGTCACTCCTAAAAACCATTTCATAAAACTGCTGTAAATATTTCTTGGTTTGGAGTTGAAATGCTCGGCAGGACAGAGGATTTTTAGAACTTTCTCACCATTTCACAGCAGAGAAAAAACAACTAACAAGGGTCAAACCTCTTTCACTTGGTTCATGGTGAAGAGAAAAAACATTTTGGTTTCCTACAAGCACACCACAGTGATTTTATCTGAAACAGAAATGCAGCATAAAAAGCTCATCAACCACTCAAGTTTATTCAACCTTACCCTGACCAGGGCAGGAGAATGTTTTTAACAAAATATCCCAGGACATAATCAAGCAAATTTTTTTTTCCTTATGCTGTTTTTTAACACCATTATTTCAGTTATGCCTGATACTTGGAACACCACCCGACAATCCCACACACAACTTGTTTTTCCAGAGCAATGCTTGGTGTTACTTCTCATTTCTTCTCTCAGAAAGATCTGCAGCAAACTCCTGAAGACAAGAATGATAAAAACTGGATAGGGCAATCCCAGAATGGGTTGGGTGGAAGAGATCTTCAAGCTTATCCCATTCCACCCCCTGCCACGGGCAGGGACACTTTCCTCTGTCCCAGGCTGCTCCAAGCCTCAGTGTCCAACCTGGTCTTGGGCACTTCCAGGGATCCAGGAACAGCCACAGCTTCTCTGGGCACCCTGTGCCAGGGCCTGCCCACCCTCAAAGGGAACAATTCCTTCCCAATATCCCATCCATCCCTGCCCTCTGGCAGTGGGAAGCCATTCCCTGTGTCCTGTCCCTCCATCCATTGTCCCAGTCCCTCTCCAACTCTCCTGGAGCCCCTTTAGGCCCTGGAAGGAGCTCTGAGGTCTCCCTGGAGCCCTCTCTTCTACAGGTGAGCACCCCCAGCTCTCCCAGACTGAATTCCATCCCCACAGCTCAGTTACTGGGAGAACCATCTGACAAAGAGGCAGAGCTGCCCATCTCTCATTCCACCCACTTCACACCAGCACAGCTCCCCAGGGATCCCTGCCTCATTGTTCTCCCAAAAGCACAGAGGTGAGCTATTAAAAGTACTCAAAACAGAGCCCAAACAGCAAGAACTCCCTAAATCCTGCATGGCTCCATTGAACAGCCTCATTTCACCAGGGGAAAAACAGCCAGAACAGACTCCACCACCAAGTTCCCCAAGCTCTCAACCAGCACCAGCCTTTGGCCTGAAATACCTCGAAAAGTAACATTAGACTTGACCAGCAAGCAAAATCAATACCAAAATTAAGGGGTAGAAGATTCAAACCCATCCCTTTCACAGTCCTGGCCCAAGATCCACGGAGCCACGAAATCCAACCAGCTCACGACCAAGGTGGGCAGTAAAACCTGTAAGCTGACCTGTGCTACCACAGTGCCTTTAAAATGAGAATCCCTCTGAGGGTTAGGAAAACAGAACCTCCCTTACCTGACAGACACGTCTGGGAGCACACGGAGGGGAGAGGGATTTCTCAGACTCTGAGGCCAAACGCCCATGCCTGGTGAACAACCATCTCTTCCTTTCTTCCCCCAACGCAACAACTCTACCTCCTTGAAAAGTTTCCTTCCCCAGATAGGCATTGAAGCCCACAAAAATCTAGGTTAGGTCACAGCCCACTTTTTTTCTCCCCCTCCCAGCGTACCGAAGTTGTTTTGAATAAACTTCGTTTACATCTCTCCAACTGGCGTTACCAGAAGTGCTCAGATCTCCTGCGAGATCTCCTCCTTAACAGAAAAGGGCCTGAGGGTATTTTGGAAGGCAACAGAGAAGGGAAAGTTGGGGGTTTGGAAGATCTGAGCTGCTCCCTGCAGAGGAGATAATGTTTGCTATATCCTATCACCCCTGGTATAGAAATCTGCTTGCACCTGGAAGAGGGAAGGGGGAAACACAAAAGGCAGCAGCAGATTGTTTCCCACAGAATTCCACGGACTGGGAGCAGAACTTTGGTTTCCATCACTCGTAGAGCTGCAGCCCTGAGTTCTAAGAGCTCTCCCAGCCCAGAGAGGAGCAGCCAGGACGACGAGCAGGAGGACAAGCCCCAGGAGATGCCGTGGCAGGATCATTAGGAGAGGGAGAACAGCAAACAGCCCAGAGCCCGGCGTGACACACTTTGATCAGCCCGGCCTTGGCTCCCTGCTCCTTCTCCCTAATGAGAGCAGCAGCTCCAAAAGCTCCTTCTGGGCTGGGAAAGGACTCGTTCAGACGCTGCTTTGTTCTCCTGTCCTCTCCCTGCTAAGGCAAACCAAGCATCTCCCACCGGGCTGGGCTCCCCTCAGCCCCTTGCAAGACTCCCAGGGCTGCTGTGCTCCATTCCCAAATCCCACTCTCCCAGCCTGGGAAAGCAGAGGTGGGCAAGTCCTAACAGACTCTGTTCCAGCACTCTGCATTTGCATTCTGCTCTCCCACTCACAAGGCAGAGCTGCAGAGCCTTTTCCTGCACCCCCTAGAACAGGAACCAGGTTTAATAGGAGGTTTTTTTTCCTTACCAGAGCTGGGCATGTGGTTCACTCGAGGTGGATTCAACAGCTCCACTGGCTGGTCTCTGCCAGAAAGCCCATCTGGAAAGAGGGGGGAGAAAGAAAATAAAATTACATCAACACTTTGGGTAGCTGAGCTATTTTTAGCCAGTCCAAGCAGAAAAAAAAGAAAAAAAAAAAAATAAATCAGTAAACCATTATCAATGCAGAGCAGAAACACAAGTAGCACAAATCAATGGAAATGAGAACATTCCCAAGACAGCTAAAGCAGAAAATAAAGGAGACTCTATCCCGAATGACACTCAGGGTTTCCTGGTCTTTAAGTCCACAACTGCTGCTGATCCAAGGCTGAGGAAATAGGCATGTCAGCTCACAAACCTTACCAGAGAACAACTAAACTGTGATTCCTTCCTTGCTGGGAGAACTGAGCTAAGACAGAGATGCAGCCCCAAGGAGCAAAGTTGAGGAATGGCTGGAATATGCCAGGGAGATGTTAAGGAAAACTGACAAATCACTGCAGGAGATTAAAATGCAGAGACATGCATAACAAGCCCCATTTTGCATAAGTTTGGATTTCAGAAAGGCATTAAAAACATACTTTGTAAATGAGATGCACAAATCCATCTTGCTGAAGCAGTTCCCTATTTAAAATATTTCCAAGATTATATCTTGCATCCAGGTAGAGTTAAACAGAACAACCAGTGTTGGAGACTGCCACACCTGAGTTTCTAGTCACCCATTTCCCTCCCAGAAGAGCCGAAGCAAAAAATGCTAAATTATGTTTTCAGTGTAATTATGAACCCTGGGATACAGAAAATGTATCTCAAACCTACTTGTTCCACCTTTGTCAGTCTGTCTCACTTTTCCCCTCCAACCCCTTACTGTGCTGCACCTCTGATAGGATCAAGCCAAACCCTGTCTGGAGACATCAAAGAAGCCACCCCATCTCTCTCTCAGGTAAAGGACAGTGTTAGAAAAACATTAAGATTTGTTCTCTTCTCCCTGCTTTCTCCATTTTTCTGGAGAGAAAGCACAGCTGGGGACTTCTGCATGGCTTGCCTGGGTTCACCTCCAGTGACTCTACCTGGATGGAAGGGGAAGAGCAAAACATCATTATTTTAAATATAATTGAGCCATCAGGTGCTTCAGAGTCGTGGAGAGCACAGCCCAGGAAAATACCCCGTTTTGCTGGGGAGCAGAGTATGTTCAGCTTCTCTGCTGGCCAGTTTCAGATAAAGATGTTCCTTCAGAGAACAACCCATGGACAAAACAGAGCAATGTAGCAGCACCCAGGTGCTCTGTGAGACAAATCCAATTTGGGAGTCAATTTGGGGAACTTATAAGACTTGTTTAGTTCTAAGAAATAAAGTGCATTAATTTTTTTCCACTCATTAAAAAAAAAAAAAACCAACCCAAACCCACACTTTGCAATCTTTATTTCAAAATGAGTATTAGATTAATCACAGCAGAACATTTAGGAGCATCTTTTAAAGCACAGACACCTGAAACACTTGGAAGCAAAACCGAGCTATCCAAGACCAAGGTTCTGTCTTTGCTGTCCAAATAAAGCGAAATAAAATAAAATGAGTAAAATAAAAATATAAACATCAAAATAAAGCTTTAAGTCTCTGCAGCCCTCCCTCAGCACAAGGATGTGCAGCTGCTGGAGCAGTGCAAAGGGGTCAAGCCATGCAATCAGGGTTTGACTCTTCTCACAAGCCACAAACCCTAGTTTGAATACTGAGACAACCCAGACAAGCTACAAAATATTCCCCAGCTCTCTGCTGGCCAAATTGGTCCTAAACTACTGAACAGAATTGGCAAGGAAACATCCTCTCAAATTGGTTCTGTGTGAATCAGCCTGACGATTTCCCCAAAACCCTGCGACAAAGTGCTCTGTCCACCGAGCCTGGAGGGAAGCAGACACCAGCCTGGCTGATTCATGGCTTGAGTCAGGGAACATTTCGTGTAGCTTCATTTCCAGATGGGCATTTCTACTCATTAATTAACAAGACCAAGCCATAATTCATTGATGGAAACTTGAACACTTTGTTTTTTATCTTAATCTGTTCCAAAGAGTTGTTTAAGTTATTCAGAAAACACGGCTAGGACAGGTTTGGAAGTAGCTGAGCTTGCAGGATTTAAAGATGTTGAAAATAGCAAAACAAAGGCAAAATATTTACAAGCTCAGTCCAGAATAAACCAGAAACATGACAGATAAAAACCCTTGGAAAAGATGAAGCAGCAAAATGAACAATTTCACAGAACCAGAGAATTGTCAAGATTGGAAAAGACCTCTGAGGTCATCAAGTATATCCAGGGCAAAAACAAACCAGATGAGGACAGGGAAATACAACTTCACGACTTAAAAAAGACAAGAAATGAAGAGAAGTGGAAGGCTGAAACATTCAATGAGGTCTTAAAGAAAACTGCAAGCAGCCTGACTATAATTAACTCTGATGAGCTTCAAAATGAAGGGCAGAACTGGGAACGAAGAGGTTATTTAAATAGTTTTCCATGTATTCAGATCTTTCAACCTGATGCAAATCACCCTGGCCTACCTGAATTCCTGGAGCGAAGTGATGAGCAACTAAAATTATCTTTAAAGGACACCCGGAATAGAGGAGAAGTTCTACAGAAGTGTAGAAGTAAAACTTCAGGAGAGACAGGGAGAAAGGCAGGAGCAAGAGGTAGAGAAAATCAGCATTACTGACTCAGATTTGTCCCTCTGGAGCTCGAAATGCAGAATTAAAGCTAAATTAAACCCCACATGGATGGGAGTTGCAGTGACAAAGCAGTAAAACCTTCCTGCTGTGATAATGATGGAAAAAAGTAAAACTACAAATGGGAAACACCCGGCCAAGCAAGGCCAGAAGAAGGAAAAGCCAAAGGATTTTCCAAAACCAACCACTCCTCATTCAGTGACAATGCAGAGGATCCAAGTTCCCTCCTGGATATGCCTCGGGGACGTGGCAGCCTCGGTGGCCAAAGCTTTAGCTTCAACACCTGAAGATGAACTGTGGGCAACCAAGGAGAAACCTCAGAGAGAAGATTTTTAAAAATGAGACAGAGGGGCTGCAGAACTCAGTTTTGCCAGCATCAGCCTGTTCTCCACTGAGGGAAGACAACAGAGTGGCCCAGAGATGTTTTTCAGGATGAGCAGTTTTCTACTAACGCTGCGAGTTTGAGACCACTCCACCGACTTCTGTCTCCTTTGCTCCTAAGTCTTCTGGACAGCACCTCACTGCACAACAGCAACCCCAGGGGCTTCTGAGCAGGCAGGGAATTTACTCAGAGGGTGGGCAGGCCCTGGCACAGGGTGCCCAGAGCAGCTGTGGCTGCCCCTGGATCCCTGCAAGTGTCCGAGGCCAGGGTGGACACGGCTTGGAGCACCCTGGGATGGTGGCAGGGGGTGGAATGGGACGAGCTTTGAGGCCCCAGATCATTCTGGAATTCTACAAGCCAGCACAAGCCTCATCCCTTTCCATCAGGCTGTTGACAGAGGGGCCCAGGCTGCAGCACACGAGAGCTCCTGGCTGGTCCTGGCAGTGCCCAGCAGTTCTGTGCTGTCTCCATTACACGTGTAAGCCCACAGCAATTCCATGGATCTCTTCCAGGCACAGGAACGTGGGGTTTCTCTCCCCCCCTGCTCTCAGTATCCAGTCACACTATAAAAAGCACCTTGCATTTCGTCCCCGAGCTGGGCTGGGGGGGGGGAAGGACGATGTGCAAACAGGATTTCTCTGCGTTACTTCCTGGCAGGATTTGGGGAGGGTCCGTGGGTGGCTCTGCTCGAGCGTCTGGCTGAATTTAAAAACCAGATCATGCACTGCCCTTGGAGCCTTGGGATGCCAGGCAGCTAAAACAGGCTGGCTGAGGAATAAAAAGTCTCCACCCCTAAACCCTTAAGCACAGGCCACTGCAACATCCTGACTTGCATATCAAGCATGTGTGACAAGTTACAATATTAGTAATGAGAACGCTAATTATCATGGACGTGTTATTTATTTGTCTGCTCACTCGAAATTTACGGGGGGGGGGGAAAATCCTTCAACATTTACAAGAAAGCAATTAGGGCAGCAAATGGATTATTTCTCTTTAAACCTATGAGAAAATGCTCAGTGCATATTTCCTCTCTAATTTGTCTGCACTCAAGGATCTATTTTTGGAAGTCTCCCTAGACTGTATTGTAGCACCACATGTACTGTAATGGCATTTTAATTAGCCCAGAGAGCTGGAAGATGCACTCTGCATCCGAAAGAGAAGCAGCCTAACAAAATGAGAGCATCCTTCTCTTCCCTTCTCAGAGATTTACAGCAGCTATCAAGCTGAAATACCAATTATGGCTTCGACTGGAACCGACGGCGACTGATTTCAAAACCCGGCACCTCGGCCCGGCCCGTGGAACCCCACGGAAGCAAACCCGGGGTTTAAGCACTATTTACTCCTACTTTAAGGGTGGATGGCAAACATAAAAACACTGCAGCCATGCACAGGCAGAACGGGGGGGACAGGAGGGGGGGTATCCAGTGGAAAAGACATGGATCTGTTCAGTTGGAGTTATCAGAACACCCGTTTAGATGAAAGTTAATCCAATCCCATTCACGTGGGATTCTTTATTAATTATTAGGATTATTACAACTACAGCTAATATTGAAGTGAGCCACCTTGCCTTGCCAGTGGGTGACATCATGCATCACCATCACCAGGATGGTCTGATATATATATATATTTAATTTGCCTTCATACTGACTCCTTGCTTTGGATGCAGTAGAAAGTAGGTCAAGTTGGTGCCTTCTTCAGTTCCGGAAGAGCCTGGAATAGCAAAACCCCCTCATCCCCTTGTCAATCCTGATTGCTCCAGAGACATTCCAGAGCCCAGATGTCAGTAGGGGGGTTCCACCAAAGCCAGGAGCCCACCTCAGCACTCAGCACCTCACCAGAGAGAAC
This sequence comes from Sinosuthora webbiana, assembly GCA_013397395.1. NCBI lineage: Eukaryota > Metazoa > Chordata > Aves > Passeriformes > Sylviidae > Sinosuthora > Sinosuthora webbiana. The sequence goes on from VXBN01010697.1 coordinate 368,918, forward strand.
CAGGATGGGATTCAAGCTTTCTTTTGCACTAGAATCTCCACAAACACCTCACAAGAATCTGAAGATACTCAGGTGCAACATTTACGAGAGCTTGGTACTGCTCTCCTACCCTGGACCTTGCAAAGATAAATCCAGCAGGTCACAGTTTGATTAACATCGAGGTAAAAGCATCAAAGGAAAAATAAAAAAGTTCAAGGCTGGGCTGGGTGGAGCTCTGAGCAACCTGATCTAGTGAGTGGCACCCTGGCCACGGCAAAGGCTTGGAGCTGGATGGTCTCGAAGGTCACACCCAACCCAAACCCTCCCGGGACTCTAATGCTCAGCAGCTGTTAACACAAAAAGCAACATTTAATTTATCACTAGGAAGTTCTCCTAGGAGCCAAAATACCTAAGAAGCGTTCAAACAGGAAGCTGTGGTCCTCAAGGTGTTGACAGACTGATACCCAAATGACAAGACGCGACTTCTCAAATGCTAAACCCTGGAAGCATTGTGTTCCACTTCCTATGCCATTATTTTCCTTAATTCTTCGCAGTGGGAGGATAAAGCAACTCCTCCTAAACATGACAATCTTCCGCCTCCTCAGCAGACTCCGATGACTTCATCCACACAAAACTGAGGAGATGTGTCACTTTGGAAATCCACGGGAACAGAAAAATCCTTTACACGCAAACGCAAGCGAGCGGAGGTTCCGAGTAACCTGTGCGCTCCATCCAAGAGGTGAACGCTCGCTGGCATAATTACAGCAAGAAGGAGGAGCTGCCCATTCCAGGAGATTTGCTTCCCTTCCCCTTTGGGCAAGGAAAGCCAGAACCCCCCCCCACAGCCAGCCTTCCCACTGCCCCCCAACAGAGAATGCAGGGAAGGAAAAATAAAACATCTTACAGGAAGAGAACATATACTGTTTTTCGTGCCTATTTTTTTCTTTCAAGTGAAAAAACACCTCACGCATGGAATGCTGGTTTCCATTCCATTTTACTCCGACTGGTTTCGAAATCAGCTCATTTGGTCCATGGGAAGTAACTATGAAAAGCCAGGTACACTTAGGGCTAAGCTCAAGCACACACCTGAAGCAACACTTCCTGATCACCTCTGGCACCCTGGACACCAAGAATGGCTCGGGCAAGACAGAAACCCAAGGAATTCAGCAGCTCACACCCACCTGGCAAACACAGCCTCCCGCAGAGCAGCGTGGGCCCGCGGAGCAGGGGTGTCCTGACCATTCCAAAGGCGCAGGAGTTCAGTCCCTGGGTGCTCTGCCCCCGGCCAGCCCCAGTGTGGCCTCTCCAGTGTCCGGCAGGAAAGGCTGAGCCCTGATCCCCCTGGCAGGCAGGCAGGCAGCGCCCACAGACTGACCTTCCCAGGCTGTGTCCCAGGCCCGGCTCTATTTCAGGCTCTCTCCCGTGGACAGTGCCAGGCGGCCTCTGCTGGTGGCCACCCAACACCAGAGCAAACCCCAGCACACAGCTCAGGGCTTCCATTACCCCCGTTCCCAGGGTCCCCAGGGCGCTGGGAGACCCAAGGCGGGATCTGCAGGATCCACCGCATCCTGATGTTCCACCGGATCCGGGTGAGCTGCTGCCTGCAGGATCAGCCTGGCACTTTGCACAGCACTTCCCCCTTATCCCAGCCTCATCCCATAGAGAGCCAACCAGGATTAACACCAGGCAGCAGGAAAAACATCCCTGTTCCTGACAGAATCTCCTTTTCACATGGGCTAGAGCCCCTCTGCTCTGGAGCCAGGCTGGGAGAGACGGGGAAGAGAAAGGCTCCGAGGAGACCTCAGAGCCCCCTCCAGAGCTGAACGGGGCTCCAGGAGAGCTGGAGAGGACTTGAGACGAGGGATGGAGGGGCAGGACACAGGGAATGGCTTCCCACTGCCAGAGGGCAGCGATAGATGGGATATTGGGAGGAAATTGTTCCCTGGGAGGGTGGGGCAGCCCTGGCACAGGGTGCCCAGAGAAGCTGTGGCTGCCCCTGGATCCCTGGAAGTGTCCAAGGCCAGGTTGGACAGGGCTTGGAACACCCTGGGATAGAGGAAGGTGTCCCTGCCCATGGCAGGGGGTGAGACTGGATGAGCTTTAAAGTCCCTTCCCACCCAACCCATTCTGGGATTCTGTGATTCCACAATACCTGCCATTATCCACCAGCTTCAGATTGTCTGTATATATCATCTTCATGTCAATTATGTACACATTTCTAAAATTTGGACTTCAGATATTTTTAAATCCTGCATATAAAAAAAAAAAAAAAAAACCAAAAAAAAAAAAACAGACTCCCATTTCAAAGCATCTAAAAGTAGATTCCACTTTCACAGACTTGGTGGAACAGCAATTTCCCCACTTGCGACGAAGGAGCCGAGACTCCGCTGTTCATGACTATAAATATATTCATAGATATTTTCCCTGGCACAAAGCACTTCAATTTTAAAGGCAAGAGATTCATCAACTCTTCTGGAGAGCTTCATCCTTTTGCTGCTTTGATTCTGTCAGTGAGCACACGCTCCTGGCAGGAGTGGAGGAGGGCACAATCTGCCACCATCTGCAGGGTGCAATCCATCTGAAAAGGTGACTGTCCTCAAGAAATTAGCATAGTCCAAGCATTTAACTCCACTCTGGAATATTATGTTCAACCAACAGGCTCTTTCCAGAGCCATTCTGCAAAATGTTCCTGTTCCCTGCATGGTGGTGGTGGTGAATTCTTTTTTTTTTTTTTTTAAGTTTTAATGCAGCCTTTTAACAAAAGTGGATAAAATTTTCCATCCTTCTCGGGAGGCGAACAGGGTAAAGGCAGGATTCCACCCTCCCAGTTAAACGTTTCTCCAGGAGACCAGCGTTATCAAAGTGAGCTGTTTAATCTGTTGAGACAGGTCCCGTGAACTTGAGCACAGTAAAAAAAAGCCAGCTCCCCGGGACTCCCTCGGCATTCAGCGGGAGAGGTGCTGCTGGCACCCGGCCACTCCCCAATCACCCCCTATTCAGAGCACACGGATCCCCATTGGAGAGACACAAATCCACACACAGAATGCCCCTTTGATCCAAACTAATACTCCAGAGCAGGTTTTTCAAAACTGATTGCTGATACAAGAATGAAGCAAGGAAAGAGGGGAGGGAAAGAAAAAAAAAAAAAGCACCTTGAAATTATCTGCAATTGTCAGCAGCGGGAGAGAGGCGAAGCACATTTTCGAGGCAGGAGAGAAGGTTCAGTAACCTGCTTAATTTTCCCTTCTCTCCGGATGAATAAACTGTCAGGAAGAAATCCAGCTGAAAGATAGCCTGGCTCTTCCACAGCTTCAAACAAGGCTCCAGCTCCTGCCCACACGCTCACAGGACATGATGTTCAAGCTAATGAGATGCCACAGAAAGAAAAGGCTTCCCTCCTTCCAGGAGGGAACAAACTGTATGTGATGGGAAGCAAAGAGCATGGATTGCCTTCCAGCCCCATGCTCGGCTAGCACACGAGCTAAATAAGGCTGATCCACACAAGTGATGATGCTGGGGAGGGTTAAGATGGATTTCAGGAAAAGGTTCTTCCCCCACAGGGTAAAGAACTGCCCAGGCTCCCCAGGGAATGGGCACGGCCCCGAGGCTGCCAGAGCTCCAGGAGCATTTGGACAATGCTCTCAGGGATGCACAGGGTGCAATTGCTGGTGTCTGTGGGGTTGGACTTTTTGATCCTTGTGGGTCCCTTCCAGCTCTGGAGATTCCGTGATTCCATGAACTATTTCCAATGCAGGCAGCATCCAAAGGTTCTGATCCTTTCAAGTGCAGGAAAGGGAAGTAAGGATACATACTCAGCAATCCATTACACTCATGCTAACCCAGGAAAAATTCCTGGATGCAGCAGAGAGGGCATGGAGAACAGAGGCAAAGGAAACTGAGGCTTGGAGCCCTCCCTGGACGCTGCTGGCAGTGGGAAGCATCCAGGATTCCACGAGTAAGCAGATGCCTTCTGGCCTTAGGAGCTCCCTGAGCACATGGCAGAACTGGAAAGAGCAGAGGGGAAAAAAAGGGGGATTTTTCATCAAGGAAAATAAGTATGGAGACATGGAAACAGGATGGTCAGCAAGCAGATCAGGTCTTGGGTTTGATGGAGAGGTGGCTGTCAGGCTCCAAAGCCTTCCAGCCCCAACCTTTCCCTGTGCTCCATCACCCTATTTGCTACACTCACCATCTTTCAGGGTGGAAAACTCATCCTTGGAAATACCACATCCAAGCCTGTAACAGCATTAAAATCTGTGGCTCACCAGGGAAAAATCCTTTTGGCCTAACGTTTTAAGGATCACAGACCAGCTGACTGTGCTTATGGCAGCCTGAACTCCAAGTCACCCTACGCGTGTTGAAGACAACAACGACATGTTTGAGTGCCACCCTCACTCTCAAAAAGGGAGGAGGACAAGTTTTCTCCCTGCTTTGCTCAGATTTCAAGCAGGTGCATGTCAAAATTGAGTAAGTTTGTGTACAAAGTTTGGACCAAAAATTACTGGCACCCAGAAATCAAAATCCTATCCCAACACGCAAATTCAGGGCGCTCAAAACAAAACTGGAGACAGTGTTTGGTCAAAATCAAAATCATCAATCCAACAATCCTGGGAGTACAAAAACAAATAGAAATCATGCAATTAAAACTAGTCATGTCCAGAGCAACCATATTCCAAACTTCAGCATTGGCTCTTCACCCACAAAAGAAACAAACCCCACAAAAGTGCCAAGCACCAAAGGTTATTTTTAACTAAAGGTAAGAAAGTTGAGTCATTCATCAAAAAGAGTTGGTTTACTGTAAAATACTCAAACCAAATATTTCTGTGAGAATTACTGCCCTTAAACTAGAGCCAGGAAGAGGTTGGACACTTTCTACAGAGAAATCTGGATGGAGACCACCAAATCCCAACCCAAAGGACAGCTCCCAGCACCCACCCTCAGCACCTCCTTTGACTCATCCTGATGATGGAAAGCAGCAGAAAGCTCCAAGAGAGGAAAATCTCACCAGTGCCACCAGAAAGGCACAATCCACTACTCCCTCGTGCTCAAAAAATTCCCTTTATTCCTGTTCTATGGCACATAGGGGGTTTGCACAAGCTGAAATGCTCCTGCAATGCATAATGGGTTTTCCTTACCACAGTGGATCATTATTCCATGGCGATCTAATCTAGTAATAGCAGATAATACCAGTAATATGGATTTGCTTTAGTAAAAGCAATTTAAATTGCATTAAACACAGTAACACAAGAACGGCACATTTTGAAAATGGGTATTTCTAATTCCTGGTGTGCAGAGGAGCAACTCCTGTTTCCAAGCCAAAGAGAAGCAAATTCATCTTAAGACAAGGCCAATCCAAAATCATGGAATTGCAGAAAAGGTTGGAAAGCCCCCCCTCCCCAAGATCATCGAGTCCAACCATCAACTCAGTGCCGCCGCTAAACCTCGTCCCCAAGAGCGGCCTCAGTGCTGGACTTTATGTTCAAAATAACGTGACAAGGAGGAGAAAAGAAATTTAAAAAGCATTTTAATTAGTACTGTCTGTTCCTTTAGGGCACACAACTTTTACCCACAAGGTGCAGCCTTCACAGGGGGGCTAAACAGCACCCAACTACCTCATGGGCTGCACTTTCCTAAGTGGATTGCTCCAGGTCTGTCTGGAGACAACCTCCATAGGGAATCAGGAATCTCAGAAGCTGCAGCACCCAGGGGACTTCTGAGTCCCTGAGGATCCCTCTGAGTGAACATGATGAAATACTTATTGTGCGTTACAAAAGAAAACTAAAAGATGTTCTAAAATGTACGTGGCAGAGGTCTCCAGATCTAATTGTGAGTAGGTGGCTTGGGCTGGGAGGGCCATCAAAGCTCATCCAGTTCCAACCTCCCTGCCATGGGCAGGGACACCTTCCACTAGGCCCAGGTTGCTCCAGTTCATTTGAACTCATTTCTGTGTCGCTGTGTTGGGTTTTGCTTCACCACTGCAAGTAGAAAAGTGTAAATTAAGATATTTGGATTTACTCCTTAAGTTACTCCTTAAGGGCACCATTTACTTGGAAGTAGTCAGACAAAAAAAGGGATGATTTTGGGTGTTGTTTTCAGGATTTTTTTTTTCTTAATCTGGAGTTATTTCTCTCCCATTTCTCCCCTTAACCGCTCCAGTCCCACAGTCTTCTGTGTGCCCCAACCAAAATCCAGCTGGCACCTCCCAGAAATCCATCAGAATTCCTTTAGAGCTTCTGCAGCCAAGAGGTCCCTGCTTATCATGGGAGGGGAACAACACTGCAAATATGATCAGCAAATGAGGGAGTGGGCCCCACATAATTAACCAGAATGTGCTGTGCCTGGAGAAAAGGAGGCTCAGTTTCTCATTCCCTAGAACCAATGTGCTGTGCCTGGAGAAAAGGAGGCTCAGTTTCTCATTCCCTAGAACCAATGCACATTGTGAGCCTGAATATATTATCCTTCCTGGACGTATTTGAAATAAGAAACCACAGTGACTATGAATTTGCTAAATAGCAAATAACTCCATCAGTTTTGGCTGCATCCTCCAGTGTTTTACACCAACAGCTACTTCTGGGTTGCCCTCCTCCAGCCACGGATGGAGAATCCATCCCCTGCCTTTTTCTGGCCGGAGGCAGCGCCGCGATAACATTCCCGTCCAGCCAGTCAACAGCCTCCCCGAAAAAATCAATCCTGGCCCACAGTTCAATCCCCCCACCCCGCCCCAACACACAGCCAGCTAGGAACCGTTCATCCTTTGTCACCACGAGCAAAGGAGCAGCTGAAAACACTTGACATTTGTCAATCCGGATGAGATTCCCTCAGCTCTGGGTACGGGTGTTCACTCCTGGAATTGGAAATGCATCAAGGCAGAGCTGATCCCAGCATCGCTGCAGTTCTGTACAAGGGCTCATCCAAACTGAAGCCTTTCATAGAGCCAGAGAATATCCTGAAAGGAACCCACAAGGATCATCCGCTCCAGCCCCTGGCCCTGCACAGACACCCCAACAACCCCACCCTGTGCATCCCTGGGAACGTTGTCCAAACGCTCCTGGAGCTCTGGGAGCCTCGGGCCCATTCCCTGGGGAGCCCGGGCAGTGCCCAGCACCCTCTGGGGAAAGAACCTTCTCTGGATATCCAGCCTCACCCTGTGGTTTGATCCCTCTGTGCTGCACGTTAAAAATCCAGCGAGTAACCCAAATAAATCCTCACTGCTTTCCCCCAAACTCCTCCTCGATACCCATGGCATGTCCTTGGACAGGTTTTTTTTGAACATCTTGTTCTCGAGCCAAGGTTTAAAATTCACTGTGCCCCTGCATTGCTGTCATCCTGTACTCCTGTCTCTGGCATACATGAGGTTTGACCTTTTCAGATTTACATTTACAGCGTCCACAATCCTTGTGAGCTTTGCTACAGACAGGAAAAAAATGAGTTGAGAGGAATTTCTGGAATGGTGACTGGACTGCTGATGTTTCCTAAGGCAAAACACATACTGCTTCTATTCCAGCTTCCTAATAGCCTGGTAAACAAGAGAAAATTGATTGACAAAGGAACTCTAACTAGCTGGAATCTTCTGGAAGATGGAAAACAGACTTCCAGGGCTGCCCACACAAGTGAAGAAGCTTCGGCAGTCACTGTTCAAGGGCAGCACAAACAATGCTCCAAATGAAGAATGCAGCAGGGGAAAAAAATGCAGCCCAGCAGCTGGATTTCCAACTGAAGGAAGGAAAGCCAGGCACTGCCAAAAGCATCCCACCACGGATCCAGCCTCATGCTTCTCCCTTTCCTTTGTGCTGCAGATGCCATGCTTGTTTTCCTGGTATCCTTGATTTATGTGGATCCCCTCCACCCAGCTGTCTCAGCAGCACACAGAGCCTCAGTGTGTTCCCAGGCTGTGGGAACCCCAGCCTGGAGCAGATCTTCCCCTCCCATCCAGCCCCCAGAGAGAGGCAGGCACACTTTTCCTAACATATCCACCACTTGCAACACACGCACAAACCTCAAAGCTCTGGATTTTTACAAGGCTTGGAGTGACAGCACACAAGGAATGGCTTCCCACTGCCAGAGGGCAGGGATGGATGGGATATTGGGAAGGAATTGCTCCCTGGGAGGGCAGTGAGGCCCTGGCACAAGGTGTCCAGAGGAGCTGTGGCTGCCCTTGGATCCCTGGAGGTGTCCAAGGCCAGGTTGGATGGGGCTTGGAGCATCCTGGGATAGTGGAAGGTGGTGGAACTGGATGAGTTTTAAGGTCCCTCCCAACCCAAACCATTCCATAATTCCGTGGTTTGCCAGCACTCCCATCCTATGAGACCATACGAGAGCAGAAAAAGGCTCTTGGATAACAACGATCCTCCTCAGACATTTGTGTTCCTGGGCTTGGCTCGTGAAGGTAGCACCAGCTTTGGCTTCCTCAGCCCTCAATGCCCTTCAGTGCTACAGGACACCTGTGCCCAAACTACCCCTTTTGATGTGTCTCATTTTTTAACATGGGAAATAACACGCACGAAGAGTTCAAGGAATTCATGGCAGCATTCCCCAAGCTGCTTTTCCAGACCCTCTGCCCCAGACCTGCCACCCTGCCAGTCACTGGTCTCCTATCAAATCATGGAATCATTAAAGCTGGAAAAAACCTCTAAGACCAAGCCCAACCATTCCCCCAGCACTGCCAACTCCACCACTAAACCGTGTCCCCAAGTGCCACATGCACAGTCTGCACGTAACTTTGCCTCAAAACAAATTCATTCTGCCATTTATAATGAATGGGTGAGAGCCAAAATATTTTTTATATCTAATCACCTATTGATATTTCCAGCACGAAACACCAACGTGCTTGTACAACACTGTCACAGATCAGAAGCATCTGGTTCTGCTTTTATCAAGTTTATTTCCTAGACTACTCCTACTATGCACACTCCATCTATCTTGTCCACCATCAATAAAATCCATCGATCAGTGTCAGCCACCAAAACACAGCAGAAAGGTAAAGAGAGGAGAAGGAATTGAGAGCTGACTGCAAAGGAGGCAGCTCCTGGGGCAAAGGACATGGAATTACTGTGAGAAGGGAGATGGGCAGCAAAACTTCAGGAAAGGTGAAAAAAGAGTAAGAAAATAGGACACAGCTGGTTAAAACAACCCCTTCCTAGTTCTGCCTGGGGAAAAGAGCTGGATTTCAGCTTTGCTTGGGAAGATCTGCCTGAGAAAGGGAGACTTCACAGTACCCATAAGCTTTTGAGCAAAGAAGTGAGAGCCATCAGCAGAGCTTTGTCCCACCAGAGCGGGGATCACCCAGGGACTGACTGCTCCTACTCTCCCCTGCCCTTCCAAAAAACCAGGCAACAGAACAGGCCACGGGGGTTTCCCTGGCAGTTTGGGATATGCTGTGCACACAGTTCTCTCAATCCGGTGCCACGTCCTGAAAAAACACAGCAGGAAGCAGAAGCAGCACCTTGAAGTCTTGAAAGGATGGCTGATCCTTTCACCCCAAGAAACTAAAAACTGAAAAACTGCAGTGTGGCAAGAAGAGAACAAAGTATCAAGAGGCGGCCAGGTTACTGTACTGCTTCTTAAATCACGATTAGCACCGCAAATTCCATCGTCTGGGGCTAAGTGGAGCTCCAAAGAGATGTGTGGGATTAGAGATTAGTTCAGACAGTTTGAATTATTCCCTCCACGCTTGGAAGGAGACGTGGAAGGGAGGGGAGTTTGGGGTGGCTTCTCTGAGTTTGTTTGGTGTCCCGCAGCCTGGTCTCTCCTTGACTCACTTCATTTCCACCCAAACCAGCCCTGACCGTCCGTGGGCAGAAGGGACTTTGCAGGACACGCAGCTGTGACCGCACAGGCAGCTCCACGGCCACGAGTGCCGCAGACGCCAGCTCTGCACTGTGCCTCAGCTAACGGGGGACAGGCAGAGCAGGAAAGGCTCTACCCAGGGTGGGGGGACACCAGTGGGGGCTTTCAGAACAGGCCCCAAACCGTGTCCCCAAGTGCCACATCCACACATCTTGTCACTTCCAGGCATGGTGACTCCACTTCTTCCCTGGGAAACCTGGTCCAATGCCTGATCACCCTTTCAGGGAAGAAATTTCTTCTAATATCCAATATCCTAAACTTCCCCTGGCCCAGCCCGAGGCCGTTCCCTCTCCTCCTGTCCCTGTTCCCTGGGAGCAGAGCCCGATCTCCTCCAGCTGTCCCCTCCTGTCAGGCAGGACAGGACAGTTGTGCAGAGGTCCCCCCTGAGCCTCCTTTTCTCCAGGCTGTCCCAGTTCCCCTCAGCCTCTCCTGGGGCTCCAGCCCGTTCCCCAGCTCCGTTCCCTTCCCTGGACATGCTCCAGCCCCTCAGTGTCCCTCCTGTCACGATGGGTTCAGAAGTGACTTCAGGATTTGATTGTGGCTCCCAGAGATGGAGAGCTCCCACCCAGGGCAGCACCTTAGGCCAGGTTCCCTAAACACACATCAAAAACCATGAACAAAACTCATGGTTTTACTCTGTGGACACCATTAGAAACACAAGCTGGTGGGTTCTATTCTGCACACACAAAATTACCATCTCCCCACTCTCTCAGGGAAGGATTTCTCCCCAGGACCTCATCAAAACCTGCCCCACTTCAGCTTAAGGCCAATGCCCCTCATCCCATCACTCCGTGGCTTTGTGAAAAGTCCCTCTCCAGCTTTCTCCTAAGAATCCCATCCTTCCCCACCTTGCTCCTGCATCTCATTTCTGCCTCTGCAATAAGTTTTTGATGGAAGCAAAACAGCTGTACCTGCAGACCACCAAAAGGATTAATTGAAACAAAATAATAATAAACAACCCCCCTCCAGATAATCTAATACAATCTAACACAAATTAAAACCCGTATTTTGAAGCACCAGGAACAAGTCAGTCAAAGCTGAGTTTGCATTTCCAAAGGACAGAGAGCCTCTGCAGAGATTCTCAGAAATAAACCATTTTCATTTCAAGTCAAAATCTCAGCTGGAAATTCTAGTCAAATACACATTATTCAGTGTTCAGGGAGTGTTTGGGAAACGCTCTCAGGCACAGTGTGGGATTGTTGGGGTGTCCTGTGCAGGGCCAGGATGATCCTTGTGGCTCCTTCTAACTCAGGATATCATGAGATTTTATCATTTGATTTTTCACCAGTTTTTGTCTGTCTAATCCCAGGGAAGGGCAAGGAGCCAGGCTCCAGCCTGCCCTCCAAGAGCACTCCAGCAGCTCTGCTGCCAAAGGGTAAAAGGGTTCTTGAAGCATCTGCAGTTCTCAAATCAAAGGGAACATCACTCACTAAACGAGCATGAAACAGAAGGCCCTGGCCTATGGATTCCGTGTTAATATTGACAGGTTGGAGCTCAGAAGTAGCACTTAGAACAGTGAAAGAAGAAAGAAAAACCTAACACGAAGACTTCTTGTTGTGAAGACCTTAAAAAAGTTGAGGAGCAAATCAAGGCCTCAGAAAATGATGAAAAAAAGCAGAAACATCCTCAGAAAACTTCCAAGTGTAGTCCTAAGTTCCAGAATGACAGCATTCTGGAGCATTTAACAATTTCCACTTAAGTCAAGCTAATACAAAGATTGAACTTTAATTTCCACTGAATTACTGCCAAAAGCTTTCCTTTAGCTGAGGATGGAAAAAGCATTCTCCCTCCTGCTTTTTCAGCTTGTTCAGGATACACGGCGAGGAAAAGGAGATTTTCACAAGGGCACAGAGTGACAGGACAAGGGGGAACAGCCTTGAGCTGGAGGAGGGCAGGGTCAAACGGGATTTTGGGAAGGAATTCCTCCCTGTGAGGGTGGGGAGACCCTGGCACAGGGTGCCCAGAGGAGCTGTGGCTGCCCTGGCAGTGTCCAAGGCCAGGCTGGACACTGGGGCTTGGAGCAGCCTGGGACAGTGGAAGGTGTCCCTGCATTTTTGTGACAGGCTGCCCTTTTCCTCACTCCTGAGCCTTAACTGCAGCCATCCCCAATTTCGAAATGCAGCTGCTTCATAAACCAAAGGTCAGCAGGGGCTTCAAAACAATCCAGTCCCTGCAGCTGTGACTGCTGAGCTTTACAGCTCCGATAACTCCTGGGCAGGGGCGCAGAAACATCAGTCTGGGCAGGTCCCCAGCTCCTCTCCGGCTTTAGGCTGCATTCTGGAGGCTTGGAGAGCCTGGAAAAGCAGCATTAGGTGGCCAAGGATTCACTGGGGGATTAAGCAGCCACTTTTCCTGCATGACAAGGTGAGCCAGAAGGTGCTAGAAATCCACTTGGGTGCTTCAGTAAGCAATCAGAACTTGTTGAATAACCCGCAAACCCGAGTGGAACTTCTGCCCTAGGGATCTACCTGACTCCAGAGGGCTTTCCTGTCCTGTCTCCCCACCCTAGGCAGGCTGAGGAAGGGCAGCTCCCTGAGGGGCTCCTGAACACCTCTGACAGGCCTTTGACCAGGGACAAGGATCAGTACAAAATTCCAAAAGGAGAAAAGACCTATTTGATCGAACCATAAAATCCCAAAAAGCCCTCTGTGATCACCAAATCCAGCTGTTCCCTCGGCATTGCCAAGGCCACCACTAAATCATGTCCCCAGGTGCCACATCCCCTTGTCTTCTAAATCCCTCCAGGGACGGGGACTCTGCCACTGCCCTGTGGACAGCCCGTGGCAGGGACTGCCTCTGAGGAGTAAAACCAGCTGGGAACAAGATCCCCAAGTGTGGAGAACGAGGCAGGCAGGCCTGTGAGTGCTCATTTCCATGGGGAAACTCTGAGGTTGTCCAAAACCTGCCAAAATTAACCATCAGAGAGTCCAGAGCAGGGAAAGATGGGTGGAGGGGAAAAACCCTGCATGCTCTCTAGTGTTTTATCAACACTTACTGATTTATTTTAAAAGCTGGGTGGAACACGGGGAATTAATAGACCACCATATGCCCATGTGCTGCATCTGCTACAGTGATTTATTCTTATAGTTCTTTTATTACCTTCTTTGGGAACTGAATGAGAGAAGGATCAGCATCCTGACACTTAGAAATTAGCTCGTTTTCAGTACTGTCAGCAGGAAAGCAGGAATTAATCCTCTAATTTCAGCCTGAAAAATAGCGAGAGCACACCCAACGAAGAAAATAAAAATAAAAATTGTTTCTGTGTTTGTAAGAGGAGGGGGGGGGAAAAAAAGTGCTTGGAAGAGCAGTGGCCTTATTATGCTGGCAAGGCTACAGCTCATGAGATCAATGTTTTGATGAGCACAAGGATTTGTGCCAGAGGGGGACGGAAGGCAGGAGAAGAGACTTCAATGGGCTGAAAGCGCAGAGAGGAAGAGGCAGGGAAGTGGTCTGGGAATGAACTGGGTCAGGGGTGCGTTTAGGACAAGGGAGAGCAGGGAATGCCTGGACAGGGACATGGGAGCGGGGCAGGACCTCAGCTACCAGCCCTGAAGGCTGAAGGGAATTCTTCCCCTGAAGAGAGGAGGGAATGTGGTCACGCTCACCTACAAGTGAAAGGAGGATACTCAGAGGTGGAAAAGAAAGGAGAAAGATTTCCAGTGGACTTTGCATGCAACAAGAGAGGCACCATCTGCCCAAGGTAGCCCTCACCAGGCAGGCTCAAAGGGAACCCACAAAACCTCAGCCAGCTCCCGGGAAGAGCTCTGTATGCAGTTTGGAGACCTCTCTAAGGTACCAGAGATTTGAAGTGAAGAGCAGATAAGACTCACGTGAGGTTTGGCTGTTTTTTGGGGTTTTTAGCGCCTCTCCAAAAGCCTTCCTGCACAGCAGCGGCAGCATCGAGCTGTGTCCCACCCCAGGGCTGAGTTTGCTAATGGGATTTATTTCTGGGCTTGCAATCCCCCTCCAGCTGGGAGCTGCATTTCAGTGCTGCCTTTGCCTGGCTCGTGATCCCACGGCAGTCACAGTTTCTCTGTCAGAAAGAGGATTCTGTAACGACCACAGAATTTACTGAGTTGGAAGACACCCACAAGAATCATCCAGTCCGGCACCTGACCCTGCACAGGACAACCCCAAGAATCCCAGCCTGTGCCTGAGAGCTTTGTCCAAACGCTCCTGGAGAAATTTTAATTTGACTGAAATTCTTATTGAGAAAAAAAAACAAGAAACTGAAACCCACAAGCAATGAAATGCAAAGATAAACCTGCATCCCCTTCACCCAAAAACATTCATCACAGCGACCTTGGGCAGAAACCCTGTGCTTCCACACAGAAACCTCACGGATCAGCCGCTCGAAGCCCAGATCTGGGATTTCCAAGCTGAATGTCTACAGCCAGCATCCAGCGGGAGAGGGCTGGAAGGGAAAGAACAGCAAGTCCCCGGCTCTCCCTCAAAGCACGGGCTCTGTCCCCGGAGCTGGGCCCGGGCTGCCGGCGAGGAGCCGCTTTCCCACGCGCTGGGCCCGGCCTGGTGTTCCAAACTGCGAACAAAGGCGCCCTTAAATGTGGTTTGATTGACGCAGATCAGGAGCCGAGGGTGATTCATCCATCCATCGCTGCCGGAGCGCAGCACGGGCACAAACCCGCCCTGAGCCCCGGCACTCGGCACGGCGGGGCCCTCCACGGAAGGGAGGCCTTACTCCCCCTCTTCCCACCCCCCCAAAGGCACTCTGGATTTTCCCAGGTCGTAATAAATCTTGGGACACAAATGCGTAGTTAGCAGCTCCCCGCAGCTCCGCAGGGAAGATGAGTGTGTCAAATAAAGCAAAGGCATCATCCCAGCGGAGTTGGGGGATAACCCACGGCCACATCCCACCCAATTCCTGCAGTTCGGCAGACGTGCTCTGACCTTTCCATGCCCACCGCCAGCCTACTCCCTCCCTCCCCGCTGTAAAGACACTTTCCCTCCTGTTTTGCTATCCCCTGAGTTTCTCAGGAGTGGGGCCAGGCCGGGTTGGGGCTGGCACACAAATGCCTTCGCTCATTTCATAAGGCAGCCTTGGGAAAGAGCCTCGAACTGCGGCTCCTGTGCTGACCCTGAACTGGTCCCACCTTCCTTGCCCTTCAGGAAGCTCTGCACAGGGCAGCCATGGATGTGGGTAAGGCTGGGATCACAGAATGGGGCAGGCCGGACAGCAGGATCGTCCTGGAGCACACTGCACAAGGATCCCTCCATACTCGGTGAACCTCAGCCCAACGTACCTAAAAGATTTACAAATCCGAGAGAAACAGCACAGATCACAAACACCCGGTTCTCCTAGCTGGAAGCTGGGGGGAAGAGCTGCTGGGCCACAGGAGGGTCCCTGCCACCAGCAGCAGGCCGGGGCTGTGCTGCTGCAGCTCTCCCACCGCACACAAAGAGAGCAAACAAACTTCTACCATAATTAACTCATGAAAATGACACCATTATGTTCCTGCAAACAATTAGGAGACAAAAGAGAACGTACAAAGATCCTGCCAACGCCACAAAATAAACTGAAGACATTGTTTCATGCTAATTTTCTCATAAACCATTTCAAGACAAACGTGACTGTAGGTAAGACAATTCCAACAGCTGCGACTTCTGAGGTCGCTCTGAAATCCAAGGAGCGGCGTGAAGTGGAAAAGTGGATTTCAGTAGATTAGAGGTGGAGAAGGGTATCAAGATCTGCCCAGTGGCTTGCACCAAACCTCTGCTCCTCAGCCTTCAGTTCTGCTTGCACAGCAATCCAGGCCAAAGGCTTTGGATCCCAAGCTGGCTTTGCTGGAACAAGCTCACGTTTGCACCTGAGCTTCCCAAAGAGCTGCTCGCATCCGTGCATCACTCACAGCCCTCTGGCTCCTGGTGTTTTGAGGCCTCTCCCAGCACCACCTGGATTTCCCAGCCCCTCACTTCTCGACCCATCGGGACTCTGGGCCCAGCTGCCCCGCAGTGAGCCAGGGAAAGCAGCTCTGCTCAGAATGAGCAGTGGAAGGGTCCTTCCTCCCAGTTCCACAAGGCTCACCTTCACCTACCTCTGCCTCATGGTTAGCTGGAGATAAACCCTAAGCCAAGCTGGCAGCAGGATCCTGGGAGAAAACAGACTCCAAGCAGAGTCCCAGAGGGGGGGTACACTGACATCAACACCTCCGCTCCGTGTCCCCAGGACAGGCACCTCCTGGGACACGGCACCGACACCCTGCTCTGCTTTGTGTCCCAGGGCTTGGGCTGCAGCATCCCTGGGGGTCCCTCCCAGCTCTGGAGATTCTGTGGTTCTAAAGAACAGTGCTAGTCCACTATGGAGAAGAGATTTTAAATGAAAAGGGCCTCCAGTGCCACTCAGCCCTTCCCACCTGGTTCAAAAATGCCTTCTACATCACTGCAGCTGGAGCAGCCTCAGGGGAAGTCAATCCATCAGCTCCAGCATTTCAGAACTAACTCCTGACGGTAGAAATA
>VXBN01010697.1:385237-433592 GCA_013397395.1 Sinosuthora webbiana
GGGGGAGCAGAACACAAGGAGAGATTTCTCAGAAACACATTACCACAAAAGAGTGAAGTACACAAAGTTTAATCCCACAGCACTGCAGTTGTCACCCCTCCTCAGGTTCTGGCTTAGTCATCGCTGAAAAAAAAAAAAAAAAACAAAAACAAAAAAAAAAACCCAAACACAACTCAAAGACAAAACCCTCCTGAAGTTTAGAAGTGCCCATGCAGTCCTGGCAGGAGTTTTCCCACACAGCACTGCTGCCCAGGAATCTGGCAGGATGTGCCTTCAGCTGTGCTCTCCAAACAACAGATCACTTCTTATTCTTATTTCAGGAAGGGATTCTGCAGGCAGGACCCTACAAGCAGCTGCCTGCAAGAGTCAACAGCTGGAAGCTGAAGCAAATTATTTTAAAAATAGAGAGGGCAGCAGGAGATCAGCATGTGAAGATCAGGACAAGGTGACAGACAAGAGCAAATACATTCATATACAGGATAAATTTCTATACCTCTCAGTGTCTGGGGCTTTGGAAACTGTCAGTGTGACTAACATCTTCAGGAAGTCCAGAAATGAAATCTTGCCTTGTTTTTGGCTTAATGCAGGAAATCAGCTTTAATGACAACCTACAGTTAGCTCTGGAGTAATTTTCTTTCTGCTTCATTGACATACATGACAAGATTTTATTAGCAGGGCTAAAATTAAAAACAAAACATTCTTCCCAGCTGCACAGAATGCTTAATGCACACACTGACACCTCAAGAAGAGACCAAAAAAATTATTTCAAAGCAATTCCATCCCCTCTTTGTATTTCAGCTTCTCCTAGTATTTTACATCAGAAGTTTTGCACTTTGCAGAACCACAACCACAGATTTTTCATTATCAAGAATAACCACTCTCCAACTTGTTTGTATGAAATCCCAGATTGGTTGGGGTTGGAAGGGACCATAAAGCCCATCTCATTCCAGGGCAGGGACAACCTTCCACTATCCCAGGTTACTCCAAGCCCCAGTGTCCAACCTGGCCTTGGGCACTTCCAGGGATCCAGGGGCAGCCACACCTTCTGTGGGCACCCTGTGCCAGGGTCTCCCCATGCTCAATGTAAAAAACCCTTCTTTTTTATATCTGATCTAAATCTATCCTCTTTTAGCTTAAATCCCTTAGCCCTTGTTCTGTCAATATTTTACATATCCTGTAGTTTTCAACAGTGTTAAACTTTGTGATGTAAGCGTTCAAAAACTTCAAATTTGTGAGGAATCACCTCAAGTTACACTCTGTTAAAAAAGGATCAAGTAATTTAAAAAGAATTTTTAAAAAAACCAAAAGTTTTAAAAGTTACAGGTGTTTTAGGCCACTGAACGAGTTTAGTTTGCTGTTTGGTACCCAATAATCCTTCCACAGTTTTCCAAGTGGAAGCAGCAGGTCTGAAAGGTTTCATCCTGCCAGGCATCCCTTAAACCTGGTGTGGTTTTTAAAATCTTTCTACACAATAATGTTCCCTAAAAAAAAATGTTCTTACAAGAACCTTTAATCTATTCAGATGCTTCTTCTAATGATAGGACTTGGATTGTGTGAAACCCTAACAATATTGAGCCGATTCAGAATCCATGGGATTGGGTGGTGAGGCGCTGTCAGAGGCTTCCAAGGGAAACTGTGTCTGCCCCCGGATCTCTGCAAGTGTCCAAGGCCAGGCTGGATGGGATTTGGAGCAACCTTGTTCCAGTGGAAGGTGTGCCTGGCAGGGAGTGGAATGGGATGGGCTGTAGGGTCCCTTCCCACCCAAAAATTATAGACAGTAAAATGTGTTCTCCGTAAATACGAGAAGCCTATTCAGGGTGCAGATCTTTTTTAGGGTGTTCCACAGCACCACCTTAATTAACCTTAAAAGGTTAATTAATTAATCTAATTAATCTAATCCCATACTGGATATATCAGGTGAAAGACATCGGCCCAAGGAATTGTGCTCCCACCCCTGGAAGAACCCGTGTGGATGATTTGCAATTATCCAATCTAAAATAAAAACATGGGTTGGCTTTCTGCTTTCTTTTAGAAATTTTAAGCAGGAGTGATGGTTGAAAAGCTTCAGAAAAAATGGAAAAATGCAAAACCCCCTAAAAGATTATGCTTGACTCTGTCCAGCATTACAGAAGAGAAAGGAGAGGGAAGAGAGAAAGAGTAAGGAATTATGATTGTGGAAAGAAAATTTGGTTTTGCTAAGATGCCAGAGCGCTGCTGCGAAGAGAACTTACCCAAAGAAGTGATCCTGCAGCACAGCAAACCCCTCCCAAGTCTTCCCAGTCCACCTCCAACAGAAACATTCAGGTATAAACCTCCATTATGGTAAAAAACACAAATGCTAATTTACAGAAGGTCGGCAGGAGCAGAGTCCTTGACACGGTCAGCGGTGTTTTCCCCTGGCTCCAAGGAGCTTCTCCTGGAACTCCAGCTCACGGCACGATCCAGGAACGGAACTTTACTGCCTGTGTAATGAGTGACCAGACCACGAGAGGAGCATGGGATGAGGCCACTAAAACCCAGGCATCGCCACAAACGCCGCGGCTCGAGGCTGCAGTACCTCGGCTCCTGCTCCGTGTGGCTGAAACGCTCAGCACGGGTTTGTTTGTTCATTTTGTGCCTGCCCTGTCTGATTAAAAACATGTCAGTCACCCAAATAAAGCAAATATTGCCATCACCGAGCAGGAGCTGTCTGCAGAGCTGACCCCGGTCATGCTCCTGATACGCAGGGCTTTGACTGCGACTTAAAGAATCACCAAGTCCAAACATTTACTGTCAAACTGCACGGAATTTTCTGGGTGTGTCAGGGATGTGATTCTTGAAGAGCTTTGGCTGATCAATCACTTACATCACTTGGATACCAGTTTGGCATTTAGGGGAAGGAGAGAACTGGGGGTGTTCACCTGGAGAAGGGGAAACTCCAGAGAGACCTCAGAGCCCCTTCCAGGGGTCTAAAGGGGCTCCAGGAGAGCTGGAGAGGGATTTGGGACAAGGCATTGAGGGACAGGACAAGGGGGAATGCCTTTAAGCTGAAGGAGGGTAGATTTAGATGGGATATTGGGAAGAAATCCTTCCCTGTGAGGGTGGGGAAGCCCTGGCACAGGGTGCCCAGAGAAACTGGGGGTGCCCCTGGATGCCTGGAAGTGTCCAAGGCCAGGATGGACACTGGGGCTTGGAGTAGCCTGGGATACTGGGAAGGTGTCCCTGCCCATGGCAAGGCGAGGAACGGGATAAGTTTTAATGTCCCTTCCCACCCGGACTATTCCACAATTCCCTGAAATTCAGTACAGCAGACATCCAGGTGGGGAAGGGGCACTTTCCCAAAAAAAAATCCCCGAGGAGCAAAAAGACTCTTCAGCCCCTGCTTTCCCCGCAGTGGGAATCACTGCCAGTTCACAGAGCAGTCTTCCACCCCAGCAGAACACAAAGGCCCTGGAGCTGGCCCTTGGAAGAGGCACTGGAGCTATTTATAGCAACTCAAGGTGTGTGCTGCCGCTGCCGCTGCAGACAGGGAGCAGCTTGTTTTCCCAGGAATTGATCTGCACGGGCGGCTTATATAAACAGTTGTTTCTCGCTCATTTCCACACCGCCGGCATCTCCCGGGGTAAAAACGTGCCTGTCAATACAGCAGCTGCTCGCAGGCAGCAGAGCTGGCAGCAGCTGCGACGCCTCGAGCTGGGGATTCTAGGTGAGCTCGGGAAAGATGTTCCAAAAATACAGCTGCAAAAGCCGTCACGTGCAGCTGGATGCAGGCAGAGGAGAGCCGTAATCTCCTTCCACGCTGTTCTTCTGCTGCTTGAAAAAACCCTGAAGCCAATTCTCTCAGTTTCACTCACCATAAATCCTTGTTTAAGCCTATCTGCACGAGCCTTTTGGATGATTTCTATGGGAAGCTCCGTATCCAGCTTCCGTTTTGGGGAAGTCCAATTTCTCTGAAGGCTATTCCTTCTGCTTCAATCGTTGCTTGCTCCTGCCCCACAGCATTCTCCAGCGATTCTATCGGAGCGAATAAAGCCTGGGAAGCTGCTATAAACAGGCAGAGAAGCAATAACCACACATGTGAGCGGTTTGCTTTATCTGGCATCATCCAGGGCACACCTCATCTCTTTCAGGTTAATCAGATTTTCAGAGCAGGACCCAAAAGCTGCAGTTTAACTCCACGGTATGAGGAATGTTCCCTGCACAGAGATTCCTTATCGCTTTTCCATTTTAAAATTTAATGACAAACCGGAGGAGAGAGCCAAGGCTGCGGCCCGGTTACCGAACACTCGGAGCTCAGGGCCCTGACACTCGCTTTCATCTACAGCAGAAGCCACTGGAAAAGACGGGAAAAGCCACCAGCAGGCCTTTGTTTTCCCCCCAGTGATGTAGCCAGGTTAATTCTGCTGGCTGTGCATTGCAAAACCAGCACTCACCTAAAGGGCTGCCGGGCTGTTGAGCAACGCTCCAACCTCTGTCACAACTGCAGAAGTTAATGCCGAGCATTGCTGGAGAAAATTCATCTCTTCCAGTTGAGGCAGCAGTGTATCGCATTAGGGATCCCAAGGCTTCACCTGAGCAGCTGCTTTAAAACCCAGAGGAGCTCAGCCAGCACCAAAACAGCAGACCTACCCCGACAGAAATCCCTAAATATCCATTTACTACACCCTCTGAGCCTGGAAGAGCCTTCCCAAAGAATCATAAACCCTTCGACCTCCAGGCTAACACCCTCCACACACGTCCTGCTGCAGCCTCAGCAGGTCAGAAGGCATTTTCCTCCTCACATCTAAACAAGAAGTGCCCAGGAGACCTTTTTTCATTCCTTTAGATACCAAAAAAAAAGCAAGCTCAAGTCAGCCCTGGCCAAGTGAATGCAAAATACTGTGTTTAACCAGTGCTGTCCTCACTGCTGGCTACTGTCCCTCTCTGGGGCTGGAGACGAGATCATGGAATCACAGAATGGTGTGGGATGGAAGGGACCTTTAGGATCATCTCACTCCAACCCCCCTGCCACAGGCAGGGATGCCACCCAGATGCTGCTTTCTGCACAGGAGATGCACACATACATTGGTATATTTGTGCATAAATATCCATATTCAGTATGTGTTTTGGACACACAAGCATATTTAATGCCAGTAGAAATTCCCATTAATCAGACTCCTGTACCACGGACTGACCTTGCAGTCTCCACTCAGACACTCACGAGGCAAGACACTGGAAAAGCTGGAACTGGGGGGGGATGGTGGCTGGGGATGAAAGCAAGCCCTCCCTCCCAGCATGGATGCCACCAGACAGCAGCTCCTCCCAGCTCCCTTGTCTTTTTAAGGGAAGATTACAGAGGTTTAGAAAGGAGCAGCTGCCTCAGGTTGAGATGTGAAACAATCAGCTTGACTCTGTGCCACGCTCCAGCTCGCAGAGAAAACATTATTTGCAGCAGTGGCAGTGAGCCTGCAGGTGAGTGCAGCCCAAGGAATTGCTGTTTGGGGAAAAAAAAATCCCCAAATACAGACGGGTTAGATGCGGAGATAATGGCATTTCACTCCACAGGTTTCATCCACTATGAAATTTGGGGAAGATCTATTCTGCATGTACACTACCAGCTGCCTGAAATCAGCACCAAAACGTACTCCTGTGCCAGCAGGCTCTGTGTCCAGGATGCTAATTAGTGCTCCTTTCCCTCCTGCCACGGGATGAAGGCCAGGTAAAAAGCTCTGCACAAGTCAGTGTGATTAATCTGCCGAATCCGTGATTGCCTGCCCATCACGTAGGAGTCCCACAGTTAATTCACAGCTCCAGAAGACACAAACACATTTCATGCCTTCCTGAAGCCAGCCAGCATCAGCTGCCTCCTCGCCGCAGAGCTGACAAGGCTCGCGGATTTAAACCCATGATTCCTTGGAAAACAGACTGGAATAGCCTGATAAATTGAAAAAGTCTGCAAGTTAATTTGTATCAGCCTTTAATTAATTTTGTTTCTAGAGGTTTCCCTTTATTATTGTCTCGGTGTCAGGGATAAATTAGAAGTCATTCCAAGTGCATCCCCCTAAAACAGACACAGCTTTGAGAGCACTTGACCAGAGAAGCTGTGGCTGCTCTGGATCCCTGGCAGTGTCCAAGGCCAGGTTGGACAGGGCTTGGAGCAGCCTGGGATAGTGGAAGGTGTCTGTCCCTGCCCGTGGAGCTGGATGGGCTTTAAGGTCCTTTCCAGCCCAAACCATTCTGGGATTCTATGGAAACTTCCTTTTGGGAAACCTTGTGCTCCAGGAGCTGGATCTTATGTAAGAGTGCTTATAGGAAACATAGTGCTTTCTGCTGCTGTTGGAACAATGGGATTTGGGGCCAAGGAAACCCCAAGAGCAATAATTAAAGCTTTAAAAAAAAAGTGAATTACAGCAACTACGCTGGATGAAAACATTCAATGAGTGACAGAGAAATACACTGCACTCGAAGCCATGCTGGGCTGGAAACTGTTCACTCCTTTTCCTTCCTTTTTCACATTTAGTTCACTTGTTCAGGACCTATTTTCTATAATTCCTCCTATTTGGAGAACATCCATTACCTGTCTATTCATGGAGCCATTCAGCCAGGACCCACCCAGGCTCATACCTGATGCTTTACCAAGTCCAAGTCAAGTTCAGTATCCCTCTGTCCTTCTCCACCGAGCTATCATCATCATCATCATCATGCCTGGACCTTCACGGCAACACAAATACCTAAAACAACCCTCCAACACCTTGAAAAATCCCCGCTGCAGGACGGAATGAAGCAGCACGGAAGAGAGGCAGAGTTCAGGAGTAGGGAGGGCAAGGACACGACTGGGGCAGAGCTGCTGCTGGTTCCCCCCACAGCAGACAGAAATATCCCCATTTGTGTAAATACAGCCTTAGTCAACAGGGCGACAAATCCCCACAGAGATAAATGTCACCCGCTGACGTCAGTGCCACAGCAACCTAATCAAAGTACAGCCTTCAGCTATTTTTAAACCACAGTTCAAGTATTTTTCTTTAAAAAGAAAAAAAAAATTGTTAAAACTCATCTCATAGAAAAAATAAGAAAAAAAAAAAAAACTCCTCTTGAAAAATAAATGCATTTAGCAGTAAAACAGAGGTGAAATGTTTATTTCTCTCTGGTGCTGTGGCCATACAAGCGAAGCTTTACCCAAACCCGAAACTTGCTGTTCCATCTGATGCGTCAGTGCACTAGAAAGCAAAAGATAAGGATTTGGGAACGCGAGCACATCAGATTGGCACTGGCCTTTGTATTGGAAATTTACCCAGACAGGTTAAAAATAACACGGGGAACGTTGGGAGCCATGCTGAAGGTCGCTCTCGGCGGAGCTGCTGTTTTTATAGCGGGAGCTGCCGGTGCCATGTGACCCCCGCTGCCAGGATCCGTGTCCCCTGCACGCACCGGGATCCCCTGGCTCACGGCTGCGGTCACGGCGGCTGCTCAGGACCAACACATCAGAGGAGCTGAGCCCAACGCTTCCTCGATGGACCTGTTTTCCTTCTCAAAACCTGTGACTGACACTGGAGGGAGTCGTTCCTGCCCCCTGGCCAATATTCCCGGCCTGCATTCCCATGGTTTTAAGGCCCGGTGTCAATAACACAGCGGTGTTTACGTGGAGCTCGGCACAGAGCTCCCCGGGCTTCAGCCTTAGCAGAGCTCAGTGAGAAGGGCATCAGCACCTTTACAGGAGAGCTGGTCAAACATCCACCATGACCAGCCTGAGGGGATGTTCTCCATGGTGACCACATCTGGGCTCTCCATGGCCCCCATTTAGAAAAGAAATCACAGAATCCTCAAGGTTGGAAGAGGCCTTCAAGATCATCCAGTCCCCACACCAACACAGCGCCACCATAATGGTCCCTAGTGATATCCCCAGGTGCCACATCCCGGTGCCTCTGGAATGTTTCCAGATATTGCACTAGCTCCCTGGGCGATTAACTGCAATGTCTGACCACCCTTTCAGTGATTTTTTTTTTTTTTCCCCTCTATATTGGATATATCCAATATCCAATCTGAGCCTCCCCTGGTGCAACTTGAGGCCACCTCCTCTCATCCTTTCAGTTGAGGCACGGCAGAAGAGCCCAGCCCCCACTTCATCACAACCTCTTGTCAAGTACTTGGTCCCCCCCAACGAGTACCCTCTTCTCCAGAAGGAGAGCTGGAAAGGAAGCAATTCCCAACTGAGAACACCTGATTCTGGACTTCACGGGTGCAAGAGGCTCTGCTGCTTCCTTGCAGTTGTAAAGTTTTCTGGAAATGCTTCATGTGGAGGAAAAGTGTCTCCAGCAGTTAAATCTTCAGTTTCAGCTCAGACTCCACAGGCAACTTGCAGAAGTCATTACTGGGTGTTGGCAGAGTTGGGCAGTGATCACCTGTCATTCACCTAAGTCCTCTTTCCATGCTGTCCTTGAAAGAAGAGGCAGCATGGATTGGATGCTGTTGGGAATGGCTGTCAGCAAGTGCTCACACTGATCTGATTTCCTTGTTTGCTGGTTTTAAGGAAAGAAACTTGCTGTTTAGGAGGAGCAAGAGTCTTTCATTCTTCCTTCAACTGGAATGTACAACTCATTTAAGGGTTTCTTGAAGTTATCTGTACTTAACAGAGGGATGCCCAAAATGGGTTCTGCTCCCACAGAAAAACTGGATCTCCAGCCCCTGTGGCCTTACCCAAGCCCAAACTCCACTGGCGAGGTTCTGCTGGGCTTCCAGGCTTAACCGGACAGAGGGAAATAAATTTTCAGCAGCAAAAGAACAAACATCAGCGCAGGAGGATGAAAAACATGAGGGAAGGGAAGAGGAAAATTCCTGTCAGCTCCCACTCGGTGAGATCACACACACGCCTCGACTCGTGAAGATGCACATGAAGACCAAGACAGATGTGCATCGATCCCTCTCTCAACAGAGGGCTTGCCTTACTTAATGGAAGACAGCAGAGATAAACCTCTGGGATAAACTAGCAGTGGAAGAATCCATTTCCCCATCAGAGAGAATCAATGATTATCCATTTTCCTTTTTATCCTCCTCAATGTACAGCGAATTGGAGCAAACGAGCTAACTGCAGATCCCATCTGCTCCCCTCCCAGATGTTCCTCCAGCTCCGGAATCCCCAGCAGAGCCTGCACCAAACCTGTTCTGATGGGATTCTCTTGCCAAATTTAAACATGACAAGCAAAGCAGCTTCCCTTGGAATGCTAAATTTAGTGCGGCTTGACCGTGTAACCCACAGAGCCGGACATGCGGAGGGGCTCTCCCGGGACTCAGCACTTGTGTCCAGCACATTTCAAGTTGGGAACAGACTGGCTCGTGGATCTGGAGCAGCACACAGACTCTAATGACATAAAGGAACAAAAGTACAGAATAACAAAGTCTTTAAGCAAGAGCCATGCTGAGAGCTCCAAGGTCCCCTGCAGCACTTTCCCAAATAAAACCCCACATTCGGGGAGGGGGGGGAAGGAACACAAAGTGCATTTACTGTAACACTCACAGATGAAAAATTGTAATTGCTCTGCCTTGACATCTGGTTTCTATTTCGCTCCCATTCTATCAGGTTACATAACAAACAGATGATGCACCAGAGCCCCGGAGTTCTTCGGCAAGTCTTGTGCGGATTTGGTGTTTACATTCCTCGGCATAAAAATTCAAGCTATGCCACACACACAGGCATGTTCGAGGCAGACAGAGCGCTCGGAGACAAATGAGCAGTTTTCAGAGGAAAAGTAAGGCTGATTGGGGAGTGTGGGCGTGTTTTTAATAGAAGACTCCGTACAGAAAATCCTCCGCTGTCCCGATCCAGTTCAGGAATTGAGTCTGCACACGACGGTGCTCGCAGCTGTGCAGACGGAGTTTACAGGAGCGAGCCACAGGGAAGGCACGAGTTTACAGCCGGGCGAAACACTCGGGTGAGGCCAGTGCCAAATTTAATGATGCAAACACAAATTCCACCCTGCCCTGTTATCTAACCAAGCGCGACCTCCAGGGCCTTCCTCCACCTTCTCGTTTGGGTTTGTTTTTGTTTTTTAAAGAAAACGGCACTTTTCACTCACTTCTGTTGTCACAGTGATTCACAGCCTCAAGAGCACGCTGGAACTCAGGCATCCACTTCGCTGACCCTGTCCCCAGACATCACAGACTTTCTTCTGAGTCAACAGCACATCCTTCCTCGGCAGCAATTCAGGAAGTCGTGCAGTGTTAATAAAGCTGACTCAGCTGAGCACAGGTTCCAGAGAATCCCCCTTCCCTCCCCAAAACACTGGCATGCAGGAACGAACGCACCAAGAGCTGGGAAATCACAGAGCTCATGATGCTCCAGTGCTTCTCTCTGAAATCTGAGCTATTGATTTATTCACAAACCCCGTATTAACGGAAAATTTTGGTCACAAAGTGTTTTCCATGGTTCACGCAAACGGCAAGTGTCCCTGAACTTCAAGTCTCCCCCAAGCTTCTCACGGCACGTTTAATTGCCAGCCTGGCCTTCTTCACCTTCACTTTTCGGGCCAGCCAAAGCGCCAGATTAGCAAGCACCGAAATAGCCAGAATTACAAACTCATCTCACTTATTATTCTACGTTCTGTTCTCATTTTGGGTTCTCTGTTTTGCTTCTTAGGGGGCCATAAACACCTTGTGCATCTGCACCCTGACACTGGTCAGGGTCAACATTCAGCTTCCTAAGGCACAGCCTAGCCTAGGCCTGGACTGATACCTTCAAGGGAGACCGATTCCCATAGGGACTTGCCAACCTCACCACCACAAGTTATTTTTGAAGGAAGCAAGCATGGGACCCTGTCTGAACTGCAATGCAAGGGTGTAAAATGTGTCCTGTCAGAGGGTACAAGATCCCCGCGCTGTGTTTGGGAAACGCCTGCCAAGGCTCCCTGCGGACGGGACCTCTCTGAGCAGGAGGTCACTGACATTTAAGCTGGAGCCAAATATGAAAATAATAAAAGCCCTGATGGACATTGCTGCAATGCCTGCTGGTTTCCAAAGACCGGTGGCTCGTTTTTCTCCTCGCATCACCCTCACACCGATCTGCACGCATCCACGCCTCGTGGTGCGAGGATGACACCAGAAGTGGTGCAGGGCATTAGTCATGGGCAGCCAAGTAGAAAAATGCCCCAAAATGCCAGGTTTCAGGAGGCCTGTTCCTCAGGTACTACAGGTGTCTCTGCACTGCCAGCTTGGGCAAACACAACGGCAAAAAGGACATTTTCCTGGTCGGAGAACAACTTCTGGCCACATCTTAACAAGTTTATCATTAAGCAGCATGAAAGCAATTCATAGCATTGACTTAGAAGAAACACACAGCACTGGGTGCATTCCACTCCTCACCATGAGGTGTTTTTCCCTCTGTTTCCACCCTGGACTAGGTCCTTAGAAAGCCGACAGAGCAGCAGCTTAGGGGAAGAAAGAAGGCTGGGGGGGAGGGAGGAAAAAAGGAAAAAACTGCCTAAATAATGTCACCTCCCGTTACAAGACTCCAACAGCTAAAATATTTAAGGTGTCCCACGGAAATTCCATGGAAATTAAGCACAGAGGACAAGAGCAAGGAGCAGAGGAGGAGCTGCTACAGCCAACAGCCCCAGCACTGAAACCTCAAGGGACAAGCAGTTCCTTACTCCAGGACATTTACACCTACCCACACTTTGCTGCTCTTCTTCCAGCATCCAAATTAACGTGTGTATTCTTCCATTTTACCTCCAGGAGATCCTCAGGTGCCCATCCACTAAACCACATCAGGGATTTAGTCCGTGCTGATGGGATGTTTACAGCTGGTGAAGGAGTTCATGGATTGTGCTTTGGGTATCTCCTCCTGCTGCTGGGGGGGCAAACCAGGCAGCAAAGGGGTCCTCTCCAAAATCAGCACGCAGCCCAGTCAGAACACGTCCTGGAGCATGCCAAGAGCAGAAGAGGGAACCCCGCAGGTAGAGCAGGACAAGGAACCCCACAGAGAAGCCAAGGGATGTGGAGAGAGTTTTAATTCCATGCTTCCCAACACCTGTATTTCAAGCAGCAAGTGACGCTCTGAGTAAAGGGACTGCAAAACTGACTAGCTCAGGGGCCAAGATGGAAAAGCTGTTTCTCCAGCACCAAAAATTTTAAGTGCTTATTCATCCCTGCTTGTCATCTGTAAGCAAACTACTCCTCCATTCACTACAGGCTGGCAGAATGCAAAGGCGTCGCGCAGGAGCCTTTGCTTTTACTATTAAAAATGATGCTATTTTTGCCTTTGAGCCTCCGGTATCACAGATCCCACATCCCTCACATGCCTCACCCCAGCTCCCTGCGCTCTGCTATTGTGTCTTCCCGAACCGGAGGTGTTTTCCTGCTGTAGCTTCACCTGCTGCCAGCAGAGCCGTGCCACGTGCCTGCTCCGTGTACAACCGCTCATTTAGAGCACAGGACAATTAACCCAGAGCCACACGCGCCCAGCAAGCCCTGGTCCCGTTTGGGCTGCACCCCCCGAGCTTTTGGCACCGATGGCACCTCTGGCAACCAGGGAAGAGCTGCCACGGCCATGCCAGGCACTGCCAGCCACCCCAAACCTGGCACGCGCCGTGCATTCTGCCCTCTCAGCTCTTCCCACCAGCACCAAGCTTTCCCTGCTGCCAGACAAAACATCTCCCAGCTGCCAGCACGTGGCCAGCTGGCACGGCCAAGGGCGCTCGGCAGAGGTCAGCAGCTCCAAGAAGCCACACACCGAGGCATGGGATGCTCAGAGTGATCCCTCCTTAGGTGCCACAGCATTTATCATCCTGCATCCACAGCAGCATTTCGTGAGCCCGGTGCTGAGGGGTAAAACACCCCATGCACTTCAATCCATTTTCCCATCATCTAAGAAAGGGCCTGAGCTGAAATTACAACGTGGGGACCAGAGACAGCACAGCTCAAATGCCTCTGACCGCATCCAAGGCCTGAGCCAGGAGATGTGGAAGCTCCGAGTCAGAAACGTTCTAATTAAAGGATGACCAGTGAAAAGTGGCCGGCAGCCTCCACTAATTTCAGTTTGGGAGGAGGAGGAGGAGGAAGGAGAAACACCCCAGGCAGATTTTTCCTCCCTGCATCTTTCCCTGTGCACAAAGGTATCCTTAGTCAGGGGAATTATTAACTTGGAAGAGACAGAGCGGTAAATAAGGCAGATCTAAGCAGATAAATCACAGAGAATTTGCCAATACCGAGAATATATTAACAAACCAATATGTTATTAACAACTTGCAAATGTGACAAAACTAGTGAAGCTCACAGACACGATGGAAACACAGGCTTGGTGGGAAACAGTAAGAAAAAATATTAAAGGAGCAAATACTGAGCATTCTGCCTTTTTCAAGATCTTTGAAACCTGTTGGTGAGATGGTGTCTTTGGCAGACACAACCTCACCAAAAACGGTTCCTAAACACAACCTACGGCTTCTTATTGCGAAACAAAATCAGTTGAAGATGTTGGGGGGTGAAAAACCCACTGATGTTCAAAAGAAATAGTCCCACAGCTGTTTCCTGCAAGAAGAAAAAGGAATTTCTAGCGAGACAGAACTCATCTCCCAGCACAAGTGTGTCTCATACCTCTGCCTGCTCAAGCCACAAATGTTTACGTGCCTAAACCAACTACTGCATCATTATTTCTGAATAAAATCAAAGCTCCTTCTGCAGAGCCAAACGAGACACCACAAGCACACCCCTCTATCCCAGCTCACCTTCCCCAGGAGGGAGGGCTCATCCCCCTGCAGAGCCAGGCTGCTGCCACTGCAGAACCCAGCTCTAGGGACTGATTGGTGGCTCCTGAAGGGACTCTCCTGCCCGCCTCTCCCGAAGAAAGCAGCCCCAACAGTGAAATACAAACTGCAATAGGAAGGAAATAATTAATCTTAGAGTCCACATTTTTTTTTTTTTTAACACTTCCAGGGATGGCCACTCCAGCCTGTTTGAGTGCTTTACAAGAAAAAAAATTTGACTTCAGAGATTAAGGAAGTCAAGGACTCCTCAGTGTGGGATGGGCATTCCAGAGATCTCGAAGAGCCAACCCTCACCTCCCTGAGGGGAAACAACCACCCCATGCCCCAGCCTGATCTGTGGGGAGAGGGGATCTCCAGCCCTCCAGCACCCAGGTCCTGAGGGGAAGGAAAAGCCAAGCACACCCTGAGCTGACACAGCTTCCCTCAGCAAACTGCAGGTGTGTGTTTACCCCAGCATCACTCACTGCCCGCAGCACGCCACGTGATGCTCTGTTCAGAGGCACATCAGACACCTGAGATGGGAAAATGAGTGCGTGTGTGTGTGTGTGTATGATCAGCAGGCTCCAACACCCTGACTCAACGCCAGGCTGTGGAAAAGCCCAGCCCAGCACAGGCCTAAAGAACAAACTCTGGCCAGTCCAGACAGGAGGAGCCTGGACAGACACACAGCAGCCACATCAGGGGAGCAGGAGCTGCTCTGTGCCCACTGCAGAGCCAAAACACCGCCCTGGCATCAACACCAAAGAAGAGGAAAGCAGGAAAAGCCCACACAGGCAGCCTGCACCCCGACATAGGCACTGGCAGGCAGCTGCCAGAAAGGCCCAGTGACACAACCATCGCTGCCTTTTCCCACAGCCTCAACCCCTCGTGGCGCCTCCAGCACTGCCCCACGCACCCAAGACCAAGGAATAAACAAACTGAGCAGGAAAACACTTTTAAAACTTTTCTTTCACTCTCAAGCCTCGAGCTCTAATGGGGAAAAGGGACAGGGGGGATATTCTTCGTACACGTTCTGCGTTTTGGCCAAAGCACATAACGACTCTCTTAGTGAGTATTAGTTCGCAGAGAGAGGAGGAAGGCCAAGGGAACAAGAGAGGAAATTCTAGAAAATAGAGTATATCACATCCCCACATGAGGCTGAGAGCAAGCCATGCTCTCCTTTCTGGCAATGCAAGTCACCTTTGAGCAGACGGTTTTCTCCTCAAAATAGGTGATCTACCTCTGGAATCTCTTCCAACTCAAATCACATCAAGGCCTGCCCTCCCAGTGATGATCCACTGGCATCCACAGGCTGATTGTTTCAAGGGGCACAAGGAATATGTGCAGAAGTTTATAATGGAACAGTTTTGTTTACAGTGGCTACAGCTGGTTTCTCAAAACAGGCAAAAATACCTGCCAAGAGTTTTCATCCACAGGTGGGATATCGAGGAACCACCAGAATTTTGCATTCGTATTTAGGTGTAGATTAAGAGAACAACAATTTTTAAAAAAACCTATATTTTAGAAACATTGCCAAATCATTCTTACTCTCAGGTCTGCTCAACTGCTCCATTTAGAGGCAGGGCAGCTGCGGGGGCAGCCTTGCCAGTGGGAGGAGGAATGTGCTCCAGGAACGTCCAAACAAGCAGTTTCATCAGGGCACTCTCCAAGGAGAAACCTCTGGAGACAGCCAGCAGCTTCCATACCACTCTCTGACTCAGAAGCTGCCAAAGGATGGTCCCAGCCTCTCCAGCAGCTCCTTCAAGCTTCCCTGCAAGAATCCCAAGTGCAGAAGGATGACCCACTTTCCAGGTTTCTCACCCCCCCTCCCCATTTCCAGCAGCATTCAGCACCGGGTTTGCACAACAGTTGTTCCAGCAAATGGCTTTGCAGAAAGGTTTCTTTCATCTGATGGCTGGAACATCTAAAGATCAAGTCCCCTGTTGCCCAATGATTTGGGCAATCACTCCCAAAACATCACGTTCTTTTGTGCAACTCCTATCCACGGTTTCTGCAACAAAAGCAAACACCAGAACTAGCAGTAATAAATAAATAAATATATAAAATTAAAAAAAAAAAAAAAAGGAGTCTGAGCAAGCAGCTTGAAAAGGAGCCTCCCAAGTGATGGGAGGTGAAGCAGCGAAACGAGGGCTGGGAGTCACTGAGCAGAGCCCTTGCCCACAGCCACAAACACATTCCCGTTTTCCCAGCAAATCAAGCAGATGCAGCCCAGACCACTGCGCTCTAAGCTGCAGAACAGGATCTTTACAAACGGAGTCGAATTCCAGAAGCTAAGAAGTTAAGGAGGGGTGGGGGGCAGAGGGGCTTGCAAGGCGAACTGCAGCAGCTCTGACACCCCAGCCGTGCACTCTTGGACTTGACCACCCTGCAGCTGCAAAACTGGCAACCTCTGGCCGACTTGGGGGCATGTTAGAGTCCAACTGTATTTACGCTGACAGGGACAAGCAAAGGCTGTGACGGTTTATTGACGCAAGAGCTATTTTGTGCTCCATGCCAGAAATTAATCAGTGGAGGAGGAGGAATTCTCCTTAAGCGCTTTGGTGAGCTGCTAAAAACAACAGGCTGAGGTCTCCCGTGACAAGCACCATCGAAAAGAGAGGAAAGAGGGGGAAAAAAAAAAAAAAAATTAAAAGTACAACTTTCACAGAGCAGCTTCTTTAGAAAGACGCAGGCATCAGCCAAGTGCCTGAGCAGAACCTGCCCTGCGTTAACTTTCCTTGTGAAAAAGAAAAAGAAATGAGAGGATTAAATCAGAGCATTCCCAAACCTCCGTCAACACGACCTGGTGCTGTGTTTGCTCAGATCAACCTGTCTCAAGTTTATTTGGGGGAGCTGGAGGTGGTGGTGAAGGTGTAGTGTGACCCTTCAGGTTGGCTCTACCTGCTGCAATTCCAGATAAAAAGAAGGAAACCAGGGGCAACAATCCCATCACCTCCTTGAAAGAGCTACTACACAGAGCTCTGCTTTGAAGGGAAAAAATAAAAAAAGAATCTTTAATGCAGGCTGAAGGAATAGCATCAGCCCTACCTGCCAAGAAGACATCACGATAAACCTGTCAAGAGTTACGAGCCTGCAGAACAGGCCTTGCACCTGCTGGAAGGGAAAAAAAGGAAGGGAAAAAGCTATCTAATGCCAATCAGATTTCAGATTCTTGCTGCTGGCAGGGAAGAGATGCCAGAGCCCTTCTCCTGGGTTTGTTAAGCTGTGAGGATCACATGCTTTCCCCTGGCAGAGGTTCTGTGAGACCACTGGCACCTTAGTTAGAAGAAAGCAGGTTCTGGGAAGTTTTAGAGATTTTTTTTTCTGAAGCGGCAGACATCAACGATTCAGTACTTGGATGGACTTGTGGAGTTTGGTGTATGGTCTTTTTCACTGTTTTGGATGATTTTATTACCAGAGAAGAGAGGGTTGGTCTAGTTCAGGCTTTTATGTCTTCCCACAGGAGCAGCTGAAGCATTTTCTAGATCGGGAGTGAAAAAAACGTTTAAAACTGTTTTCTCTTTATAGGCAGCATAAAATAAAGGTCACAGTTAACAGAGGGGGTTAAGCCTGTTTGAGTAGAAAGCGCAAGTTTTGAATGCTGAAACAGAGGAGCAAAATATAATTCCCAACGGATTATTTTAACATCACCAGGCTTTAAGGGCTTCCTGCCCGAAGAATTGTCAATCGATCAGAACCAACGAAATCACCTTTCCAGCAGCACGCAAAAAAAAAAAACCCACCTGCCCTCAGATCTGTGAGCAAACAACCCACCCGAGGCAGCATTTCCCATCTCCCAGCTGCTCCCAGTTTGCCGGCCGGCTGCGGCGACCGCGCGGCCGAACACCCGCATCGATCCGGGGCCGCCGGTCACGGGCTGGCACAGAGAGTCAGCACACGGGAGGTCATGGACAGCAGCAGCTGTTAAAGGAAAACCCAAAGCCCACAGCACAGCCCGCCAGGGGCACGCAGAGCCCGTGGCCCCCTCGCCCCGTGTTTTTGATCCTGGTGGGGTCACACAGCCTCAGCAGCTGCCTCGGAGGACGAAACAGGTACCCGGGGCCAAGGCTGGCAGTTCAAAGCTCCCAAAGCAGACCTTGTTCCCATCACAATTTGCCCCATAAAGCTATTTATGTGGTTTGGCAGCACAGTGGCTACAAACAGCGCGAGTACGTGGGTTCCAGAATAGCTAAAGGGTCAGAATTGATTTTTTTTCTTTTTAAAAAACAAGTGATTTCTTTGAATTCAGCTGCGATTTCTCCAACACGCTGGTCCCAGCCGTCCCACAGAGCACAGGGGGGTTTCCAGCAGTCCCCTCCACTGCAAGCAACTCTACCTTGGTTGGAAGCTCCT
Source organism: Sinosuthora webbiana (assembly GCA_013397395.1). NCBI lineage: Eukaryota > Metazoa > Chordata > Aves > Passeriformes > Sylviidae > Sinosuthora > Sinosuthora webbiana. The sequence continues at coordinate 403,279 of VXBN01010697.1, forward strand.
CCTGGAGGAGAGGCGCTCTGCTTGTTCATGGGCAAGTCAGCAAAAGAAGTTGTTTTTCAGTGCTGGGATTGTTCAGCCCCTTGGTACGACCAAAATGACAGAAAAGAAACTCCCCCAAAAAACCAAAACAACAAATAAAAGTAAAATTTACTCTTATCAGCCCCCCCCCAAAAAATCCACATCACACACGAGCTGAGGTTGAGAGGGTGTATTTAAAGGCTGTTGTCACAATCCTACCTGTCCTCCCCCACTTCCCCAAGCATCCACAGGTAACTGTGGTCAGGCTCCTGTCTCCCCGGGCCAACCTTGCCCAGCCATCCCTGGCAGAACCTCCTCACGCTTGGCAGCTCAAGCTTTCAAAACATTTGTTGCTACATCAAAGTGGAGCAAGGCAGCTACAAACACCGGGAAGGTCAAGTCTGGCCTGTGGATTCCCTGGCAAAGCCTTGTGGTGGCAGGGTTCAAAGAAGGCCCAGCAATGCCCCACTGAACCCCAAACACGCTCAGGGGCTCCTGGAAACTCCCACAAGCACTGCTGCCACCAGGGGTGGCTTCCAGCTGAGACAGGAGGGTCTCAGAAAAGCCCCACCAGGGGTTATTCCCATATGGAATTCACTTTTCAAGAGGTGTGAAGTTTACGATCAGCCTCGTCCTTCTGAAAGGCTAAAAATCCGCTTCCAAAGTCACTTGAGCACATCAGTCGGTCAAGCCAAAGGCTGACACCAATCCCCAGGGGGATCCCCAAGAGCAAACCAGGGCACTGCAACTAAAATTTTCCTAGTAACTGATGAAACAACAGGATTTGGGGTTTGGCTATGGAAACAAAACCTTTAAAAGACCTGCTGATGTATTAATTTTAGTCTTCTCAGCGGAAGAATAAATTGTGTGCCCCATTTCTCAGTGGTTTGGCCACTCCACCTGGCACCTCAAACCATGCAGGTGTCAAGGCCTTTCTTGCTTAATGGTCTGTGTTGGGGGGAATTCCTGGTGCACGGCAAGCTACGGGGAGAAAGGGACTGGCAAAGCCTTTACTGAAGGATGGGAAAGGCACCAATTCCACAACTGTTCACTTTCCAGTCAGGCACCTGCTACTTACTCCATGTTCACTCACTCATGGCTATCCCTCTGACTGTAAAGGCAGTTTCTGCAGATGTCAGAGGATAAAAAAACACACTAAACACTACATTAAAGGAAGAAACGTCATTGCAATTGCTTATCCACTCTTCCAGATTGGATTTGGGGAAGTATGAGACGCAGGGCAAACTGGGGTTGACCAAAAGTGAGTAACAAAAATGTGATAACCTCGTAGAAAAAGGTTTGTCTCCTTTCCAAGAGAGACACAAGATCCCAAGGACTGTCTCAAACATTATTACAGAATCACCCGACTTTAAAGGTACAACCTTTTTTATATCCTTAGCCTACCCTGTACTCCATTCAAAATAATCCAGAGTTCTCTGCCTCTCATCACAAGTACCTGCTTCTCATCTTTGCACTGCAGGAAACATCACAGGCTAAAAAAACTTACTTTAGAAACAGGCTTTTAAAGAATTCCTAAGTGCAAGAACTGCATTTAAAGAAAAAGCAGAAATGAGAGGAATGTACTTGGCAGGGACACTGACCTAGCAGGAACTTCAGCTTGAACCCCAAGTTGAAGCACAAAACAATTCTTCTCTTTTGAGGGTACAATCAAACCCTTGCACAGAAAGTCCCAACTATTTGATGCTCCAGAAAGTGAAAACTTCACAGGTTTAGTGGGAGCAGACTTAAAACTTTCAAGGACCTTAAAATGACACTGTTCCTAGAGAAAATCCAGGACAGGCTCAGCTCCCACATGGCTAAGAACAGGAATGAAGGTGGAATAGGCGTATCTGTCCTGGGCTGGAGAAAGAAAAGTGAATGGAGACACGGCCAGTTCCATCTGCTGGAGTTTTCAGCTCTTCTAACCAGAGCTTGTTGCTGAGTTTACCCCACAGCCAACCCCAAAATGCCCCCCAAAACTGGGGGACCAGGCTGCTCAGGGGAACAGCCTCTGAAATTCCCAGTCTAGAATTATCCAGTAAAACCAGAGCACCGGACTGGTAAGGGGAAGAAGCAGGGCTCCCTGGAAGTGTTCCAGGCTGGGATGGACGGGGCTTGGAGAGACATGGGGTAGTGGAAGGTGTCCCTGCCCATGGATGGAGTGGGCTTTAAGGTCCCTTCCCACCCAAACCATTCCATGACTCTGTGATACACCATGCCCACATGTTCTTCCACAGCCACCAAGTACCCGCCATGGCCCAGCCCTGCTACGGAAGGGCTGGAGTTTACTCCCACAGTCCTCGTGTTTATCTGAAATGATGCTCTTGCCCCCAGATAGCCTCATTGCTGCCAGAAAGTAGGTCAGTGTCATTTAAAGCCGCCTTGAAATGCATCTCCACAGAAACTTCTTAATCTTTAAAAAGAGAACGCATCAAATATTTATTGGGCGGTGCAAAACGTTGGAAGATGCTCACGGGGAGAGCTCTTGTGTGTGTGCTGCGTGAAATGGCTTTCCATGCCTCACTGAGCCACGGAGCAGGGCAGGAGAGTGGCTGGGTGCAGATAAAGCCCCGTACAAAAGTCCTTATCTGCCCAGCAAATCACGGTACGTGACTCCCCAACCCGTTCTCCCGGTGCCATGTGATCCCGGAGCTCTCCGCTTCCTCCGGGAGCTCCTCTCAGCCCTAATGATCCCTGCTGCAGATTTTCCTCTATCAGCCAGGCAGCTCATTCTCAAAACTTCAATATTCCTAATTACCAAACATTCAGCACTGCAAAATGTAGCTGAAATTTGCATCTCTGCAAGAGTGGCTCTGAAGAAAGGATGGAGCATTTGCATTCAGACTGGTTAATTCCTGCAAGATAACATTTCATAAACAAAATGCTTCATTGAACATGGAGATTTTCAGCTTTTACAAAGGAAAGTGAACTTTAAACAAATACAAATCAGTTGAGTGATTAACTTTAAGTGTTTTGGTTTTTTAAAACTAATCTTTATGTATAACTAGTATCAGCAGAACAATCTTTACTGATTAAAGAAGAGAACGATAGTGAAACTCGAGCCACGGAAAATTAAGGGGGGAGGTAGAGGGCGACTGCAAGGAATCATTTAAGGTCAATAAGAGAGAGAAAAAAAGCCCTAAAACATTTAAAAAAAAAAAACTATTAAAAAACCCCCACACCTATTCACAACCCAGTCAGCCTGGGTAAGGTGAGGACCACGGGTTATGTGAGGCAAGTTTAAATTGTGGCCAACATGAACAGGTTAAGGAGTGAAACTAAACACCCTTCCCCCCCCCGAGCTTTGTCATAATCCTAAATGTTATCTTAATTAGCCTAATTTTCTTAATTATACTTCGCAGCAACTTGAGCCTTCGCAGCACAATTTCAGCGTCTTTTTTTCCAGCTTTGTTTCCAGCACTCCTCTGCCAAAAGCCAAGGGCCACGTGACGCCTCCCAGGAAGTTTTCTCCCACCTGGGTATTCTTCTTCTCCGAAACCTATTTCTCACTCCTTACAGAATCTTACTCCAAAACACAACGAAAGAAGAGGCACTGATGGGGGAAGAAGTCACACTTCCCTCAGCCAACTTAAATCTTCTCCGTATTTTTCCACCTTGTTCAGCGAGAAGCCCTCGGTGCCCAACACTTCTCACTAAAGCTCCGCAGAGTGAAATGAAAAATCAAAAAAGCACAGGAAAAAAAAAAAAAAAAACCCAACCCAAACCACTTCCATTCATCTACGCCACAACAATTTCATGGCACGGCTCCTAAAACATCCCATTAGTGCTGGCCTTGGAGAAGATTAGAGAAGAAAGCTTGAAGCCACTGAAGCAAGGCTTAATAGGCTCTCGAGTTAAGCCAGAACCTTCCCTTAAACAATGCCCATCATTAGGAATAATTACCTGTAGCTGTATAATCAACATGGCTATGATAAGTGACATGAGAAGTCCAGATGTCATCTTTGGCAAGGCTTAAGAAGTATTTCTGCTCCTTATTATGCAACTGACTCTTGAAAGAGAAACGAGCACCGGGGGTGAAAAGCCACCGCAAAATGCTGCAGAATTCCAGAAATACAACCGGAGTGAGCAGCCAGGAAGGGCACGTGGATATCCAACAGCACCCTGGCCCAGCTGCCACACCCCTGGGTTTTGAGCAGGCCACCCTTCTCAGCACCATTCTAGACAGGGTTGTTAGAGAAACAAAGCTCAAGCTGATTTGTGGGTCTACGGAAACGCTGAACCAAAGCTGCAGAAAGAGGCAGGAGGAACAAGTGTTCAGTGATGAATTATGAAAGGAAACAGGGGAAACCAGCATAAGGCTTCCACTGTGTGACAGCCCAACCAGGAAGGACATCATCACTTCCCAAAGCTCTGGAGACCTGCTCCTTAAGAAGCCAAGAAATACCCACAGTTGCGTTTGGACTGCAGGTGGGTGTTTAAAGTCTCCCACCACCACCACCAGGAGAGAAAAGCAGGCAGCCTCAGCTGCCCAGCCTCCCTCCTGAGTCATGAAAACACTCAAACAACAATTACCTGTTATCTGAAGAACAGAGCTCCTGGAAAACATCACTTGGCATTTGTGTCTCCAGTAAACACCTACACTCAGACAAACACACTTGAGTTTCTCAACTCCTCGTAGTACCAGCAAATTTCAAAATCCAAGAGACTGCTACGTCGTGGAAGCAGAGGCCACTTTTTTTTTTTTTTTTCTTTTTGATAATTCTGATGATTTTAGAGACTCATAAACTCCTTTCTGTTGTGAGGAGAGGGTCGGGTCTACCCCTGCTGCCCGTAGACTCCAGCACCCCTATTTATTGCAGGATTTCTTCCCCCACAATCAAGCGGTTCCTTAAATCTTAGGAGCTGTTCTCTGGCTTTTAGCACTTCAGCCTTAATTGTTAACCCCAACCTGATTAAACTGAAGTCACAGAGTAATCTCTCAGAAGGCAGAGTGAAATAAATCCTTCCACATGCCTTTGTTGTTGTTGTTGTTGGATTATTTGCTTCCCAGGAGCCAGTTCTGTACCGTAAACTGAAACAGCCCAAGCACAATTAAAATTCCTCTTACAAAGCTCTGCCTAACACAAAAGTTGCCCCAAACTCCCTAAAAACTAATGTGTGAGGCACCTTTAAGCTGAAAACCAGGTAACCTAGCGGCTACATATCCTCCTGACAGACAGAAATGCACAATTTGGTAGTGGCAGATCATGCCTCAAATTACAAGACACATTAGGGATAATCCCCCAGACAGCACTGAGGTGCATCAATTGACTTTTGTTCCAGCAAAACTATTCCTTCCTATTAAAAAGTACTTTAAAAGTCCAAGAGTTTTCTTAAATCTCAATAAAGGCACCAGCAGAGCCATGCCTGTTCCTTGGAGGTACACTCCATATCATTACTGCTCATCTGCACAGATTTAACAAATTAAACATCTGGTTAATGACTCAGAAAATACCAATTCTCACTGCTGCAACGACTACAGACCCACATTTTAGAACAATCAGAAACCTGAAACAGTCAAACTTCCTTGTAACTCTTGGTAAGAGCGACAGCACTTTGCACCTTCACACAAAGTTTGAGACGAAGCAGGAAAGGGGAGGGGGTCTGGATGATGGTTTCAGCACAATTAAAAAGTGTGTGCATGCAACAAACTGCGTTTTGGGGTCGCTGCTGGGACTCCAAGTGGCCTTGCCCTTACCTGGATGGCTTTGGGAGCTCATTGCTGGCAATGTCTAGTCCTTGGGAGAAGGGATTCAAGACAGATCAGTTCCCACAGGAGTAACAGCAGCTCAGAAGAGCTCCAGTGCTTCACCAATACATAGGAGTGGGAAGTGGGGATTAAATCATGGCCACCTTGTAAAATCCAGGGCACAGTGACATGCTGAGTCGTATGGGAAGTAATCCAAGAGGGTGGCAGAGTGTCTTCCAATGGCTTTTAAAATGGGAACCTGCAATTAAAGAAAAAGATGTCGGCGTTAGCAAATGAAGATTAACAGCCATTTAAATTGTACATTATATAACCTATTTATCCCCAAGATTAAAATGCAATGCTATTTTAGGCATTAAGAGCTACAGAGAGAGCAATTTTCAGAGTTGTAAATGTTACTTTGATTAATAACCATAAAGATGCAGATTAATACTTAAAATTATTTAAAAAAAAAACAAAAACAAACAATTAAAGGAAACAACTTTCCAACGACACATTCAAGTCTCAGAAACCCAAAATTCCGTGTTAATTCTCATCCTCCAACAGCACCATATGAAGCCACTTCAGTCCAACAGCTTCCATATTTTAAAAGCCATATGTATGAGTGGTAACTGTACTTCATGCATCTGTTCCCCAAAGAAGTCTAAAGAAAAATTCCTCAGTGCCAAGAAGTGGTCTTGGAGCAGGAAGGAAAAAAAACCCACACAATCAACTCCACTCCCACTCTACCCAAGCCTCCAGCAGATTACTAAGAAGCAGCTCCATACTGCCCCGGGGGAAAAAAAAATCCACCATTCCCAACTATTTTGAAGCTGTGTATTAGAGGGAGGGAGAGAGAACAGGGGGAAATGACCCACAGAGTCAGCAACCCCTGGCCCCTGCCCCCCCCAAAATATGCAAGTATAGAAGCAGCAGATACCCTGGCTTGGAGAAACCCCACCAATGTTGCCCTAAGCAGCCACCCTTCCACCAAACAAACTTGCTCGAGGTCAGTTTGGGGGGCAGGTTTCAGGGGGTTTTTTTGGCACTATACCTAGTCACATCCAGTATTTCCCATCCTTGGAATTTTCCTAGGCCAGGTTGGCCACTGGGGCTTGGAGCAACCTGGCCCCGTGGAAGGTGTCCCTGCCCATGGCAGGGGGTGGAATGGGATGGGCTTTGAGGCTCCTTTCCTCACAAACCATTCTGGGATTCCTGAGCATCCCTGTTTTACAGGCAGGCTGTCTCAGGGATTCCGCTGTGCCACTGGCACAAGCTGCCAGACTGAAGCCAGCTTTGTCCTTTATGTGCCGAGTATCCCACAGCCACAGGTGATTTCCCTTCTTTGCACCATAAAACACCACAAAACCAGCAGCCCCATCCCTCATGGGTACCCAGGGGAGCTCCTCCTGCCCGGCCAGGCATCACCCAGCGCTGGGGTGAGGTCACCCTGCTGGCAGCAGCCAGCTCCAGCCCATCCCTACGGATCTAGCTGACTCTGCTCACCCCGAACTGCTCCGGCAGCAGATCCCAAGGAGTGGTGCCCTGCAGCACCGCTGGGGCGGGCGATGGCTGCCACGGGAGCTGCAATGGGGACTGCTTCTGCCTTGCACAAGGAGCATCTGTCCACAGCGTGCCTGTGCCACGGCATTTCAGGCAGTGCTAGCTATTCCTGGAAGAGCTCTCAGCAGACTCGGATTGGAGCACTCCTTTCCAAGAAGCAAAACTAGGTCTGAGATTTCCAGCGCTGGCACAGTGGCTCGGGATGGGCTTTCTGAGGTTACTGCCCTGATGTGCAGGAAAATGCCCTGGCAGGCACTGCTGAACACATTCCCTTCCTTGCTCTGCTTCATTAAAAGCCCTCTTTAATAGGCTGTTTCTCTGCAGCCCAAGTGTCTCAGCATCACCACTCTCCGAGTTCCTCTCTGCCCATCTTGCATTCTTAGACACCTGGAACGCGTTCCATGGTAAGCGTCAAATTCGAGAGAAAATCACTTAAATGTCATTTCTAACCCCTGCAGGTCCCCGCCATCCCAAATGTTCAAGATGTTCCAGTCCCATTAATCAGCCCATCCTGTTAAACAGAGCTGGGTCAGCTTAGACCAGGCATTAGCAAGATACTAACATAATTTATTTCCATTAAAACCAGCAGGTACTGTTGTAACATAAGCCATCTCAGCTGCAGACAAGAAGGATTTGGAATGGAGTTACCAGATCTCCGTGTCCTCATTTTCCCAGCACAAGAATGAAAATGCGAGCGTGAACAGCGGAAAGTTTCCCAAAGAAACTGGATTGAATCAGCAGCACAAAGCAAATCCATTCAACAGCACCTGTATTAATCTATTCCTACTTCTGCCCCATCCCTTCAGAGTGTCCAAGGCCAGGGGCTTGAAGCAGCCTGGGACAGTGTCCCTGCCCGTGGCAGGGGGTGGAATGAGATGGGTTTTAAGGTCCTTTCCAATCACTCTGCGATTCCATGATTCTCTCCAGGACACAGCAGTCACATCCCAAATTACCTCGCCCCAGACTGTAATTATCAGGTAGCCCTCGCACTCATCTCCACGCAGACCAGTGCTGCCAGGCCTCCACCTGCACCAATTCTTCTGCACATTTGTCTTTCTGCTGCTATCTCAAGGAAAACGCTCCTTAAATTAAAAAGAAGCAAAACGCTGCCTGTCCCTCTGTCTTGAATGTCGTGAGGTCTAGAGGGTTTTCCAAGAAAATTATCTCGTTTTTAAAAAAAAAAAAAAAAAAGATTAAAAACAAACCCGACTTTGTTTAACTTCTGCTCCAGTGCCTCCCAGGACAAGGACGATCACCTCTGGCCTGAGGAACAGCGAGTCCACCCCGAGCATCATTCCAGAGGCACATTCCCATCCAGCACAGACAGGGACTGGCTCAGGGCCACCTGCCTGCTGCCACTCCACACACAGGAGGAACCTCAGACCCCGCTGCCTTGGCCAGACGGGTCGCAGCAAGGCTCAGCCCTGGATTTTGGGGGCACAGGGGCACCTCCAGCTCCGCTGGGCTCCAGCTGGGAGCAGAGATGTGCACAGACAGCCGGAGCCTGCCGCGAGCCCCAGGATCACCTGCCGGCCGCGGGAACTGGCCAGCAGACAGCGAGCAGGGCCACGGGGACCCTGCCAGCTCTGGCACATCCCTAGGCACAGAGCAAAGGAAGGGCTCGGGACAGCATCCACAGACAAGGCATGGCACTGCGGGAAGTGCCCAGCAGAACCGCAGCCTCAAACGAGAAGGTTTGTCAAACGTTAGTTAATCAGGACTGGGATCAACGAGCTTCCTGCCTTACAGGAGAATTTTCAGACTCTGGTCACTGCTGGATTTTTAAAAATCTCAGGAACAGGAGCACAAGGAACCACTTAATGCCTGTTTATTTCAGCCTGCTTCTAGCAGGGCACACTTGAGAGCACAGGCTCCTCAAAACGGGGGCTGGTGCATCAGCAGCTGTATCTTCATCACATGCCTGGATCAGAGGGTGGCCGTGCCCTGAGACTGCTGTCACCCCCTTGTCACAGCCCCAGACGAGCCTCTGCTCCTGCAGGACAGGCTGAGGGGCTGCAGCCCCTGCCAAAGCGCCTCGTTTCCCCCTGGTTTGGTGCCTCAGCAAACCACCAGCCCTCCTCGCAAGGCGCCTTCCCTGGATTTAAAGTCACTCCAGATCTCATCTAACCCAAACAGAAACTTTTTTTTTTTACATAAAAAATTCTTACAGTTCTGCCACAAGAGTGATTTGTTGATAGGAGGCCTGGAGCAGCTCCCCTACAAAGACAGCCCGAGAAAGCTGGACCTGTCCAGCCTGGAGAGGAGATTGTGTGGAGACCTCAAAGCAACATTCCATTATCTGAACGGGCTGTGAGGAAGCTGAAGAGGGACTCTGCATCAGGAACTGCAGCGAGGGGACAAGGAATAATGGGTTCCAACCTGAAAAGAGTGAGAGTTTAGGTATTAGGAAGACATGTTTTACTGTGAGGGTGGTGAGGCACTGGCACAGGTTGCCCAGGGAGCTTGTGGATGCATCCCTGGCACTGTTCAAGACCAGGCTGGATGGGGCTTGGAGCAGCCTGGGATAGTGGAAGGCGCAGGGGGCAGGGACAAGATGATCTTTAAGGTCCCTTCCAACCCCTTATGGTCCTGTGATTCTGTGGCAGCATGAATGTTCACCTTTCTCCTCCCACCCCCTTCCAGATGTGCCTCTGTGCTGTCCTAAATCCTGATGTGTGGCAACCACTAATGACAGTCACCACAGACCTTTATTTACAGAGCTCGATTTTTCACTTTAACTGCTCCTCATCTCCGATAAGAATCTTGGCCTGGGGCTTCAGAGCTGAGTCAGCCAGGTTTCTCCAGGACCAGGAGCTCTGATGGCCGGGCTCTCTCTGACACAGCAGCAGCACTGCTGCCAGGATCCCTCGGTGGAGCAAAGGGATGCTGCTGGAAGACCTTCCACATCCTGGCTCTCCTCTAGCAGCACTCCAGGGGTTTGCTCTCCAAAGGCCATGGAAACTCCACCACCACCCTCCAAAAGGTGTCACCGCCCATCTTCTGCCCGGCACGGATCGATGACAACGAGATCATTACTTTTTTCCCCCAAACCACCTCCCTCACTGCATTTAGAAGCAAACAGCCCTGAGTTTACACAAACACACTGACCTGAAGGGAGGCACAGCCTCTCTCAGAGCTTTATTGATTAAATCTCTCCTTTGACAACAGATCCTGCACTTTAACCAGAGGGGGGGGAAAGCTGCCTTTGCTTTCTCAGGGTTTGTTTATAAAATACTGCCAATACAGGATCCATACATGAAAAGAGGAGGGAAGGAAGAGGCTTCTTAGAGGTGCCTGGAAACAATTCACTGTGACCACAGGGAGATTTACTGTGTCTTTATTTAGAATGATGGAACGGCTTGGGCTAGAAGGGACCTCAAAGACCACCTCATTCCAAACCTCTGGCATGGGCAGGGACACCTTCCTCTAGGCTAGGCTGCTTTATTTAGAGCAGAGCCAGTGTGAAACAGCCTCCCGAGCTTGCCTCCCCTCCAGGGATCACATTTCCCAGACACCGCTTTGCAAGGTGACCAAAACAGTGGCAGCAGTCCCCAGGACCCTCACAGCCCTGTGACAACATCCCCTCAACTCCTGTTTTTCCAGCGGAATGCAGCTTCACTGGATCTGTCCCAGGAGTGCAGGTTTCAGCACCCAGAAGTGCTGCTTCTCCTACAGCACCAGCAATACCCAGACCTCTCCCAGGAAATATATTTGCAAACCATCAGACACCCCCTACAAAGAGTTTGGAGTCTCTAAGCAGTTTTCTGTCTCCAAACACACACTTTGAGAATAGCAGGTGACACTGCAAAATCTACTATTAGCTTAACGGTCAGCTGTGGCCAGAAGAGCAACTGGATTACCATGGAATAATGAAAAATAAAAATAAAGAAGCAGAAGCTGCTGTGTTAGCCCAGTTCCTCCAAAACCACGCGTATTTTGTGCAGATCTGGACACTCCCCCTTCTTTTCCAAGTACACAGTGTAAGAGTTTCAAAAGGGCAAGAAAAAACACCATCAGAGGTGTGGTACAAATTCCTCGTGCCGGTGAAGCAGGTTATAATAAACCTGCAGCCCAGGCAGAGGCGACTTAAAGATATCACAGGGATGCAGAATCGTGATTACCACAGACAAATCACTGATCATTCATTTCTGTCGGAGCTAGAACGTTTTCCCCCACTTTGGCACATTTTTTGGGTGAGAAACTGAGTGGACCCAGGAGCAAGGGAAGGGTCCACAAATTGGAAAAAGCACAATTTGAAGTGTGCTCTCTGCATTACCTGCTTCTCCTTAGCTGCACTGAGAAACTGACTTGGGGTGCTGGAGAAAACAGAAGTTCTTCTGAAATCCAAAGGCAACTGGACAATTTCTTACCAAAGAGGACAAACACCAAGTGCACGAGGCAAGGAAACCCATGAGGCAAGTCACTGTTTGAGAAGCGTCACCACGTGCATGTCCTGCTGTGAAAGGCCTCCCAAGGCACATCCTCTCGGATGCTGCTGGAGAATGTGGCAATCAAGTACTTTTAAGGACCTTAAAAAACCTTAAAACCTGGACACCAACCTATAGTCACCAAACCAACTCAGCTTTGCATTGTCCCGCACAGACATGACATCCCCATCTCACAAAATATAAATTTTGCTCTGTAAAGCTTTTCTATACATTGCACTGAAATCACCTATCAGATTCTTTCCAGCTCCCACACCTGCACTCAGTAACTTAAGGGAAACAGTGGGAGTGTTGACACAAAACTCAGGAATCCTAATGGAAGGGGGACAGGGAGCACAAGCAGCGTGAGCACTGAAGCCTTCGCTACAGCCAGAGCTGTGTAAGTAACAATTAAACAGGAAACCCAGCCGAGTCCAGCTGTTACAGCTCCTCTCCAAGGGAGCACCAGGTACAAACATGCCCCGGTGAGGAGGATCCCGACTGACCAGTCCAGCCCTCTCTGCCAGGACATCCCATCTTTGCCAAACTTTTCCCTGCAGCACCAGCACCAGAGATGCCTGCCTTTGAGATCAAAGGCTCAGCACGGTGATTCAAACACAGAGCACCTCAGAAACACGGCAGTACTTCAAGGAATCAGCCCCTGGGGAATTTGTTTAGCAAATGCTGATATTTCCCCACCAGCCATCACAAGAGGCTCTCTCATGACAGCCCAGAGCCAAACAAACATCGTGCTTCCGCCTCCCCCGAAACTTCCACTCTCCAGCTCACACACACAGTGAAGGTTTGCTGGTCACACCAGGAAACTTCCACTCTCCAGCTCACACACACAGAGTGAAGGTTTGCTGGTCACACCAGGAAACTTCCACTCTCCAGCTCACACACACAGTGAAGGTTTGCTGGTCACACCAAACGCTGTGACCTCGTGACAGGCTCTGTGTGGTGGCACGGACAGAGATCCCACCTCTGAGCGTGTTTGTCCCGCGTGTTAAATTAGAGCGTGTGCGCACCCAGAGCCCAGGACCAACCAACACCTGCTCTGAACTTCCCCAGCTGATCCAGGAGCTGCAGTGCCTTCCTGGACAGCCCCCGGGAGGTGCCTTTGGGAGCAATCCTGCCTTTATTCCGTAAGCAAGTCCCTGCAGTGTAAGCAGTGCTACACATGCACTGAAGTCACCATCAGGAACAAAATGAACAACAGCCACAAATGCCAGGACGCTGTTAACTAATTATGAGCTGCTTCATTAACACGGAACTAGTCCACAGCTATGGAAGGGTGGCAAACCTAGGTGGAAATAATTAATCTAATTACGTGTAACAGAAATTCTCTGCAAAAACAATCAAGGGAAATGCTTTCTACAGTTTCTCCCCATCCTTTTGCTTCTTATTGTCAAGGAACGCTCCACAACTGATTTCCAGGGCACACAGATTCCCTGAGTAAAGCTGCTTTTCCCAGGCTTTTTTCAGCTGTGTCTCAAAGTCAGGCGCTCAGACTGATCTCTGATGGCAGTGCTGTATTTCACCTCTGGAAATCCAAGCACTGAGACACCAGCCCAAACTGAAAACGTGGTACCTCAGTGGAAGTGAAGACACCCTTTCCCCATTTCTGTGTTAAATTAACACAAAACTGACATTATTGAGCTTGCCCCTGTGAGTATTTTCCTCACTAAGTTTCAGACTGAGGAAATCCCTCCTCCACAGCCTAGAAAAATCTTCCAGTGGACACCCAAAACCTCAAATGTTTTGTGCCCCTTCTCCTTCCTTGCTAGGAATACATGGGAGTATCTACACGATTTCTACTTCCACAGATTTCACAGCAATACCACTGGGCAGATCTCTTACCGGTTTTTAGACCTCAACAAGTATTGATGTCGAAACTACTGCAGGCATCCCAAATACACAGAGAAGCAAAACCACTTTGGGAACAACGAAGTGCATGAGGACTGAACCTACATCCTCCCAAGCATCACCTAAGACTCTCAACAAAAGATCCGGAGCGAATCTGGAAATACCACCTCATGTTCACCCCGTGGGAGCTCCAATTTAAAGTGGCCAACAGCTTGGAAATTATTTTTTTCTGAGTCAAGCAGGAAGAGCTGCAGATTCAGAAACGCAAGCGACTGTTTGAAACCTGGGACTGTGCGGATCTGCAGGAATACAGAGCCCTCCTTGACTAGCAAGACTCTGGCAGAGGGTCTGAAAGAGCAGGATGCTTCTGAGCTTGATCCAGTTTCTCAGCAAGAGCAGCAAGAACAAGCAGTCTCACAGATGGATCCGCGTGGGAGGGAGAAAGGATAAAAGTCTGCCTCGGGAGCCTGTTCCAGCTGCTACCGGAGCCTCGCAGGAGTCGGCACAAATTGGGCAGAGCTGCCTATAAAAATCTACTGTCTTGGCTTTTTCTGAGGCCCTCTTCTTTCCCAATTCCATGTTTTTCCTCCATCCTACTATTTCCACATTTGAAGGAGTCCAAATCAGATAGCTGAAAGCAGTGCTTGACAGAAGGTAAACGCAGACTGGGAGTTTATCCCGTTTCTTCGTCCCTGCCTTGCAGATTACCCTCACTACACACACTCGGGAGCAGGAAAATCAAAACTCCTTTTAAGTGCTTGACTAAGAAGCGATTAAAAATTCGAGGCCAGGTTGGAACCTGAACCAGTGAGGGACAGCCCTGCCCGTGGCAGGGGAGTAGAACTAGATGGTTTTTCAGATCCCTTCGGACCCAAACCCTTCTGTAACTCCATAATTCCATATTATCTTTAGCCAGAATCTCCCCCAACAACATTTTCAGTGCCAGGAAGAGGCTGTGTGGCTGGCAGATGGGGAGCTCACCTCACTGGCTGAAAGCAATTCTTTACCTGGGGTTGTTTTTCAGCTCCTCAGGTAGGCAAAAGCAGAGAGAAAAACATTTACCTTTTCTCTTCACGTACCAGAGCTGTTCCAGCCACATCTGAACTTCTTGTTCCTTCTGACAAAGAATCAGAATTACTGGTCACTAGCTGTGCCTAACCCATCTGGTCTCCCAGCATAAAATAGCTGAGTACATGTGTCATCAATCACTGTTAATTACTTCATTAACTTGGAAAAAGAATATTGACTTTTTTTAAAGAACAAACATTGTTTAAGGTCAGCCTAGTTCTCTCTCTCTCTGTTTTTTGGTTTTTTTTTTATTTTTTTTATTGAATGCTATCTGATTACCAAGAGAAAATAATTTGGTCTGAACACTCAAGCGAGCCTGCCACACAACTCACGCAGTTCTTTTGTCTGCTGAGACATTTCCTCAAGTCTCTTTCTGGAAGGGCCAGTTTGATCCAGAAGCTTCATGCCGCTCTCCAGTGCCCCATGTTAACCCCGCTGCCATCCCTACCTACTGCCCCCGTGGCTTTGGCAGTCCTGACCTTTGGCATGCTCTGGGAAAGAAACATGCCCCAAGGTCTCCACAAACACGTTGCATCACTGTGGAGTGGACATTCAGCCCTCTGCTGTCGGCCACAAAACAATGGCACAGACAGAGCCCGGCGGTCTGCGCCTCCTCATCTGCAGCACAGCTGCTGCCGGCACTCAGACCAGCCAGGAGCCACTCGGTGCCATGCAAAGCTACCCAGGACTGTTCCCCTGCTCCAGGGCCTGACTGGGATCACCTCACGTCCCCAGCACGAGCTCACCTTCCTTCCAGGCAGAGGGGTCCCTCTCCACACCTGCTCACAGAGCCTCGTCCAGCCACTCTCTCTGGAGCAGCCACTTTAACTCAGTGTTTATTACATTTTTTTCATGCCTCAGTTACTGGCTCGAACACTGTCCACCGCCAAAAAGCTGTTTTGTTTGAGGATGTCCAGTGTCACTCCTGTCCCCCAGTATCCCCTAACTCTGCCCCCCGACCCGGGCTGTGCTTCCCAGCCCACGCTGCAGGAATGTGTGCAGAGCTCAGGCGAGCACCCTCAACCTTGGCTGATGCCCCGCTCACCGGACACGGCACACCCTCACCCCCAAAAGCTTTGGGATCCCAGCACAGGCTCCAAAGTTTATATTTCTGCATGTTTTATTCCTCCTGTCTAGCACTGAATGCCAATAATGATACCAAAACACTGCCCTTCCCACAGCCACCCAAGCACCCAGGCCCAATGAACTGCATGGGATCATGGAATCCCAGAATGGTTTGGGTTGGAAGGGACCTCAAAGAGCATCTAATCCCAACCCCAACGTGTGGTGCCACTCTGCCACTTCTCCTCTTAAAGGGCCTATTTTCCTACAGCCAATAAAAATGTCTTACAGCCTTTGAGTGCATTGTGCACTTGTGTTATCTTACTCAAAGGATCTTTACCTAACTCCAAATTTTACATACAATCACGAAGGATAATGCACCAAACAGAAAGCAAGAACTCACAACTTCGCCTCTAAAGTGCAACACAATTTGCTTTTGTTTGTTGGGAAAACCTGTAACCACTCACAGCATCCCTCTGCTGATGGGATCATCCCTCAGGACACAGGGCAGTCCTGGGCACTCTGTCCAGTCCCCAGCTCCTCTGCTAAAGTTGCTGAGACTCCCAGCCCCAGACTGCTGATAACTGAACGGGCAGGAATCCCCACGGGAAGCTGAAGTAAACATATGGCTTTGTATTCACAGGGGTTCCACGATTTCCAGTTCTCAATCACAATTAACCTTTGCCAGCCACATCCACGGCCAGGACAGAAAACCAAGTCAGTCACCACAAACCTGTAGGTTCCTCTCTTGTACCCCTCGCAACAGGGTTACATTTTGCATGACCAGCATCACCTTTTAATGAAAATATAATCTTCAGGCAAATATTTCAGTCTTAAAAGCTGACAAGCAAGAAAAGCAAGAAAGGAACAACTGGCACCTCTCAGACTCCAGGTTTCAGGTTCTTTATTATATATTTATCTGTTTTATAACACCATCAAAACCAAAGAGGGAGAAAACCCTTTAAAGTACCTGCGGGTTACCTTGACAGACAAAGACCAGCAAACTTTTGGGAACTTACTTCCCAGGTGCTGCTCCCAACATCACAGTGGTTCTTCAAGTCCACGTGAAGGAAGGGCATCATTTACTTTAGGATTTACATTTTATATGGCCTATTCTGCCTGTTTGCACAATGTGAACACAGCAAGGCAAACTGGAATTGTTCTTGGAAATAAGAAAACTGGACTGCAAAGCATCTGGGGCACCTCTGCAGTTGGGGTCTCACCCCTGTGGGACTGAGGGGCAGAATCTCCCCTTCCCTGCCGGTCACAGTTCTTCGGATGCAGCCCAGGATTTGGGGGCTTGGGATTTCTGGGCTGCAGAGCACTTTGCTGGGTTATGCTGAGCTTCTCATCCAGCAACAGCTCCAAGCCCTTTATGGCTTTTCACACTAAACAGCACAGCCAGAATACTCCTCCCAGCAACTCGCTCCTCTTTCATGGTGGGAATGAAGCAAAGTAATTTACACCTGCTTTTGTCCCTCTTCAGCCTTTCAAAACATCAAAGCCCAACCTTGGGGAGTGGGGGGAGGGAGGTCTTTTATTTCCTTTCCTGGAGCTTGGGATTTTGCACCTTTGCATGCTCCTAAATCTCCTCCTGTAACTTCTGGCTAACAGCTCCAGCTTCCACAACCAGGAGGAATTGCTTGGCTTTCAAGATAAGTGGCATTAGTCACCAAAGCTCTGCTCTGCAGGATCTCCTCTCACCTTATCCACCTTATCACCTGCTGCTTGGGATACTCTGAAATAAACGAACAGGAAAAAATACAAGGTGAAAACAAAACAAATCCAAAGACTCTGCGGGCAAGCGTTAATCTGGATCCATCTTGTACCTGACAGGAGGTCTTTTCCCCCGGTAACTAGTGTCAGGACAGGAGGAAACAGCCTCAGGTTGTGCCAGGGGAGGTTCATGTTGGATATTTAGAAAAATTTCTGTGTGGAGAGAGTTGTCAGTCCCTGGGCAGCGGTGGAGTCCTCATCCCTGGAGGAATTTAAAAGCCATGTGGATGTGACACTTGGGGACACGGGTTAGCGGCAGTGCTGGGGGAACTGTTGGATTTGATGATCTAACAGACCTTTTCCAACCTAAACGATTCTGTGTTTCTATGAGCGTGATTAATAAGTGACATTATGGCAGAGGGGGAAAAAAATGGCCTGACAGCCAATGCCTGCAGCCACCTCCAACCAAGTGCAGCCCCTTCCTGAGGGAAACCACGCACAGCCTCAGCACACTCTGACAGACAAACACCTCCTCGGGATGTCAGGCGGCCGAAAATTTACATCTCAGCACCAGTTTTCCGTTCAAGTAAAGCGCTGGGCCACTGCAAAGCAAACACGAGCCCCATTACCTCAGAGCACTCGGCATGCAAAGCACACTCCGAGGCTGGGGCGGGGGAAGGAGATTGCAGGAATTTTTTCCTGAAATGGAATGGGGAGATAAGATCGAGTGAAAAGGAGCAGAGGCTGCTGACATATCTAGACTCCCAGAAGCCAGTAAATATGCAAATGGGCTGCCATTTCTGCCAGTAACGCTCAGAACCAACTTTGATTCTGCTAAAACATATCGCATTAAACAAGGGAGATAAGCCCAGCGCTGAATCCACACAGAGCAGCTCCCTTTGACCAAGACAGCTTTACTTCTCACTCCAGGAAATCCTGAACAAAGCTTTCTATTCAAAGAGTCTCCACTGTGACTATCACAGTGTTTATGAATAACTTTGGCCATTTACCTTTCAGCAGTCTGATTTGCAAGTGCTATTAAAAACTCTACATATAAAGCCATAAACCTTGGCAAAGCTGCCCCCATCCAGTCCCAGACACAAACCCTTCCCCAAACCAGGAAAGGGCTCGCTGCCCCAAAGCCACAAACGGCGAATTTCACACGAGAATTTCGGGGAGGAGAAAAGAAAGGGTGTGTTGAATGTGCATCCCTGGAGACAGAGATTACAGAGCAAGAACTGAAGTTGATGCGACCTGATAGCAATGATAAACTCTGGAGATGATAAAGGCCTGGGTTTTAATCCATCTGTCGTCCTTGGGGTTTGGACAGACACGCCAGGCAGAAATACGGATGGATGAAAATATTAAATATAGACGTGATTTGTTTTCGCATACATGAAGTATATACCTGTGAAATAAATAGCTGTATATTCAAACACCAGAGGCAAAGAAAGCATTTCCTATTTTCACTCCATTTTATCTGCCTATCACCTCTGAATCAGCGAGACGAGCTCAAAGGCCAGTGCTGGCTCTAGTCTGAGATACGTATTTTGCACACTGCTAGGCAAGAGCAAAAGCAGCTCTGCCCTGCCATGGCAGGGGCTAAACTCAGCCTCAACAACTGATGCCATTCAATGAGGCTGCTCCCTGACAGAGGGAAGATAGTACAACCTGCACCCCTCCTCGACAGCCCTTGGCTGCTCTTCCGAGGCTCCAGCACGCCGTCAAGAGCATCGAGAACTTCAAGCAACCGCCAGCATCAAAAAATAAGCATGTGCAGAAGGCTAGGGAGATGTAAAAAATAAACCCCAGACCTTTGCAGGCTGAATAAGCCTCCCACGTGCGGCACAATACAACAGGAACAATTTCCCCAGCAATGCCAGGCACTGCAGGGAGATGAAAGCGGGCTCCAGGCCTCCAGGAGCAGGACCTGCAGGCAGCAGGGAGGCCTCAGGAATTCCCAGGAGCAGGAGCCCAGCCCCAAACCTGTGGCAAACACAGCAGAGAGCAATCCAACAGGAGGTCACTGGGGAAGGCTCCCAGTGCTGCAGGAAGGTTGTGACAAAGCAGGTTTGCTGGCAGGGAGGAAAAGCAGAGACGACACGGACAGGGCTGTGAGGGCCAGCTCCAGGAGAGAAGAGCCGAGGGAAGAGCCCAGCAGCTGGGAAATAGCAGCCCAGGGAACACCTGTGCTCACCTGAGCTCAACCCATGCCCCAGCCCTGCCCTGGCAGGAGAACACAGGACCTGGCCTGGGTTTGCCTGGGTTCCTAAGCCCCGCTTGCTGGCTGCCTCCGGCATACGCTCAGAATTCCCTCGTCCCTATTCTGAGGCTTCCATAACTCCCGTTTTCGTTGCCAGTGCAACAAAAGGAGCCTCAGAGCTATATGCTGAGGCCCTGGAATTTAAATATACAATAACACTGTAAATAAAAGGAAACAAATTCCTTAAGGAAAACCTTTTCACATGCCAGATCAGTTCCCAATAGTAACTGCTCAGCTTTGACAAGAGATAAATATTTACACTCTGAAACAGAGAACACCTTGTGTTGCAATACTGGAACGCAAACCTTGTCAGTCCTGGTATCCTGAAGAGAGAGTTTTGATATTTTAAAGAAAAAGATTAGAAATAAACCCCCAAGCTGAGCACTTAGAAGCGCACACACATTATTGTGCTCATTTACCCCACCAAAACAAAAACCTGAAGGTAGTCACACAGAGAAATTGTCAAACATGCTGAATCCAGAACAGATTTTCTCAAAAGGAGACCTCATCCCCCAGGGAATGTAGACAGTTTACAGCAAAAGTCTAAATTATTGCCAAGAATATGCTGCCTTTTTTTTTTATTTATTTATTTAAATATAGTCTAAGTTGCTCCTCTTAGACAGTCCTCTAGCGAATGCAGACACTGAAGATTTTTCCTACTGGAGCAAAAAGGCAGCAATGAGGATCAGATGTCCACACCAGCTCCTTGCACTGGGGCATCCCACACCAGGAATACCCACAGGAAGAGGGAAGAGAAAGCCCAACAGCTAAAGCCTGAGCTATCTCCGAGCTTCCAGCATGACTCCCAACCTCCTGGCCTGATCAGCTCCTTCCAGCTAAGGAAAGAATGTGGGGAATGTCATTCACACAGGCACTGGAAGATCAAGGAATGGGAAGTGTACAATGGCTGGATATCCCACCCTGGGGAGGGTGATAAGCCTGGGGCAAGGAGATGCTCTCATTTCTGCATTGCTCGGGTCTGCTGCCATTTCAAACGAGGTAAGCACCTCATTAAACACGAGTGCTTCTCCTTGCTGCGCTGTCTGTGCAGTCCAAACTCCCAGTTCTGAGAGGACCTGCACGAGGCCAGCCGTGGCTGAGCTGCTGCACGGCAGGATTTCATATCTGAGGTGCAATTTTCCTCACCCAACTGCTGTTGGGGCTTTTATGGCCCGCTCCCTTTGAAGTGGGGCAGCCGGAAGAGTTCAATGTCTACCTGCCACTCGCAGTTCCCTTACTTCCTCCTCCCCTTCCCAGGGAATTGTTCCCCTGGGCAGAACTTTCCTGCCTTGGCCTGGCTGCTGTTCCACCATCCCATCCCTGCAGTCAGCCAAGCCTTATGTTCCGTGCTCAAGTTCTCCGTTTGCTCCCCTGCTTCCAGCATCCCTGCACAGCAGTTTATTTTTAGACCGGCATTTTTAGAGCAAAGCCCAGAAGCAGCACACTTTCAGCGCCAAACAGAATTCAGCTGTGGCTCCAACGCTGTCAGCTGACAGGAGGACACTGGGGTTTGGTGGCCACACAACACTGGTGTGACCCCGTGCCAGGGACGCTGCTGGCCCCTGGGCTCTCCCAGCTGCACACACCGCTGGCCCTGGGCTATCGCAAGGGATGGTGACTCTGCCACGCCCTGGGCAGCTCCTTCCAAAGCCTGACAACTCTTTCGGGGAAGAAATCCCTCCTGAGGTCTGCCCCAAACGCCTGGACAGAGAACTGTGCTGGCCCAAGAGAGCCCAGAGCCTCCCCCCGTGGGTGCACAGGAATGTTTGCAATTTGCAGTCACCCTCACAGCCAGCTCAAGGCCGAGGGGACATCCCTGCTGGCTTTACCAGGTGCTGGATCAAGCCCTTAACCACCAATACAGATAAGGAGAAGTGCCCCAATGTACAAAGTGAGGCTCCTGCCCTGCTTTATCGTCAGCTTTCTGGGGTCAGAGGTGGTTTTCGAGTTCTAAATACCAATATTTGCCTTCTTTTGACTATGGCTTGTTGTTTCAGTTCAATTACAGAATAACAGAATCAGATCCTGCAGGTATCACCACCACCTTTTTCGGTTGACAGAACACAACCTAGCAGAGGCAACAGCAGCAAGAGACGCCCAGACACAGCAACTGAGATGAACCAGACCGTGCAATCTGTGTAAATCCACCCAAAATCTGCAGGGATGGCTCAGAAAATTGCACAGTAAAAGTCTTTTCTCCTCTCAACAGCTTACAGAATGTCCTCCTGAACAAGACTGCAATGACAAGGCCATCTTTTCCAAGGCATAAAGCAGACAGTGACAGTCACACTTTGCCCTGAAATCACATCCAGCCTTTTTGCCCACTGACCCAGAAGTCTCCAGCTTCTCTGCAGGTTCGATAATTTATAACACAAAACCTCAGATTACTTTTCCCCATCACGAGCTGGTGGTTTTTGCAAAGCTTCAAGCAGGAAGTGTTTTTCCTAACGTTCAATATTTCATTCACTGTTATGATTAGGCCCATCCTCAAAGGCTCCATCCGAGGCACAGGGAGCAGACGAAGCAGCAGGGATGAACAAAAGCCTGACAAGGAGAGGCAAACACAGCCCCCAAGGAAGCATTAGGTACCTACCATGTACAATCAGAATAAATACTCCTTTCTAGTCCTCTCCCTCCTCCTTTCATCATGCTTCCAGGTCAGTATCTTGTGAGAGGCAGCCCTGACTCAAATGTATCCTTCAGCCTCCACCAGGATCTGACAGCAGGTATCAGTTGTGGAAATAAATAAGTAAAGAACATTTCCTCCCAACCAAAGCACTGCTGTTTGACTCAAACAGGAAATCTGTCTTGGGTAGGAGAAGTGCACAACAGAATCCACATGGAGAGTAATTTGTTTTGGGAGGTTCACACGCATCGGGTAGTGAGGAAGAACTGAAATGCAAATGCACGTGACAGCAGCCAGCATCTGTCCAGGCCCACTGGAAGGACTGGTCACTCAGCAGGACATCCAGCACCAGATCCCAACCTGACTCTTAAGACCTCTAGGACCATCGAGTCCAAAGTCTGAGCGTTCTCACCACCCAACACACCCAGGCCCTCCTTGCCCTGCTGAGTAAGAGCAGCAGCAGCCCTAAAGCATGGAGAGCTCAGGTGATCCATGCAGCAATTCCCACCCACAGCTGGGCTCAGGGGGACAGAATCCAGGGGCTGGTTTGCTGACCAACAGCAGAAAGAGCAGTGTCAGACCAGGCTTTCTGCTTTGCACAGGGAGCAAAGACACACTGAGCTTTGCAACAGCCCAACAGAGATCCTGCTCACATTCATGGAATGATTAAGGTTGGAAAAGACCTCTAGGACCATCGAGTCCAACCATTAACTCAGCCAGGTCTGTTTCTCTCCCTGTCCCTGAAGATGCTCCAGCAGCAAAAACCACACTCAAGCTGCACCATCTCCCCGGGAAGACAGCAGGAAGCTGCACTTCACTGTGTTCTTGCCCTCTCCAGCTTTAGAAAGGTGCCAGCCCCTTTTTAAAAAGGTGTCATCCTCTCCACCAAGACCTCCACCTGACCCAGTATGCCCTGAGTTATTCCAAAGCACTCTGTGCTCCCTTTTTCCCCAAGCAGGCTGAAGAAATAAGCCAGGCTTCCCAGCAGGACACACACCCCACCGAGCTCGGTGTCACCGTCCTGGGACCTCGTTCCAGCCATGCCTGGGACAGGTCCCCTCTCCTGGCTCACTCACAGCACTGGGGACAGCAGTTTCCTTTCACTGCAAGACTCTGCTGGATGGAAAAAAAAAGACTCTCTTCGCTTGAAGAAATGAGTTCCACGTATGCAGTGCTGTAAAACACAACCCAGCCTGCAGGAAATCTCAGTCTCACCTATGAATTCTTCCTTCAGGACCACCCTGATGGACAGTCTGCACACAGCTCTTCCCTTTCCAATGCTCCCTGGGAATTCCGTGATCTTTGCATCCCGTCTGTCTGCAGGTGGAACCACTGCATCCAAAGTCAAGGCCAACAGCCCATCTTCCAGCTCATCCCACTTCCTTCCAAACCAGTGTTCTCAAATACCTGCCCACTTCTCCCTTCTCCCTGCCCTGAGCTCCCAAGGCTAAAGCTCACAGACCGTTCCAGTTTGCACAACCCTCTTTGTTATAAAGGCGTGAAAAATGCAATTTTTCTTCACTTTTGTGCACATTGTTTGAGCAGAGAAGCAAATCTCGCCAGCGCACGTGCACATGAGCCATTTTTCTGGCTCTCCAGGAGAACCACCCGGATTGAGGATTTTACCAGAACCCACCACAAACAGCAACAAGAACGAGGTAACTGTAGCTCCTGTGGGGAAAAATGTAACCTTCCAAACGCTTTGAAAAACACCCCTTTTCCTGACAATTTCTTGGGAACAGCACACACCAAGATTAATTCCTTGTTTCAGGCTCACATTGAGGACTCATTTCTTGGAAATAACGTTTTGTCAACACAACCCCAGAACCAACCCGAGCATCATTTTCCCTGAGCAAATGCACCATAAGCTGCTGTGGAGCACATCAGGAAAATCCAGGCAGAAGGATAAGAAGTGACTGGTGACAGCCCAGTTATGAGTAACCACTATTCCTCAAAGTAGAGTTAACACAAATTCTATCAGCAGACCAATGCTCCCGCACACACGTGACAAATGGAAGTTCATTTTACAAGGAACAAGACACGGTGTACTAATGCTCCTAGAACTTAACTGTAATTAAGTCTCGCTGACAGACACCTCATTAAAGCGCCACTTCTCCAGAAAAATTAATAAAGTGACTTATTTCCTACGTGTGAAATATCAGGGTTTTTCACTGCTCATGAAAGATACATGGAGTTCAGTTCAGCTGGATGTCAGTGCTCCCCGGAATGAAGGAGTGACACGCTTAAAAAGACATTTAAAACAACACGTGGCTGTGCTGCCAAAACCCAGGCTGAGACGCTCAGCCCCTGCACGTTATTTTATCCTGGGATGGCAGAAAATAAAACCCCTAAAATACAATTCTTCTTCCAGCAGATACAGACAGATAAATAGATCGATGAAGTAACTGGCTCGTTATTAGATAACCAAGCTAAATTAAAATAACCCAGTTTTGGCCAAACTATAAAAAAAAAAAAATTAAATAAAAAAAAGGGATTCTCATGACCCAAAGATCCAGTTTTCAAATTGCAACTTTTTGGGGTTTAAATGCTTCTTATGTGAGGAACAAAGGTTCAGACACTGATGAGGGGGCAGAGGGCTGAGTGTGCCCAGGACCACAAGCCAACACACGTTCCTCTGCACTGGGAGATGGCTCTTTGAGGCACATTTTAATCAAACTTCTCTGAGGTAATATCCAATACAAAAACGAGCAAAAAAAAAAAATGAAGCTGATCAAGATGTGCCCAGTAATGAATGCCACAGAAAAGGCCTGGATTTTCAGAGGGGAAGGCCAAGCTGTAATTCCTTGCAAAGGAAAAAACCACAGAAGCTTTCCAAGAGATTTTACAGCCTTTTTCTAATTGTTCCCTCTTTCAACATCATTATGCAAACTCTGTGTGCTTTCCTGCTTCTCTACCCCCATTTATTTCACCCATTCTCCCCCACCAACTTCTTCTAAATGCTGTGAGGCAGCTCCTTTAAGACAGCCAGAAATACAGTGCAGATTTTTTTTCTCCTCCTCCTCCTCCTCTCAGTTTAAACTGCCCAAATCTTTCCGGTGAAGAAGCATTGCCCAAAATCTGCTCGCTATTCAAGCAGCCCTGGCAATGACAAGCAGCACTTCATGAATCATCTGTTATATATTGCCTTATCAACATGGTCCACTGCAGGAGAAAGTAAACGTGGCTCACTTTGGGCTTGTGCAGAACACAATCAAAATGCAAGTGGCATTAATTACAGGAGGGCTCTGAGGAGTTCCTTCAGCCAAGGATTCAATACAGGCTACATATATATTTATATATGTATATATTTGAGGCAACCTAAATTGAACCAAAATGCTAACAGCCATTTCCTCCCCCACCGCACACAGCTTTTACTTTAATATTTTAAAAGACTATTTATCCCTTTTACTGGTTTCCAATATTGCCACATTTCTAATTATTAAAGCAGACAGCTTTAGTGCTTATTCTGTTTGTCAGCTTCAGCTATTTGAGGCAAACACACACGTTTTTACGGGGTTTTTCCCCTCCCCAAGCCAGACCTCTAAGCTCAGCAAGTGAGGGGAACCTTGCACTGCTCTGTTTCCTTGCATTGCTCTGGAGCATTGGCATGTTTGGACCTGGAGAAGCTGGGAGCAAAGGTAAATGGAAGGGATGAGCTATTCATGAGGGAAGGGGGCTCAAAACTGAAAAGCAATTGTGAATTCAGTGACAAGACACATCCCATTGGCTTCTCTGCCCAGTGAAACACACCCTAACAAAAGCACAAACTCAAGGGGTTCCAGCAGGACTCTGATAAAATCTAAGCCCACGTAGACTCAGTAGCAGGATTGAAAAAGATGATGGAAAAGTGATGGGATAACTGGAAACAAGCTGAAGGTGAACTGGCAGAGCAATGAAGTAGAATGTGACACCACAGAGGAAGCCAGCAAGAAGAATACTTGGCAAATATTTAACAAATGTCATTACCAGTGCCCCAATAACATGTTCAATTAATATTTCCTTGTGGTTTGGGACAAGCTTTGCCATTTGGAATAGGCCAGCAGCAGATCCCACTGAGCAAATAAACTCCTCTGTGTATACTCAACCACGGGTACAAGACTAGTGAAATACAGACCCAAGAGCTGGGGTTCATATTTTTTATACACAAATACACAAGGCCAAGGAGTGCACAAACACTTCTTTAGCTGGAGGAGGACACCAAAGAAGCGTTTTAACCCCAAGATCAAACTGGCACAGCTGGGCAGTGAGCACTCAGGTTCTCAAACCCTGAAGGGAGCATCAGCTAACCCACACAGACCCAGGGTAACCTCGACAGCACATGGGGACAGCTGGTTACAGTGACCTTACAAAGGCACAGTCTGGCACACCAGCACGAGGGGAATGCTGGAAGATGAAGGAAAACTCTCCTGAAATACCTGATTTATCCCATCTTATGTATTTATGGGCAAGTTTTAGTCTCAGCGCTTCGTTTGCAAAGTGTCTGGGCGCTTCAGGTATAGGCAGTCTGCAGCTTCCCCTGGATCTGAAACCTCGAGGACGCAAATGAACCTCGAGGACAAGGTTCTGGAACACAGATGCACCTCAAACTGGCTTTAAAAGGTCCATTCCCCAGAAAGCACAAAGCATATGAAAGAGAGAGAAAGAGGGCAAACTCAGCTAAACTCACGGCCAGTTTTAACCTTTGTTTTGAACAAGTCCTGCTCCTCACCCCTCAGTCCCACAGGGGATTTAAGGTTGAAGACTCAACTCCAGTTTTTCAGCAGGCTATAAACAGGCAGCTCCTGTGCTTCCACCTGTGCCCATGGGAGGAAGGAATCTTTCCTGTGAGGGTGGGCAGGCCCTGGCACAGGGTGCCCAGAGAAGCTCTGGCTGCCCCTGGATCCCTGGAAGTGCCCAAGGCCAAGTTGGACACTGGGGCTTGGAGCAACTTGGGATAGGGGAAGGTGTCCCTGCCCATGGCAGGGGATGGCACTGGATGGGCTTTAAGGGAACCAACCCCAACCACTCCACGACTGTATGGCCAGGAGAAAAACAGGCACTGACCATGGGGGCTGCAGTCACTCTGCTCAAGCCACCGGCCTCCAGGGGTGGGCAAACCACAAGGCTGGCACGTCACATGCTGGTGCTGAAAGCAGAACAACCTGACGGGCTGGGCACAGCCTCCACCCAAAACCATCCCTCAGCTAACAGAGATCCATGGGACTTGCAAACCTTCCCACTCCAGATGCTCCAAGGGCTCAGGAGGCAGTCTGGAGCTCAAGCCCTTCAAGACTTGGGCAAATCATGTTTCTTCAAGACAACCCACTGCCATCTGCACCTGCCTAAATATCTCCTATCAGCTCCTGCCACCAGGTAACTTCTTCAGGAGTTCCTTGATCTCCAGGTGTCCCTAAACACACCACTACCAGTTTAAGAAAAAAACCTCATTCTTGTATTTACCTTTGCCTGCTGTTACTGCACTGCTGTTTTTTATCTTCTCTGCATTAATGGGACGTTGCCTGTGAAACATAAGCACAGCAGAGAGTTGCATCTTCACCGGCCCAAAGATTAGACAAGAAACTACTCTTACTTAAGTTTTCACCTACTCTTGGAATGGTTTGGGTGAAAAGGGACCTTCAAGCCCATCCACTCCCACCCCCCTGCCATGGGCAAGGACACCTTCTCCTATCCCAGGCTGTTCCAAGCCCTCTCCAACCTGGCCTTTCTTTATTTTCCTGTTGATTCACATCAAAAGGCAAGCAAGAGAGCGAAACTAATTTTCGCCACGGAGTTCACCGGCATCGCACACCAGGACCTGGTTCTCCTCCACTTGTTATCTCCCACACTGGACGCTCTCTGGGCTTCTCAAGAACTTGGTAATCCACACCTGGCAGTTCTCCTCTACTTTAGGACAGTCTGTTTAGGAGCTGGCAGCACACAGACACAGGCTGCCCAACAGACATCTCCTCCCAACGGAATACAAGCTTTGCAGGCCATTCTCGTGCCTTTGTTCCACACCTCCATCCCGCCGAGCAAATGCCAAATTATTCTGGCGTTCTGAGCTGATTTTCAAAATGCTTTCTCTACTCTGTCTCCTTTCTTAAAGCTAAGTCCTGAAGCAAAACGAGCAAACAAACAAAAAAAAAAGGGTGACAAAGTTTAAAATGTGAAGATTTAAATATATTTTTTCCCTAAGTTTGGACCACCAAGGGCACAGCTTAATATCAACACTGGGAATCCGTCAGATGCACGTGCTAAGGCATGCCATCCAAGGACGGAGGGAAAAAGCAGAGAATCCTGGAAAGCTGCATCTTCCACATTTCGCTTTACCCAGAAAATCTGCAGTCACTAAAACTTACTCTTTCTAACTGGGTGGCATTTTACATTTCCAAATGTAATTGAGTGAGCGTGTTGCCATGGCGACAGCAGGGTTCTGCAATAACTTTGTTGCCTTGTAATTGCTGTATATTTGTATACAAGCAGCTGAGCTTTCCTTAATTCAATGCCCTCAACTCTTCCAGCAAGGCTGCGGAGCGACGGCGGCAGCTTTTTTAGGCTGAGAACTCCGAACAGTGGTGCTGGAAACATCAGAAACGATTAAAACTCAGCGCCGCGACCGACCGCATTACACACACACACACAAAAAACCCCCACCACGAAACCCTGCCAAGAACCAGATTATTATATAAACTTCAGAGCTCCTTAGCTTTTAAAAATGTTGCCGTTACGACAACAACAACAACCACCACCACCACCAAGGAAAAAAAAAGCACGGTTCAGATAATTAACTCCAGGTAGATTTGGCAACGAGCAAAGCACTTTGAGGGCAGGGAATAAATGCAGCACGAGTCCCATTTATTGACAGGGCATAATACCAGTAAATCAAAACGCGTCGGCCAGGGGATTATTCACTCGGTGTGGCTCCCGGGGCCAAAATACCGCTTGCTCCATTTCCCCGGCCTCCAAACCAGCGCTGTTGAGGACAAGGGGATGCAGCTGTGGGAAACGAGCACGGCACCGAGCTGCCTGGTGGGAAAGAAGCGGGGCAGGCAGGAGAGAGCCAGTGCCTCGCCGCACGCCCCATCCCAGGGTTTTACAAGGCATTTTCACACCCCGAATCCACCCACACCTTCCCAACACCAGATCACCACTCCTTGGGAGCGTTTTCAGAGCTGTAATCCAGCCCGGAATATGAGGCAAGGCTGGAACGCGAAATCCGCTCGTACGGGCGTTAGCGGCGACGAGCCCGATTTATGCAAATCTGCCAAAACAGCCCATCGACAGGCAAAAAAACCCACCGAAACCAGCACCTTCCCCTGTCAAGGAGCGGGCGCACAACACAATTACGCCAGCGCTTTGAGCGAGGGGGCAGGTTCCCTTCCCCTCCGGCCGCTGCCCAGCGCCGAGCTCTGACAGCGCCAAATTATTGTTATGTAAATCCATCCGCTCCGCCGAGCTGTCAGGAGCACCCCGGAGAGCACATCTGGGCCAGCGGGCAGCATTCTGGGGGAGCGCCGGGACCGCGCAGCATCTTCCCCTGATAAATCCCTGCAGCAAAACCCACACGCGGCTGCCGGGCAACACCTCCCTCTCCCCGCTCTCCTCCGCCAGCCCCGAACCTCGGCTTTTTCTGCTTCATTTCGCCCCGCGCAAGCCAAGGCTTGAGGTTTCGCAGAGGCACACGTGGTTTGTCCCCCCTTCGAGCCCCGAAAAACGGAGTTCTGGCGGCGAGGCTGCGGCCCCTGGGCCTCGGACCTGTCATTGCCACCGCCGGGCTCCCCGAGAGCGCCGCGCTGCCGAGGGCAGCACCCCCTGTTTTCCCCTGCCGGGCACAAAAATAAAAAAGCCATTCTGGGGCTTTTTTTTTCAGGAGGAGGTGGGTGCCGCGGGGCCCTCGGCCGAGCCCGGCAGCCGCGGGGAGCGGGGCGGGAGGACGCAAACTTTCCCCAAGTCCCGCGTTATTCCCAGGATAAGGAGAAGGGAAGGAGGCGCGGGGGGGAGAGAGGATGGAAGAACCGACCCCGGGCCGCGGCCCGCCCGGCG
>VXBN01010697.1:434354-450409 GCA_013397395.1 Sinosuthora webbiana
TGGGGGAGTCACGTGGTGCGACCATTTTTTCCCCGCGGCCAATCAGCGGGCGCGGGTTATTTATAGCCGCGCGGGGGGAAGGGGACCAATCGGGCCCCGCCCCGCGCGCCCCCGGCCACGCCCCGTGGCGCGCGGCCCGTCGCCATGGCGACCGGGGGGCGGGCCGGGGGCCGCCATGTTGGCGCCGAGCCCGCGGCCCCGGTGGGATCGGGATCGCGGGACCCGCAGGTGCCTGACCCCCCTCTCCGAGGCCGCAGCAACTGCGATCCCTACCGTATAGACCGTATCGCGATAAAACGTGGAACTTCGCTGTTTTTTTAAACCCCCCCAGTTTTCTGCAGCCGCGATCCCACTCCCTCACGGGCTGTTTTGTGCGTTTACCCGTCAGGTACCGCCTGTGAACGGCCAACAGCTGAAACCGGGGGTGAACGACAGAAAGGGCACGGCATGGTTCAACACATTCGCCTGAATTACCGAAAGGAAAGAAAGAAATAAAAAGGAGTAGCCCAGCATGCTTCCCTCTATCCCCGTTTTCACGGCGACCATTCAGCATTTAATTGACTTTTCAGCTGTACGTGGAGTTGCCCCGTGGAACTGACACACCGCGTTCCACTCGTGTTCTGTTGATTCCCGCAGTGCCCAAAACTCCCCAGGTCCTGCTCCCTAGCATTCCAGATGATGGGAAGGAAAACGTTGCGGTGTTGGGCGCAAGGAGGCTCATCCCGTGGGACACAATCCGATGGGAACATCCCACCAGTGATGTATTATTCCATTATTTCTGGTTTCCCAGAGAAGCTGCGGCTGCCCCATCCCTGGAAGTGTCCCAGGCCCGGTTGGATGGGGCTTGGAGCAACCTGGAATAGTGGAAAGGTGATTTCCTGCTAAGCTTCCGAGGAGTTTCTTCCCATCCTTGCCTAAGGCAAGCTGAAACATGACATTCCTTATTTCGGCAGCCATCCCAGCACGCTTCTGGTGGGTTTGATTAATTGGCTCTTGCTAAATTGTTTTTAAAACTTCCAGATTTCCCTTAAAAAAAAAAAAAAAAAAAAAAAATGAACTGGTGTCGTTCAGCCATCTGGATTTACATAAATTCTGGGACCTGATGGGAATTGCTAACAACTTTGTCCCTCTCTCAAATTCTGCGTATACGTGGTAGTGTATAAAACACTGCTGCTTTTCTCTTTTACCTTTTTGGAGATATTTACCACCTACGTTTTCATTTGAAAGGGCCGCCCTTACAAAAAATCCTTAGCACATTGGTCGGAGCCTTAAAGTTGAGGTTTTTTTTTCCCCACGTTGTCAACAGGCTCCCGGGGAATGGTCACATTTCCCTGGAATACACACCTGAGAACACCACTGGCATTAAGAACACCACTTCTGCCTAAAGCAGAAGCCCTTTCTGTTTGATTTGCAGCTTCTTTGGGCTCGTGGGCTTGTTTGTTGTTCTTTGGCTGGTGAGGTTTCGCAGAGTTGTTCTGCCCTCTTCTCTCCGCTGCTGGAGCAGTTTGGAAACAGGAAACGAGAGGAGAGAACTGTGCCCCAAGTTGCCATGGAGTGTAAGTTCTACCTTCAGGTTTTGATTGATGCCGTACCTGTGGCTGTGGGTGTGAGTACGTGTCTCTATTAATACCCAGTCTAGGCTAACCTGTGCATAATGGCAGAAAATTAAACCTTTGTCGTTGTTCGTGGAAATCAGACCTCAGAGGTTCACAAGGGAAAGGCTTCTTGCTATATGTTAAATCCAACATATTGGCTATAGCTGTATATAGTCTGTTTTTACTGTATTTGCAGCTGAAAAACTTACTCAGAAGCCAGTTGAAGCAAAAAATAAAAATCTAAAATAAAAACCAACACCCTGGCAGAGCTAATTCATAAAGATTTAAATAAAAAGCAATTACAGAACTTCCCGCCTACCTCCAGCTCATCTTTAGCTGAACTCCTTGTTTGTCAGGAATGATTCCATTTTTTATGTTCTCAAGCAGGAAACAGCCATCACAACACCCCAGCTAATTTCCCTCGCTAGTCACAGGGAGCTGGTGAAAGTAGAAGAGGGTGCTTCAGCTTTTAATCCTGCCACTCCACAGCCTGAAAAAAAAGGAGGATAAAGTTAGGAAGAAAGCCAGCAGGAACTTCTGCTGGAGCCTAGA
The DNA here is from genome assembly GCA_013397395.1 of Sinosuthora webbiana. Lineage (NCBI taxonomy): Eukaryota > Metazoa > Chordata > Aves > Passeriformes > Sylviidae > Sinosuthora > Sinosuthora webbiana. Next base: position 436,502 of record VXBN01010697.1, read on the forward strand.
CACCAAAGATGTGCTGGTGCCACTTGGTTCAGTGGAGAAAGTAGAGCCTAGATGCAATTTCCTACCTGTTGATGGCTTCCTCTTCTTCCTCCTGATCGTTGTCTCCATCACTGACTCCCTTGGTTTTCCTGCCCTACCCATCACCCTTCTGGTGTGTATCCCCCATTCCCTGTTCTCCATCTTTCCCACAGTGCCCTGGTTTAACTCCTTTTTGCCATCAAAAGGAAAACCCCATCAAACCCACCTAACTTACAGCACAGCTCTGATGGGACAGGGAACGTTAAATTTACATTGCCCCCTCCTGTGTTTTCCTCCAACATACCTTGTGTTGTGGAGTTTTGTTTCTTGTTGTCATTGTTGGTTTTTTTTTTAATCCTGGTGAATTTTGCTTCAGCTGGAACTCCTCGTTCTCTCCTTGCCTCACAGCTCACTCTGAGCCAGCACAAGGTGGTTCTCCCCCACTTCTGAGCCCCCCACGCCCGTGTTTGGCTGCAGGAGCTGCTTCCCAGCTTGTCTGCACACCTAACACTTCATCAAGTCTGCAGCACTCAGGGCCTCGAAGAGCTGAAATCCTGAAGCAGTAAGAGCCAGACTCTCAGAAACAAGTCACTGCTGTTGCTGTGGGCAAAATCAAGTCCACGTCTCCCGCTTGGGGGGAGGAAAACAAGCAAGTGAAGTTCAAAGTGGAGGTCACAATGGAAAGTTTGCTTTCTTCTCCCTATTTACACTTTATTTTTGCTGATGGAGATACGTTGGACTCTTATGGCAGACATCTCACAACGGCTGGGAACCATACGCTTTTAAAATTAAGCTGCTTGCTGAAGTTTGTGTTCAATATTTTTCTGGATTTCTATAAACTTCCTTTTTATTTAGCAGCTGTGCTCTCACCTATGTTCTGGAATATACTGACTTGGCAGGGATCCATAAGGATCATCATTCCTACTGCAGAGAGAAAAATTATGCTGTGGCCATTACAAACCACTGCCCAAAAGTTCTTATGGTGTCATCATCCCTCCAAATTGACCTGAAGAATTAAGAGTATGAAAGAAATCTTTTTCCCCCCCTCAACTGGGTGGGGTTTTTTGGTTTTTTGGGTTTTTTTTTTTTCGGTTCAGTCAATTTTAGTAGCGCACCAAGGTTTAAATTTAGATAAAAAAGCAGAAGTCTGAAATGAATATGGAATCTTTGTGAAGTTGAGGCTAGAACAACTGTTGGATACGCTTAGTTTATCAGCACTCGTTTTCCAGTTCTTAATATTAAAAATAAGGGAAATGGGTTTCAATTTCATATATTTACTTTCATCCGTGGCAGCTGCTGGGAGAAAAATGTGGGGTGTGTCTCTCCATGGTGGGAACCTTTGAGGAAATATTGATCCATTTTTCTATTCTGTCTCTTTCAACCAGGGAAAAAAAAAAAAAATCGTCCAGGGTGAAAAGCAATTAAAATCTAAATAAATGCAAGAAAAATATGACAAAAAAGAAATAGAAATAAAAAAATTTGCAGCCTGGCCCCTGGATGTTGGTTTTACGTGAAGATACTGACTTGCAGCTGAATGACGAGTAGGATATTTTTCTACTGAAATATTGATAGTAGATTACACTAAACCACAAACTATCTCCAGAAAGCCCATCATTTCTAATCCTAATGGTGTTTTCTTTCCCTTGGCTGACTACTACATTCATGAGATGATGGCTTTATTCTATCTGGGGGGAAAAACTTTTTACCATACAGCTAAATTAACTTGTCAAAAGACTTCAAACTTCGGAAGCTTTTACAGCCTGATTCAAAGCTATTATTCAGGATTGAATGAGAAGGCTGTGGACTGTAAAAGCTGGCAAAAAAAAAAAAAAATAAAAAATAAAAATTTCAGCAGCATTCAGGAGCTGAATGGAGCGCTCACTTTTTGTTCAGGTTGTGTGTGTTTCATTGAGCTGCGTCTCGGAAAGAGCTGGATTTTCCTATTTTAAGGCAAAATGCTTCTTTCTGCTGCTCTGGAAGCTGTGACCCAGTCCGTGCTCTTTCACACACACTTGGTTATATTTAGTTTGTGCCAACCTAAATAAGTGTCAACCAGCTCTCCAGAAATGTGGGGAGCACAAAAGAGAACGGCCAGCAGCTAAATTGAGGCAGAACGAGAACACAATTAGACTTATTTTTATCCTTTTCTTTTAAAACCAGATCACAGACTATCTTACAGTCAGCTACAGCTTTCTCATGCAAATAAAAATGCCTGGCTTCAGGAGCAGCAACTTTTAGGTTTTGCAGACGAGGAGCAGCTGGCAGAGCTCGTGCTTGGAGTCTTTCCTGTGGCGGATCCAATCTACTTTGGGACAAAACTGGGCTAAAAAGCCAAGCTGACAATTGCAGCCCCCGGAAGGGAACCCAGGGCTCTCTGGGAGAACATGCCAACACGCTCAGGATGTGACAGGATGGGATCCACGACGGCCAGCACAGGGAGCGGCCTGGATTCGGCGTGCTCTGGATGCAGCTGCTCAGAGCTGCTCCACAGGGAACGCTGAGCACAGGAGCAAGCCTTAAATACAGCTTGTCAGCAAGGCCTGCAGGGAGGTTCTGCCGCCCACCAGGGACCCACAACTCACTCCCTTCTTCAGAAACTGAATCCGAGCCCCTGGAATGTTTGTGGAGATGCCCAGAGCTTGCAGCATATTGAAGTTGAGAGCACGCAACCACTGCATGGGGGATCCAAGTCCACATGCCTCTTCTGCCTGACAGGTTCCTCCTCCACGGACAGGAACACCTTCCACTGTCCCAGGTTGCTCCGAGCCCCAGTGTCCAACCTGGCCTTGGACACCACCAGGGATCCAGGGGCAGCCACAGCTTCTGTGGGCACCCTGTGCCAGGATCTCACTGCACTCATACTAAAGAATTTCCTTCTAGATCATCTTCCCATGATCTGAGTTTAGGTGGGTTTTGAGGGAGCCAGCAAGCAGAACACCAAGGTGTTTTAGAGCTTGGCAGTCCAGAAGCCACTTAATTGCTGCCTTCGTAATAGGCTTCCAAGATGATCTCACAGTTTTAAGCATTTGACACTAAAGTAGCACTCTTAGATGGTGCGTGGGGACAAAATTGCATGGACCTTTCAAATTCCCAGGTTTTCCCTCTTCTGTTTTGCTGCTCTAAGGGCTGTTTAATCTCATTTTGTGTGGGTCACAGCATTTCCTGGATACCAGTATCTACTAAAAGGCACCTGTGCTTTGCATTTGACAAAACCTCAGTCGACCTCTTTTCCCTTTCCTATGGCAAAACCAAAACCACAGCCAGTTTCCGACTGGAATCCACTAAAGCACTAAAATACCTCAGATTTTCTCTGTCTGCTTATCAAGGAGCTTTTTTCCTAATGCAAGCTCCTTAAATGTGATATCTTAAAAACTTCACGTTCCTTACGAGCACCTTCACTGAGTTCTTAAAAAGCATCACAGCAGAGCAAGATGTGCCAGCAGAAGTGTCCGGAATAGCAACAGTGGCATCGAAATCACGAGAGGAATGTCTGAGAAGTCTGAAGGGTTATACTCAGACCCTGTTAAATAGCTGGGTGGGACTCTGGAATCCGGCCCTCACTTGCAGATACGTTGTTTAATAGAAATGCAAGAAGTGAGTGCTGGCCCATTAATGATAAAAATAAAGTGTAGGATGTATGAGGATGAGAGGTCAGAGGAGTCATACACCTCTGCAGCCCTAGAAATGTCTGTGTGACTATAAAACACGGGCTGAAAGGAGAGCTACTTCCCTCTTCCACGATCACTACGCAAGATCAGGCCTGATCAGGCGGTGATCAGGAGGTCCCTCTAGCTTTCTTCCACAAGGAAAAAAAGAAAGGAAAAAAAGGCAGACTTCCCATTCTGCAAAAGAGCAGATCACAGAAACCCCGTGGTGTCCTGGACTAGATCCAAGGACAGGACTGAATGCGACGGGATGGAAACTCAAATGGAAGAGTTGTTTTAGAAAAAGCTGTGAGTCCATGGGGAGCAGCCCCAACTTGGAATGTGAGGAGCTGATACACGGATCAATAACACTTGCAGTGCAGCATTAAGGGCCATGTGTCCCTCCTTTTGGGAAAGGAAGGGTGTCCATAGGCTCCTCTAGAGGTGATGCTGCAATGGGATGGATGTGTGTGCTGCATTGCGGCGGGATTGGTTTAGGATGTTCACACTGTGATCCGAGGAGGTGAGGCACATGGACCTCAATTCATCCTTATCAGGAGCTGCTTATCAGGTGGCCTGTTGCACATCAAAGACTGATTTATTTGCAGAGCCTTTGTCCTGCATCAGGACAAGGGGCAGGACATGTTCTGCTCATACACAGAGACCAAGGAGCAGTGATCACGTGGTGGCAAGTGTGGAGGTCCAGACCTGGGATGTACTTGTGTGTAACTGGGGAGGAGACAGAAGGTGTTGGAGCTTTTTTTCCTTGCTTCTCTGGTCAAGGGAATCCCATACTGGTTTGGGTTGGAAGGGACCTTAAAGCTCATTCCATTCCACTCCCTGCCATGGGCAGGGCCACACACCCTATCCTAGGCTGCTCCAAGCCCCATCCAACCTGGCCTTGGGCACTTCCAGGGCTCCAGGGGCAGCCACAGCTTCTCTGTGCCAGGGTCTCACCACCCTCACAGGGAACAATTTCTTCCTCATGTCTAATCAAAATCTATCCTACTTCAGTGTGAAGCCATTCCCCCTTGTCTTGGCACTGCAGGACCTTGTCCCAAGTCCCTCTCCTGCTGTCCTGGAGCCTCTTTAGGCTAAAATGGGCTCAAAGCTCCCTCCAGAGCCTTCTCCCTTCTCTCCAGGGTGAATACTCCCAGTCTGTCTCCACAGGAAAGAACACTTTTTATCACCTTGCTGTTGGTAAAGCCAGACAGCTCTTTCAGGGGAGATTACTTGTTAAATTATCCACAGTGCTGCAGATGCTCAGCTCTTTATTTTGGTCGTATATTTCAAAGAACAGTTTCTCCAGCAAACAGTGCAACAGCTGTGGCTGATAAAACTCCTGGGTGCCATCATTATCCTTTTTCCTGATAGACTGTCACATATTTACCATCGAGTTCTGGCTTGGAGGCTGCTGCTCTACAGCCAGCCAAAAATAAAATGGAGCTGAATAGCCTTAACACAGGAAAAGAATTCCCAAGGTTGGAAAAACTAATGGAAGTGCAATTATCAGACCAGAGGAAGGAGCTGTGTCCAGCACAGGTACAAGAATATAGTTTGGGTATGACAGAGATCTGCAGCGATGCATTCTCCTGTGCTTAGTCAAAGGGATCTTGCCACAAGACAGGATTTTGGAAGGTGGACTCCTGTGCCATCATGAATGAAGGAGTTTTCTGAAGATCTCTTCCATATTTCCAAGCTGATCTCCCAGAGCATCCATCAGTTTGGGGTGCCTCAGTTACTGACTCTCTACAAATCCATCTCTGAAGTCACATCCCAAAAACCTCTCCTGAGGTTTCTTCTTGTACAGAAACCAAAGTCAGATCTGGAAGCCTCTTCAAAGGCGTCCTCAGTCTTTAGCAGGCAACTCTACAGAGTGTGAGGCCACACCTTTGCCATGATAATACATACCTGCAGCTCCTGGAATGATGGAATCATGAAGGTTGGAGAAGAGCTCCAGGATCATCAAATCCAACCCTAAACCCAGCACTGCCAAGCCCACCACTAAGCCACAAGTGCCACACCTGCATGTTGTTTTGACACTCCCAGGGACAGCAATCCCACCACCTCCTTGTGGCATCGCTGGCTGCAAGGGCAACTTACCCCTGGGAATCAATTTTCCAAGCCATGAATCCCTCACTCATCCAAGATGCGAAGCCGACAGCCCTGGTTGTTGGATTTCCTCTGCTGCCTCACGGGGCAAAGCCGGCTCCCACCGCCTGCCTTGCCAGCCCTTCTCAGCAGCAGCCTTCAAGGCTTCATCCCTAAACTGTAGGGCTATTCCACGGAGTCAGTGGGCTCTGTGTGCTGTGGGGCTGGTGGTGAGGATGCCAGGTGAAGTGCTGGTTTTGGGATGCACACACCTGAGCACCGGGAGCAGGGGCCAGGCCACCGGGGAACCACAGGAGCTTTGCAGCTTCCCCTCGCTGTCTGCCTGGACAGGGCTCAGAGCAGCAGAGAAGTGATCCCTGCTCCCCAGGCATCCCATCTTCCCTGGGTTTTAATGAGCCAGCAGGACAGCCCACCCCTTACAGAACAGCAGCCTTACAGTTGGGTTGAAGTAAGCATTTTTGCTCCTCTGGACTTGAGCCCAAAATCCCGTTTGGAGTAACTCACATTCACGTCAGCAGAACTAACCCAGCCAAACAGAAAGTTCTTTTTTTTTTTTTTTTTTATTCCCCCTTAATTAAACTGTTACTCTCTCAAGTCAAATGTAAGCGTCCTCCTCATTCTAAACTAAGAAAGATCACAGGTGAATGCTGCCAGTGAAATTAGAAACTGACTTGAGACAGCTTTGCTTTTAGCAGAAAGTACCTTCTTTTTTTTTTTTTTTTTTGCTGGATGCCTCTTCACTGAGCCAACTGTTAGAACTGAAGTGGGGCAGGTTTTTAGGCTACCAAGTGCAAAAGATGTTTTCTGTCTGCATTCCTCCTTCAGAAGAGATGAACCAAGCCTAGAGAAATGAGGATGCTGTAGCTCCTCGTGTCTTGGAGGGGTGACCATGCCCAAAACTCACCCGTTACCCACAGCTGCTCCCTTTGCTCTCTCTCTCTCAGGGAGCACTCCCTTTGCTCTCCCTGAGCTTTGCTGGCAGAAACAAACCCTCCCTGTCACTGCTGGGCTGCTTTGCTCATACCAGGTGGTGGCATTTCCAATGTTGTTCATGCCCAGAAAGTCCCAGCACTGGAAGAGCAGGCCTTACACCCAGCCCGGCTGCCTTGAGGTCACAAAAGAACCATTTAGGTTGTAAAAGACATTTGGGATCCCTAAGTCCAGCTGCCAACCCAGCACCACCACCACGTTCTCCACTAAAGCACATCCACACAACTGCTGAACACTTCCAGGGGTGGTGACTCCACCTCTGCCCTGGGCAGCCTGTGCCAACTCTTTCCAGCTCTTCCCACGAAGAAATATTCCCTTATATCCAGTCTAAACCTCCCCTGGCACAACTTGAGGCCGTTCTCACTTGTCCTGTCTCTTGTAACCTGACTCCCACCTGGCTGCTCCCTCGTGTCAAGGATTTGTAGAACCCTCGGCTCCCACCAGCCCTTAAAACACCTCGTGTTACGACCCTTAGCAATTTATTTCCATCCTGCCTGGGTGTTTTGCAGAGAAACCCTGGAGAATGACAGAAAACAACAGAGTTAAAAGAATACAGTGGAATTACCCATCTCCTGCTCATTAACTGACTTCAGATAGTACCAGCTTGCTGGTGTTTTTTCTGCCTCTCTGGCAGGGAATGTTTTATTTGCTTAGTAAAGTTTTCACATGCAATATGTTGTTGCTGTTTTGTTTTGTTTCTGAAATCCCTTACCTATATATTTATTACAGACAGATATTATACCCTGGCAGTAAAGAAACACTGCAAAGTGCTAGTTAACTTCTCAGAGCTGCCTGAATAATTCCATAAATACAAGGGGACTGAAATGACAACAGTAGAGGGATCTGTACTTTGAACAATGAATATGAACTGCAGCTCTGCTTTGGATTTGAGGCATGTTGCAGCTAATAGGTATTCAGCTTGTGTGGGCCACTGACATTTAAATAAACACATGTGCAGTCCAAGGGGGTTGGCTGCAGAGCCTCTTGTCAATTGAATCCAGCCCTGGGAACACTCAGAGAGTGGTTCAGGATTGCAGGAATTCCTGGGCTCTAGCCCTCAGTGGGATCTCTCCTGAAACCATAAGATGTCCTCCATGGGGAGGGGGAAAGAGGGAGGGGGGAGGGACACAATGGGAATGAGGAAAGGGGAGGGTGGAAACTGCCCCAAAATATGTGGCTTCAAAGAAATGCTGAAAATATTTATAAGAAAAATGCCTGGCGGGCTGCCCTTGGCAGACTGAAGGAGAGCTCAGCTACTCAAGCTGAGATAGCTCAGCAACCTTAACAGCATTCCTACACTGGCTTGGGGGGAAAAAAAAATCACCCCTAAACAGGGCCATTCTATTTGAATTTGCAGAGCCAGGCCAGAGTGTGCTCTGAAAACCCATTCCTGATGGGAGAGGCTCCCAGGCTGCAGCAGGAAAGATCCTGGGACAGCACCTTCGTGCAGCTCCTGGAGCCCACAAAGCCAGCTTTGGTTACAGTGGCATCATCTTTTCTGCAAAAGCAGCACTAAAAATCAAAAATTATTTGGCAGCATCAGACACACAGAGAGGGACAGGGGCACGTGGTGCTCACCCTCAGCACCTCACACCAAAAACTGAAGGGCCACAAAGTGTCTCCAGCACTTGTTTTGTGTGGTTCTCATAAACCAGAAGCATCCACAGGTCAAATGTTCTCCCTCAGGATTGCAGAAAGCATGATTTCACATCCAGTTGTCACCTTTTCCATCCCCAGGGCAATTGAAAGATGACCCAGGGAAAAGGAGACATCAAGCTCTGGGGCTGTCAGCCTCAGAATGAGGGACGCGGCCAGTTTTAAAAAAATAAAATTCAAAAAACCCTCAACGATAAAACAAATTTTTAAAAAAATCTGAAGAGGAATTAACTGAGCTACTTACCATTGAGTTTAACACCAAGCAAAGCTGTGTGGAGGCTGTGTAACAACATTACAGATAATTAGAAAACTGGGATGGAAGGAAATCGCCCCTTTGGGTAGCTGGAATCGTGGCTCCTGGGGAATCCTTTGTGGCCATCAGTGTGTGCAGAATAGGGGCAATTCTCTTGGTACCATGTTTTCTGGTTCCTCAAAAGCTCCCTCAACGGGGGCACCTTGGAATTTAATCTCCCCTGGGATTAGAACAAACGTTCTTAAGTGAATTCCAGACTGGTAGGAAACAGGAAGGGACAGGTAGGAATGAAAGGATTATTTTTCACAGCAGGTGGAATCCCCAAGCAATTTGGGTGGTGGCATGGGCTGTTCTCAGAGCCTAAAGGATCTGGACAAGGGGTATTTGGAGCAATTTGCAAAAGGTTAAGAAAAAAAAAAAATAGTGACTTAAGGTAGCAGTAATTTGTGAGAATTAAAAAAAAAAAAAACTTCAAAGGACTGTGCAACATGGCAGTAAAAGAGAGCCCCAGGTGCAGTAACACAAAACCAGGCTGAGCTAACCAGAACCCCTCCCTTTGTTATTGCCACTGAGCAAAGAGAGAATCCAAAGAAACCCTGAGTTCACTCCCAAACAGTGAGCAAAGGAGTGGACAGTGCAAGGGATTCATAGAATTATGGAATGGTTTGGGCTGGAAGGGGCCTCAAAGCCCATCCAGTGTCACCCCCTGCCATGAGCAGGGACATCTTCCACTGTGCCAGGCTGCTCCAAGCCCTGTCCAACCTGGCCTTGGACACTTCAGGGATCCAGGGGCAGCCACAGCTGCTCTGGGCACCCTGTGCCAGGCCCTGACCACCCTCACAGGGAACAACTCCCTCCCAATATCCCATCCAACCCTGGCCTCTGGCAGTGGGAAGCCATTCCCTGTTTCCTGGGGCTCCAGGCCCCTGGGAATCGGGAGGTGCGTGGTGGTGACTCCTTCTCACAGTACCACAGCACTTCCACTGCACATTACTGAAATGATGTGGATTAAAAACCCAAATAAAGCCCTTTTCCCATGCAAATGATGCACTTTGCTTCCATATATACTTGTGGAAGCCAGAAAAGCAAGCAGTCTCCAAAGGCAGTCAGAATAATGGAAGGCAAACCAAACAAAAACATCTAGAAAACAAAAATAGAGGGGGAAAGCCCAGTTAAAGGAAAAGCTGTGAAGCTGCAGCGTGCCAGGAGCCAGCATAATGCCTGTTTTTATTCCATTAAACATCCTCTTTCCCCAAGCATCCCTTCCAGGCAATGTCAGGGAGCAGAGGCACAGGAGTCCCTGGCCAGTTGCTCCCATTTTCACAGATTAACTCTGGATCCAGCCCTAATTGGGGCAGAAAGGGAAACTCTGACAGGAGGCTGGGAGAGAATGTCCAGCATGTGTCCCTAATGCAGCCCGGGCTTCCAAAACAGCTCCTCCAAACAGAGCTCCCAGAAATACTCTGATGGCAAGAGGGTTTAACATGGAAGTAACTTCCAAGGCATGCTGCTGGGGTAGGGAAAAGGAGTCTTTGGAGAAAGGGGATTGTTTTTTTCCCCACAACTTTCTTGCTGGAGGATAATCAGGGAGAGAACCTGGTGTGTTAAAGTGTTTTGGAAAAGAGTTTAGGCAGATAAAACAAACAACAGAGTCACTGGAATCAATTGCTTCTCATTAACGGTGCGATTTGTGTCTTGTAAAGCAAATTAAAGATGAAATTATTGAACTTGTCACCCTAAGCTCGGGTCTTCTTCCCAAATTCTGCATTCAAAAAGGGAAGGCACATGGAAGAACAGGGACACAGCCTTGGAGAATCAGCATCAGTCCTGTAAAGGGAGGTTTTGCCTCACCAAACCATGGTTGTTCCACGAGGAGTTGACGCCTGGATCAGTTGTTCTGATCTTCCTGGACTTCCCAAAAGGCTTTCAGTCTTTTTCACTGGGGGCTCTGAGGTGCCATGGGATCAGATGTTAGTTCCTTGCCTAAAAAAACCTTTTTGGAGCATCACAGCTCCCCAGAGTGAGATCAGATTCTCCCCCCTTAGAGCGTAATGTTCGGATTGTTTTCTTTCCATGTTTTACCACACAACCCAATTTCTCCGTTTTTCTGCAGCGGCCAAAGAGCTGGAATTATCTCAGCTAGGGGAACACTTCCCTCAAGAACTGAAGAGAGCCAAATGCCCCCAAAAGATCATTTCATCCCTGTGAGAAGCTGCTCTATTACCTGCAATATATTTTGGTGATGTACTGCTGTGCCTTGGGTTCTGTTTAAAGAGCTGATTCGTGTTGGGGAGAGTTATGTAGATTTGTTTGCACTCAGCTGAGTTATTGCTAACCAGGAGGCTGTGCTAGGAACCACAGGACTGTATTTCACTGTGATGAAAAGGTGGTACCATTACACCAAGCCCTTTTCCTCTGATGGGATGATTGCTGTTACCTGGGAGCCCTGTGGATGCCTGCCCACAGGATAAGATGCTGCTGTACCCACCACAGGAGCCAAGAAATTAAAAATAAGGCCTGTCCACCCTTGAGAGAATTGCTCCGTTCTATCCTCAACAAGATAGCAAACCAAATTTAGTTCAAGTCAGAATTCCCTCACAGAGTGGCTGCAGCTGACTGCCTGTGGGAATTCAGGAAATTATGCTGGAATGGAGAAAGGGCTTGAGAATTTGGGGACAAGGAGTCAAATCAATCCTTTGTATGAGATTGAGACCAAACCGAGGCACTGCAGGACTTTAACTTGGCAGGCTGGGAGGATTGGTGGTGTTCACCTGGAGAGCAGAAGGCTCCAGGGAGACCTCAGAGCTCCTTCCAGGCCCTAAAGGGGCTCCAGGAGAGCTGGAGAGGGACTGGGGACAAGGGATGGAGGGACAGGACAAGGGGGATGGCTCCCCACTGCCAGAGGACAGGGATGGATGGGATATTGGGAAGGAATTGTTCCCTGTGAGGGTGGGCAGGCCCTGGCACAGGGTGCCCAGAGAAGCTGTGGCTGTTCCTGGATCCCTGGAAGTGTCCAAGGCCAGGTTGGAAAATAATCCCCCCCTCAGAGCCGCAGCAATCTCAGTTGTTACAGGAGCTCTGAGGCAGAGAAACCTCTTTAGAAGCTGAAAGCTGCAGAGCAGCACTTCCCTCCCAGTTAATTTATTTCCAGCTTTTTTTTTTAAGAGGGATTCTCCTGTGATCAGTTATTCCTTGACAGTTCCCCGCTTTCTGTAAGAAACCGGGCTCCTTCAGCAGTCCCAGCTGGCACGGCTGAGAAACAGCCTTTCCCTGGCAAGTTAATTATAGGAGAGGGCTGGGGGCTGCTGAACTCCTTCCCCAGGCAGCCAGCACGGGAAGCTTGGCCACAGAAGTTGGGAAGAACAGAGGGATAAATCAGGGGATTCACGTGGGAGCGTCGTCCTCCCCACTCAGCCGAGCTGTTTAACTCGTAGCCACCAGCCCTGACTATTTTTTACCAGAGCTTCTGGCCACAAACACTTGTGACCTCAAAAAAAAAAAAAAAAAATCATTTCTAGATGGCCCCAACAGCAGAAAATACACACAGCCTGTATGGACCCCTATGTGCCTGGACCTCCCTCTTAAGGATAAAGAGATGAATTTGCTAAGATTCAATTTACTGCTGAAAACTCCCACCCCCCAAAAAAATTAATTAAAACTGCAGCGAGACACACTGCTATCTAAAAATACAAGGGGGGGGGGAAAAAAAATCAGATTTCACACTAGCATTTCGGTTTTAGCAGTTCAGCAGTGAATCTGTAGATTGTTCAAACCACCAGCAATTGATTCTTTTATTACCAGCTACCTGCTGAGAGCTGCCTGTGTTGATGTTTCACTGACAGCAGAACACTTCCTACCCTGTTATTACCTGAAACCACTTGGAAAAATAACATATCCAGGAGACTGCCATGGAGGCATCCTGGAGGTGGGAGCTGCCATTGATGATGCTGGCATTTCAGGGTGTATTTAGGACACCACGTGGGGTTAAACCATCTGTAATGGTTTAAAACAAGTTCAGTCCATCAGATCACTGGAAGCCACAGCGGCTTCCAGCAGGTAAGGGTGTTTTTTTGTAACTAGAAATGAAGTCTTTGTGGACACCCAGATCACACTGGGACTAGTTCCCTCCTCTCTGCCCAGCAGGCAGCCAGGAGAAGACAAGGAGGGAGAAAGCAGGTGGGCATCCAGGGAAACCTCCTTGGGTTCCTTGATGTCAAACTGAGCCCACAAAACATCTCCATATCAACACAAGAAGGCCAGCCCCATCAGAATTATCATTTACCTGAAGAGTTTCTCACAAGGTGATTGAGCAGAGGTTGTCTCCACAAGTCCCTGGAGACATCCCTGTTCCAGACAGATCTCCAGGATGCTCTTCTCTCCAAGAGCACACCAGTTGTAGCTGTAAAAGCACACAGTGTTAGCTTAATGGTCAGACTTGGTCCCAGGAGCCTTTTCCAACATTAACAATTCTGTGGTTCTACAGTGGCCTATGAAGAAGTTTCTGCTCCTCTTTTCCACACCAATAAATTCTGTGGGCTAAAGGACCAGGAAGAAAGAGCACCAGAGAGAGCCCAGCTCCCCAGCACCACAGAATTCCCACAGAAGCTCTTGCTGCCAAAGGGTGTGAGCACAAAGTAGACACAGAACAGGCTACAAGCAGGAGAAGGATGGAGAAGTGGGGTTTTCGAAAGGGAATGGGGTGAGAAGGGATTTTGCTATTGCCAGGATTATACACCTCAACATGCCAACGTGGTAAGAACAGGCTGGAGTGGGCTGCAGGGGTATTAGGCTTTGCCAGGCCCGTGGTGGGAAGGGGGTTAGCAAGACAGAAACACTCAAGGTTAATCCTGAATATGCAACACTTCCTTGGAAAATGCTGGCTTTGGGGTAGAATTCCTGCAAATGGAAATCTCTTGGATCACCTGCCCAAGATCCAGGGCTGATGGAGGATGATCCCACCATCCCTCCTTAGGCCCAGATCCCCGTGAACTCAAGGAGAGGAACAAGGACTGATGCCTTTCAAAGGGAAGAGCTGCCCTGGTGAATGGCAGATTGCATGATCTGAACCAGAAGCTAAAGATCTTCGTCCCTCTCATCCCGCTCCAGGCCCATAACTCTGGAGGTCATCAGCTCCCAGCACCACAGGGAACAGCTTGAGGTCACACAGGGAAATGATGCACATGCAGGAAGGCAGGAGCAGGGCAGAAAAAGAATTTAAAAACAAAAAAAAAAAAA
>VXBN01010697.1:458151-534915 GCA_013397395.1 Sinosuthora webbiana
TTGTACCACGGTGGCCCAGGGCTGAGCTTGCCCTTTCCCTCCACTCGGCCTCCTGGAAGTCACAAGAAAGCCACATTTATCCACACTGTCAGCAGGCAACAGTACAGGGATCCCGAGTCAAGGTCCCCAAGAAATAAGCTAATGGGAATTTAAAAAAAAAAAAAGCACTGTGGGATATCCCCAAGCACAAGATCCAGGCAAACACCCTCTGAGACACCAAGCAGCAAACACTCCCCAAACCTCACTCTCCCAGCGAGCCCATGGGTCACCCCATGTCCACCTCCCTCCCCAGCAGGTCCCATCTTTCCCAGGGAGCTCTTCCACTCCTACCATCCTAAAAAAGCCCAGCAGGACTCCTCACCTCCGGCTCATGCGGCTCCAGGAGCATTAACAGTCCCTGCTGACACCGCAGCACCACACAACAGCCCCCAACGCCTTGCAGCAGCCCTGCCCTGCCTTTTAAACCTTTATTCACCAGTTTGCCATTGGCACTTGATTACGGCCTGGGTCAGCAATGAGGCACCTAATTAACCCCTTCCAGGCAGGAGCAAGGTGGGATGTGCTCACCCTCCGCGTCGGGGTGAGAGGGTTTTCTCTGCCCTCATGTAAATCCATCTCCGCCAACACGGCAGCCCCACCACGGAGGGATGGGGCCGTGCTCTGGCGGCTGTGGCTGGCTCCCGGGCCACCAGACCTGATGGGATGGGGTACAGGACACCAGGGAGTGGTGTCACAGCTGGCAGCGCCCACGTGCCCCACGGCGTGGCACGATTTTCAAGTGAAAAGAAGGAAAAAGCACCTGGGGATCTGCAGCCAGGTCATGCTGCTCACTGTGGTCGCTGTCACTCATCCCTGACCCTGCTCTGCTCCGGCACCGCCATCTCCATTTCCCTGGGAATTTTACCTCTGGAAAGGTCTTCACATGAAAACCTTTGGCAAAAGATCTCCTCACGTGTGCTGTCAGTCCGTCCTTATTCCATTTCTGCCCTCGTTTGATTCCACCCAGCTAGCCCTCCACAGGGAAGCTGCAGCATTCCCTCCCCTAGGAGAGGGACAGTGTTTGTTGTTGGCTCTGTGCTCGCCACCTGCCTTTTCTCTCCAGCAGGTTTTCCTCATGATTCCACCGCCTCTCCACCGATCCCTGACTCCCAAAGCAGCCGCCCCCGGCGCGTCCCTCCACCCCATCCCCTCACTTTGTGGCACCGCGACACGGCAGCCACCCTCCACCACGGCCATTGTCACCCAGCTCCGAACCCAGCATCTTTATTAGCAGGTGCTAAATTGCCGCTCCAGCTGCTGAATGGTTACAATTAACTCAATTAACATCTAAACAGATGCAATTTTTGAGGAAACGAACAACATTAATAACAACCAAAAGGGGAAAAAGCTGCAATTACGAATGTGGAGGGGAAAAAAAAAAAAGCCCTGCACGGCTACAGACGGGCGTGCGCTGTTCGCGGTGTCCGCTGGCGAGCTGTCAGAGCACGGCCCTCTCTCTCGGACGTGCAGCTCGGAATATCCATCCTTCCTGCCGCTGGATGTGCCAGGGATGCGGAACCACCCGAACTCATCCACGCACCGGCTCCTCCGCAGCCTGTCCCACTAAAAAGGCGTTTCCTCGCAGGCAAAAGCTGCGAACCCCAGTTAAAACGGATCTCTGCCTTGCTCCAGCTCGGTGACCTTTGTTGCCAGGAGTGACCTCCTGCCTGAGCTCCGTGTAGGACACAGGGACATCTAATGGCAGGAGAACAACACTGCGAACGGCGCAGCTTAAAAATCACGGCGGCAGCGGCGAAGAAAAAAAATTGGGTGAAAACCGCGAATTCCCAGCCTTGCCTGCGCCCCTGCAGCTCCCGCGTCCTGGGAGTGGTTGTGGAATGAGATACTGCTGCCCCGAACGTTCAGGGAAAGGAAGATTTATCGCTTCCAGAAAACCTTTATTTTTATATCCACAGCTACTCCCTGCCAGCTCGAGCCTCCAGACTGCCCTCCTGGCGTGTTTGGGTTATCACAAAGCAGATTCCACAGAACCATGGAATCACGGGATGGTCTGGGTGGGAAGGGACCTTAAAGCCCATCCAGTTCCACCCCCTGCCATGGGCAGGGACACCTCCCACTGTCCCAGGCTGCTCCAAGCCCCAGTGTCCAGCCTGGCCTTGGGCATTTCCAGGGATCCAGGGGCAGCCACAACTTCTCTGGGCACCCTGTGCCAGGGCCTGCCCACCCTCACAGGGAAGGATTTCTCCCCGAGATCTGTTCATGGACCCCTTTCCCCTACAAAGCAGGGACAGGATGAGGAAAGGCCTGTGACCCTCTGCGCCCCACGGACAACAGGGTCAGCATTGGGCTGAGCCCTAAGTGCAGCTCTCTGCTAAGGCTTAGTGTTCAGATAAAATTTTAAAGAGGATTTAATTGGCAATCACACTGCTCTCTCCATTTCTACACATCTTCCCTGGGCCAGCGCTTTTCCACAGGCAGAGAGGGAAGAAGAGGGTTTGCAAAGGAACTGGATGGGTCTCCCCTCAAAGCCAGAACCCTCCTCTCAGAGGCTGGGGGAGTTCTGTGTTGATTTGTGAGGGATTTGCCCTGATTTTTGTGTGTTTTGGAGATGGACTGTTTATGTGCATTTGCATCTCATTCCAGATGTTGGCACGGGGGGAAGGCAAAACCCAGACTTGGGCTTTCCACGTTCGTTTTCCTTGCATTCAGGAGGAAAATAAAATGTGCTGGGAGCAGCAAGAACATTCCCGTTTTTTTTTTATTTTTCGTTCCAGCCAATTCTCAAAATTCTGTAATTACCATTTAGGTCAGGGGTTTCTAAAGAAAGCCAACCCCCAAATTCCCGTGGAAGGAAGGACTGTGGCGTTTCACTCTGTTTGCCAATAAAGCAGGATTTCATCCCAGAAGTACCTCCCCAGGAAAAAGACTCCACTTTGGCTGAACAGCAAGAGACTTGGCTGAAAAATTTGGGGTTAAGGATACACAGACAAGCTAGACGGGGTTTTGCCCTGTCCCCAGTGTATACCTGTCTTTATTTTGGTGTAAATAGGATTTCTGGAGTGGTGCCCTGGGTCCTGTAGCCCATGTCACAGCCAGCTGTTGACAAATCCAACCCACTGCTCACTGTCATCCTCTTATTTAATTGTTAATTCCCTGCAATTAAGAGGTCTACTGGAAGCAAGGCAAACTTGGGGATAAAAACTGCTCAGGGTGAGGCAGCTCAGTGAGGATTTATCCTGGACGAGGCAGCTAAAAGAGACTTGTCTTTTAAAAGAACCTTTCCCGATGAAAATGGGAGCATCAGTCTCCATTTTATCTTTATTTAGGCTCCCCTTCAGCTTAAGTGTTATGGGCTGTTTGCAAAGTGCACACCCAGGCTGTGCTCCTGCTGCATCCTACTTTCCAAGGCCTTCCAACAGCATCCTGGGATCAAGAGATCTTCTGCAACATCCCAGGCAGGTTTCAGGGATGCTCTGCAGCTTTTCAGGCAACACACAGGAAAAAAAAGTCTTGGCACCTTGGCACCTGTATTCCAAGTGCTTTGGGTTTTGTTTTTTGGTGGGTTTTTTTTGTTTGTTTTTTTGTTTTGTTTTGTTTTGTTTTTCTTAGTGGCAGTGGGCAGTGACACCTGTGCAGTTATTTATCCCCAGGCAAGTTTTGGGCAGGGCTTTTCCGGGTCACAGATCCATTCTGATTTCCTTCTGGATGGGGGAGGTGAAGCCTTACACGAAGATTTCCCAGGGCAGGCATCAGCCTCCTGCTCCAGGCTGGCGAACCCCAGCCCTGCCCAATTCCCCTCCCAATGGAATATTGGCTAAGGAGGTGCAGAACCCTGCAAGGTAAGAAATGCTGCGTGGTGGGGGCTGAAAAAACTCAGGAAACATTGGGATTTTGGTTTTCCAGAAGCAGGTACTTGGTGGAGGGGGGGTCTCCCTGCTGTCCCTACAGGCAGGAGGGGCAGCAGCATCCCTGGCTTTGCCTGGACACAGTGGGTGAGTTCACTGCCGCGGCATCCCAAGTTCATTCAGCCTGCTGGGAAATAAATCAATGAGTGGAATGAAGGAGGGAAGTATTTTTGGCCGGGTGTAGAGCTGCCCTAAAGCCTGTGGGCTTGGTAGGGTCAACCCACCCGAAAACACAGAGATTGCTGCCTTCCCCCCCTCCCCAAACCTGCTCCCAGCGGAACCCAGGAGTGCTGAGGAGCTGCTGGGTTAAAATCTGGATAAAACAACTCCCTGTCCTTCAGCAGGGAGTCTCCAGCACAGTGGTCTACACAAACACACTGACAAAAACTCGGGTGCATTTTCAAGCAATCATGAAGGTTGTGCAGGATGTGAGCCAATTCCCATCTCTTTTAGCATCCACTTACTCTCCACGCCAAAGCTTTTTGGAAACCCTTAACAGGTAGCTTTGAAGCATTTGGAAAAAAATTGGTTTCCCCTCTTCATTGATGTACTGTCTCTTTTTTCTGCCAAAATCCACATTTTTTTTTTGCCAAAATAAAAACCCACTAGTGTATGAAAGCAGAGCTCAGCCCCCAGGGAGGGCAGAGCTAGCAAGTAAGAGCTGACAGAAATAGAAAAGCTTCCAGGAAATAATATCTTCAGTGCTGTTTTATCTGCTCCATCATCCTGCAGTCGGGAGAGATTTTACCAGGGTCCAGATGAGCCCAATTAAAGCTTTCTAATTTCCATAGACCTCTCCAGAAAATATGTGGTGTACAGAAGTCACAGAGACCTCGTGGAGGCTGCATTGGTGCTCACTCCCTCCTCTGGTGATGGTGACAAGCCCGGCTGTGACTTGCTGTGCCACGCACTGGGGTTTATTCCAGGTCCCACATTGCCCTCAGGAGCATGGAGGTGTCCACCAGACCAACGAACATCTGCAAGAAATTCATCAGCTGTCTGTAGTTCTTTAGGGAGGGACTTGAGCAGGGCCCTTTCCTGCCAGGTTTACAGAGCAAGGATGGTAGGATTGACCCCGCTCAGCTGGAATTTTTGGGGCTGAGGAAGCAGGCACACTATGGACATCCAGCTCTCCAAGGCCCAGCAGGGCTCACCAACATTTTTCCACCCAGGGGGCAGAAGGGAAAACCCCAAAAGAAAGCCCCTTCCATGGAATCAGGGCAGAGTCACCTCCTTGCTGACTTGAGGACCTCAGGCACCCACAGTCCTGGTTTCCCACAAGTTTTCTGAGCGCCCATCCCAGCAGGTTTGAGTGCTCCAGAGGAGACAGACAGACAGGCAGGGACTGCAAGGCAAATGTCTGGGAGCTGTTTGCCGTCAGCTCCTTCCCAGCTGTGTTTCCTGAATGCAAAGCCAGGCACACCAGGCCCTCAGGGCAAGAAGGGCTGGCTAAAAACCCCAAAACAGCCCCAGCCCAACTCACTTTGAGCCCACAGCTTGCTGAGGGTTACAGAGGTGACTTGGTGAGAGGGGGAGTGGAGCCGTGGGGACACTCGCTGCCCCCCTGCCCTGCTGTGGGTGTGCAGGGGGGTGACACCAACCTGGGGACATCCCAGTCAGCCCAGCACACCACCCAGTCCCCAACGCCAGAGTGGGAAATCTCCCAGCGTCGGCTTTCAATTAACCTTTCCCCCAGGGAAACCCAGAGGTTTCCAGCTTGTCCCCGAGCAGGGACTGGGAAAAAAAAACCTGGCGACTCTGACTTACAGATGCTGCTGGCCTGATTTCAGAGGGGGCCAGGCTTGCCCCCGTGCCTGGTGCTCAGCCATCAGCCCAGGGGGGTGAACCCCCTCTCCAGGGCAGCTTTCCACCCCGGGAGAGGCTCTCCGGGGAGACGGGCAGCAGCTCGGGCTGGGAAAGTCCTGCTAGGACATGTGTGCTCCTTTATGGCTCCAAAGGGAACGTTTCTCATTATCGCTCCTCGCAATTTAATTAATCTGCATTCAGTAATGAACCTTGAAATTTCAATTAAAAACATCATTACTAATCAGGGCAGGATTCAAAGCAGTCAAGGGCTCTTGACAGCTTTGCAGTGGCAGGAAGTTTGGGTTTGTGCGCTCGCATCTCTTCGTTTTGGGAACAGACCCACGGCGGTTCGCCTCTCCTCTGGCGCTGGCAAACCCAGGCATTGGGAGGCACAGCTTTGAGCTCCCTTTCTACAGAAAGCCAGGGAGCTCCAAAACAAACCCCAAAAAGGGGGAGTCCCCCCAAAAAAATCAGCAGAACAAATAAACAGATATCTCTGTCCCGGGACATCGTCGCCCGCGCGTTGTCCAGCGATTAAAACCCGGGGAAAAGGAGATTTGAGTCTCCTCATCCCGCTAACGAGGCACGGGCGGCTGGCAGCAGATCCCAGGAGCTGCCCCGGGAATGTCAGAACAGCCTGACCCGAGCCGGGCATCCCTCCCCATGCCCCACGGAGATCCTCCTCCGCCGGGGTTGGTCACGCCCTGCTGCCGCCGCCGAGTTCGTCCTTCCAGGGCCAGCATTGGAACATCACTCCTGTGGCTGTAAATCCTGAGGTAACGTAGCCCTTCCCCTGGCTCCAGTAACAACTGGATCGTGGTCATAAATCCACATGGATTTATAATAATCCCAATGGGAAAAAATAGCGAAAGTAAGCAAGGTAGGACAGGGTGAAAGAGAAACGGGTCCTGTGTACCCCAAGTTGCCTGCATTCTTTAGAATAGAAAAAAAAATAATAAATATGTTCGCTGGAAGAGAATAAAATTAATACTTTTGGTTTGTTTCAGAGGAGAGCTACACCTCCAGCAGGGTCGCAGGAGGATGAGCAAAGCTCAGAGGGCAGGAGACACAGGAATGCCAAATGTCCTGGCAGAGCAACCTTCAGAGGGAAAACCAGATGGAGGAAGGCAAAGCTGGATTTTTTTATCAGCTCCCCAACTTTTTTTGGCTGTGGTTTTCATTGCACTGCAGGTGTGTTATTTCCCACATCCACGATCCCATGCTGACTGTAGCCCTCTGCAAATCCCAGCAGACTGAATTATCCCTCCCAAGAGGTATCTGTGGGATGATGCTCCCCTGGTCTCCAGCACTGCACCAGCCCAAAGCCCTTTTTGACCACTAAATTCCCACGTGGGAGCACAGACATAGATCATTCCCTGAGGCCTCTCCACAAACAGTTCAGAGCTGTGAACACGGAGAGAGGATGGAATCTTGAGCCCAGCTCTGTGAAGTGCAGGTAAAAAGCCCCATCACCCCATCTGCCTCTCTAAGGCAAATGGAAAAGGGTAAATAGCAACTCTGGGATAAAACACCACCTATTCCACGTGCTGTTTCCAAAGCCTGGCCAGTCTGCAGCTGGGATAATTAGATTTAAGCCGCAGAGGTAAAACTCACGGAATAAATTCATAATCATAGGTTGTTTGCCCAGGATCGAGTGAGAAAGGAGGGAGCCTTCCAAAAGCTCCAGGAGGCAGCAGCTTGGCAGCATTTGTGCTGCATCCCCAAAAGGTGAGGTGCAACACAGGCACCCACAGCTCCAGGATATTCTCCTCATTCCCTGCCCTGATCCCTGGGTTCAGCTTGGGGTGGGGAGATGTCCCCTTCATGTGCAATGTGTTCACATGCCTGGATGACAACGGGTGGAGTGACAGGACAAGGGGAATGGCTTTATGCTGAAGGGAGGTTAAGGCTGGATCTTGGGAAGAAATCTTCCCCTGCGAGGGTGGGCAGGCCCTGGCACAGGGTGCCCAGAGAAGCTGTGGCTGCCCCTGGATCCCTGGCAGTGTCCAAGGCCAGGTTGGACACTGGGGCTTGGAGGCACCTGGGACAGTGGGAGGTGTCCCTGCCCATGGGCTTTGGGATGGGCTTTGATGTCCCTTCCCATCCAAACCGTACCACGATGACCAGCATGTTCATGCCATGGCTGCGGAGGAAGCAGGTGCCTCCCAAGCAGCTCCCCAAAAATCCCAGCTGGCACAGACTGAACGTGGCCCTGGGGGGGTTCAGCCCCTGCGAGGGGGGCTCTAAGCCCACTCTGAGGCCTCTGCAGCTGCTTTGTGCCTCTGGTTGTGGCCGTGTTTCATTTCCCCACGGGCTGCCCACCCTTTCTGTGAGCCTGGCTGGGCTCAGGGCTCAGAGATGTTCCCTGGCACGGAGCGCTGGGGTAATTTTCAGTGGAGCCCACACCCAGGATTATGGCTTTGAAAAAGGAGGAAACACGGGAGCTTGGCTCAAAGGAACACACTAATTACCTGAGCAGGAAAAAAAAAAAAAAAAAAAGAGCCTTTTCATTCCTGGTAGAAGGCATCTGCTAAAAGCCTGAGACCAGTGGTATTTATATTAGCAGATTTTACATCCTCCTTGTGTGTACTTGGACTGTGAGATATAAATCAAAGCAGGGGTTCATTCCAAGAACAGTTTATTTTTATCAGAGAAGTATGTGCTGGCAAACCAGATATTGGTATGTTGATTCTGTTGGTTAGGTGTGATTTATAATAGTTCCTATTGTTTTATGGTGTGTTTCACTTAATTTATCCAAGTCGTGGGTTTAGGGTTTTTTTGTTTTGCTCCATTTAATGTGTATTTTCTTATGGGTGGTTTTGCATTTTAGTGGTTGGCTGCAGTCTTGGAGCACTTTAATGTGAAGGAAGAGCCTGAAACCATGAAAACAAATCCTAGATGGGTTTGCAATCAAGCATCTCCCTCTCCAAATGGATCCTTGTGAGGTGGAGAGCAAAGCAGCACAGAGAGCTCCCCAGTCTGTCAGTGCTCCTTCGGCAGGGCTAATCCTCAGCAGGGTTTGGGAAGCAGCTGCACCCCTGGGAGCATCCAGAGGCTGATTTCCCTGGAGGCATCTGCAGCAGGGGAGGTAAAACCACAGAATCACAGAATATCCTGGGCTGGAAGGGCCCCACAGGGATCATGGAGCCCGACTCTTGGCCCTGCACATCCCAAGAATCCTCTGTGAATGACCAGGAAGGGAACAGAAAAAGGCTGAATTCACAGCACTCAGGTGTGCCCAGCATCCCCTCAGCTCTCCCTGCAGCTTAGAACCAGGATCCTTGGGAACCTTTGCAGGGGAATTTCAGGAATTTCAGCAATTCCCTAAGCCTGGGCTCTGGTGGCAGCTCAGTGGCAAGGAGAGTGTGCCCTGTTCATTAGCTCGGTGCCTGCGGCTGGTAATTAAAGCAGGGAACAAGAGAGAAGATTAAAAAAAAAAAAAACAGAAAAAAAAAAAAAAAAAAAAAATAACCTTCTTCAAGATTTATGAGAATATAAACTTGGAGCTGAGACATTCCTATCACCACCTACGAGGCCCAAGGGACAGCTTTGCCTTAATGCAGAGCCGGAGGAATCCCATCAACAGGCACCCCAGAACCTTTTATCTCCGAATCAAAAAGAAAGGTAAAATAAATAAATAAGTAAAAGCAGCGCCAAGGAGGAATTTTTTAAAACACAAAGCTGGAAAGGTACAACTCAAAGGCTCCATATCCACTCTGGAGCCAAAGCTTCTGTAAGCTGCTGCAAACTTCCAGTAAAAGCAAGGAAAGCCTTTCCCATTTTGGGTTTCTAACCCTCCACGGGGAGCCCGCCCGCCCCTCAGAGTGAGCCCCAACTTCACTGTGGAGGAAAGAGCCACATCCATTCCAGTTAAGGTAATCTCCTGCCTCAATAATTCATGGGCTGCTTTCAGGAGAGCTCGGAGCTCCGAGGAAAGCTGAAAGCTTCTGTGCAGATCTGTCAGCAGCACCAAGCAGTGCCTACCTCCAGAACAAAATAAAAATCAGTGAAAGCATTTTGATTAAGCGACAGGGTCAAGTATTGGCTCCTTCCAATCTACAGAAATCACATCTGGCTTATTTACATGTTTTTCCTCCCCTAAAGACATGGAAAAAAAAACCATTAATCCTGAAAGAAGAGAAAGATCTTAAGCTCAAAGCTGTGCTACCTGAAGTGCCACACTTTTAACTCCAGAGTGCCTTGTGGAGATTGTTCTCAAGGAGTTGTCCTTCCAGGGAAACATCTCCATGGATGGTTTGCATGCCTGCTTCCATATTGTCCCCCCTCTTTACCCTCATTCCACTCTTTACTTGTCCTAACTGCATTAGTGCTGGTGGGTATTATTCCTGGGGAGCCTCTGATCTGTCAATTAACCTGACAGAGCCTAAAAAACACAGCTGGGAGGCTGTGAAATGGCAGAGCCCATGAAGGTCCAGCTACACCAGCTCCAGACCTGACCCTTTACTGTTTAAAGACATCCTTTGCTGTGAAAAGGTCAGACTGGGCAGGGCTTGGAGGAACCTGGCCCAGTGGAAGGTGTCCTTGCCCATGGCAGGGGGTGGAACAAGATGAACTTTTTTTGTCCCTTCCAACCCAAACCAGTCCAGGACTCCTTATTAAGGGTATTGAGGAAATGCTAAGGAATTATTGAGGCAGGAGATTACCTTAACTGGAATGGATGTGGCTCTTTCGTCCACAGTGAAGTTGGGGCTCACTCTGAGGGGCGGGCTCCCCGTGGAGGGCTAGAAACCCAAAATGGGAAAGGCTTTCCTTGCTTTTACTGGAAGTTTGCAGCAGCTTACAGAAGCTTTGGCTCTGCTGATGAGGAGGTGCTGGTTTCTCCCCTCCTAGCCCAGACACTCCTCTTTTCATTTTCTCACCACACCCACCCCTTTCCTTTTCACACACCTTTCCCCATTTTACAAGGGGTTCTGGCTTTCAGCAGGGTTTTGTAATGCCTTATGAGCCTGAGCTGATTTAACAGGATTCTCAGAGATGACTGAGGGATGGAGACAGGCATCTGGCTGGAGAGGAAAAGGTCCTGTAAAGCAGCTTCTGGCTGTTTGAGAAGCTGGGCTGAGTTCCCTCGAGACATGGGCATGGCCTGACACACCATCGGGGCTCTGGGATCCATAATCCAGGGGTCAGGAAGATCCCAGGTGACTGTCCCAAAGGATGTTGGTTGTGAAGTGCAAGCAGCTCCAGAACTACAGCAGCCATCGGAGTGGCACGGGCAGAGCAGCCTTTGGAGTTCACGGGAACTCCTCTGAGATCCTCCCAGGAGGTTCTTCCCCCATTAAGATCCATCTCCCCGAGTCCCTGCCTGAGAACAAATGCCATGCTCCTATGAATCTCCCAAGCTCCCGGGCTCCCAGACCCTGACTGCTGTCTTCTAGCCCCTGATGCCCCTGCCAACATGGGATTTTTGGAAGCAGCACGTCGTGGCACCGGGATAATTGTGTCTAATTACACCAAAAGCCTCCACAAACCTCTCAGTGTGGCTCTGACTCCATGTCACACTCGCAGACACTGTACTTTTATTTCAGGCAGCAGAGAATAATCCTGCAGTCAATTACTCCCACTTTCGGCCTTTGTGCACTGCCAGGTATTTCAGACAGCATGAAAGACACTCTTAAAATATTCTGAATGACTGCTCCAGGCTGTTGCGAGCAAGCACTTAATACAATGCACAGGGAAAAAAAAAATAAATCTCTCTTTTCACTGAAGGAGTCAGTGGGCTGCATCCGTGATGAGGCAGGAGCTGATCCCGCACAGCACTTGGGCTGGGGAACGAGGGGACTCAGCACAAGGGACTGGTGCTGCTGGAACAACATCCACTGACACTGCACAGTTCAGGGCCACACTGAGTCAGTCCTGTGATGGTGCTCTTTTCTCATTTCACCTGCAGCACAGGCAGAAAACGAACCAGGAAAAGACCAAATAGCTCAGAGGCAGCCAGGGCCAGAGAGGGGAGACGCAGAATCCTGTGGCCACAGCTCCGATAAACACTGATTGCTATTTTTCTTCCTCTCCCAGCGAAGGCAAGGAGACACACAACCCTGCACGGGACAAGCAAGGAACAAATGCAGAGGCATAAATGGGTTTTTTTAGCCGAAGATGCAGTGTTGGTTGGTTGGTTTAGCACCTGCATTCCAGCCACGCTGCTGGGAGCCGGCAGAGGTGGAGAGGCCACTGCTGTGCCACCAAATGAACCCAGGCTGCACGAGCTTCCTGTCCAGTGCTGTCTCCATTGATCCCCACTGCTTCACCACCTGCTGCAGGCACAGATGTCCCAAAGCCAGGATGGGGATGCAGGAGGGCGGGATTGGTCACACAGCAGCTGTTAAACCTCCCCTCTCAGACCTGACACCTCGTCCTATCTGCTTGTGATGAGGAGAGGGACCGAACATGTGGTGTCTTAAACCCCAACCAGGAGCAGGTCTGACCTCAAATTATCCTTCAGCCCCCACCCCCTCAGACACACAGCAAGAAATTTCAGAAGGTCAGCAGCAAATGAGGTCTTTCCTTTTGAAAGGAGGTGGGAAATTTCAGAGGCCTTTCAAAGCGAGCAGAAAATGTCCACTTTGAAATGCCTCTTGCCATCACTTAAAAGAAAATACTGAAGTGTCAGCTCCATGGCTGGGTGTGCAGATAACCTCTCACGCCATCAAAACCTCCTGACTCCGGCTCCAGGATGCTATAAATAGCTGCCTGCACAATTAGCAGCTTTCGGGGCAATCTACAGAAAATCATAATCCCCGTAAAATCGATAGGATCAGCTTTCCCAACGGCAGAGGTCAGGGGGAGATCAAAGCAGCAGGAGATCTGAGCCCTGGGAAGGGTGGCAGTGGCAGCAGCTCTGTAGCCTGGCGATGCTCTGGGGTGCCTCTGCTTCCGTGGGGTCATCCCAAGGCTGTGGTGCAGGGCAGCACCTCCCCAGCTGCCTGCACCACCCCGCTGCAGGGCCACACGAGCTCCTCTGATTAAAAATGCACGGCAGCCGCTGTGGCTGAGGCTCCCCAGGCATGCATTTCATGTTTAATCCGTCCTGGCTCTTTGACCAGAGAGGATCTGTTACCTGCCTCTCCAGCTGGCCGCTGCTCCAGAGCTGGGATGACACAATCTGACAAGGAGTTTTCTCCTTTCTCACCCCTGCAGCATCCAGGACATGCAGAACTGGCTTCACAAGCCAGAGGTTGCTACAGCCTTAAAACAGTTTGGGGACCAAAAGCATGGATGGAGGCTGAATCATAGAAACACAGGGTGGTTTGGGTTGGAAGGGGCCTCAAAGCTCATTCAGTTTCAGCCCCTGCCAGGGGCAGGGCCACCTTCCACTGTCCCAGGCTGCTCCAAGCCCCATCCAACCTGGCCTTGGACACTTCCAGGGATCCAGGGGCAGGCATCCAACTTGGCCTTGGACACTTCCAGGGATCCAGGGGCAGGCACATCTTCTCTTTCTGGTGATCCTCAGTGCCAGGCAGCTGGGTCTAAAGCAGTTTCTTTCTGTAGTCATTCCAAGGATGAGCTATGTAGATTTGGCTCAGGAGAGCCTCAGGAATTTATGTGCTTTGAATTCCCTTTACAGCTCTTTCTCTCTTGCATCACCAGGTCATAAACTGGATGGTGCAGGCAGCACTGAGCTATTCTGAGTTTGGCACTGTTGGAGATCACCAGCAGCAGGGTTGCTCTCAATCCCTTCCTCCCCCATCTCCTCCTGATCCCAGGGATTGCCCCAAACCCCCAGGGAACTCTCTGTACATGGGAGAGACCACTGCAGGCCTGGCTGATTCTTCCTCTTGAACCTTGGCTGGGACAGGGGGATGGAGCCTCCAGTGCTGCTCAGGAAGGAGAGGGAAGCCCTCAGGCAGCTGCTGAGCAGCTTCTGGAGCGTGCTGGCTCGCTCTGGGGTGCATGCCCCAGACCAGAGTGCGTTCCCCACGTGCCCGGCAAGGACCGGCAGCGGGAGTGACAATGCCCGCAGGATCCAGATGAGAGCGGATGGAGCTCAGCCCACACTCTGCTCAGAGCCCATCAGAGCCACTATTCTGCATGAGAAAAAGCAGGAAAGTGGGTTTAAAAGGAAAGAGAATTATTCCAGAAATGCCTTCTCCTCCTGCCTGAGACGGCTGGGATGGGCCTGCCCTCCCTGTCAGGTCATTTGGAAGGGCTCTCTGCTCTCAGGGCTGTGCAGGAGCTCACCCTGCCAGCGCTTCCTTCCGGGCAGAATTTCCCTTTACAAATGTCATGGAGGGGATTTTTTCCCCGGGAGGTTTCCCCACTGATTTGACACAGAAAGCCTGGCATGTGCTTTTTCAGGGGTGGACATTTGGCGTTGGAAGCCACTGGGGACTGGTTTGCAGAGGTGGAAGCCCAAAAGCAGGGCAGAAAAGGCCTTGCCTAGGGAACACATCAGTACGGGATGATTTCCAGGACAGGCTATGGTTCTTCACATTTCCGTCCCCCAAAAGCCAGAGGATTTTGCTGTGTCATTTTGAAGGCAGCAGATGTTTGCGCAAAGCTGTTTTCGAGCAACAATCCACGCAGAGCCTGTTGATAATGAGGCGCTTCATTTTGGGTGGAATGATCTCTTTTGGTGCCCCAATCACACCGTATTCACCCTTGTCTTTCCACACCTTTAATCTTCCCACCCTTCCAAATAAGCCGGTTTCCCTTCAAGCATCTCCATCCCCTTCCAACCAAAAATGTATCAACCTAACGACTAATGAGCAATTAACGCTCCTTGGAACGCTGCAGTTGACTCTTCTTTACATCAGAATCGCTGACTACAAAAGGCACGTTACCATGTCCATTTAAAAGGCAGGTTATTATCTCTTTTACTGCCACTTGCTGTTTTTTTCAGCCAAACAACATGAGCTCAGCCTCACTTCTAGCCTTGGTGTGCACATCCCAGTGGAGCATTGCACGAGAGGAGTGACCTGCAATCAAAGGGAACAGATGCCTATTCCCTGGCCAGAAGGAGTTATCGGGAGAGACTTGAGCTTCTGAGACTTGGAATAAATTGTCATGCAGAAAATCGAACGCAGAGAAGCCCAGGAGAGTAAAGAGGAGAATGCTTTTTTCTGGTGTCGTGATGGGGCACAGCGATGCCGAGCCCTCCAAAAGCTTGGCAGGAGATGCTGGGAAGCTCTGGTTGAACGCAGGCCGTGAGGAGGTGTTCAGGCTTGTGATGGAGGGTTGGGAAGTGGAAAATGAGGTTCCCTAACTCGTCTGAGGTTTGTCTGGTCATGAGAAGTCACAAACTTCCCAGCAGCAAAAACGTGGAGCATGCATGAAACACAAGAAACAGCTCCCGTGTTTTTTGTTTTCCATGCTGGGAGAGGCAGCATGGCAGACAGCTAAGGTCATGACAGGAGGCACCAGAGCTGGGTGATCCTTTTCCTAGACCAGACTTGCTCCAAGGGACCTTTTGGTATTCCCAGAATTTGGTTGCTCCCTGTTTAAGCCCCTTGGCGGAGTGACAGTGAGCTTCTCTTAGCACAACTTCTCCAAAACACCGGGATGGTGGGAAGGTGGCATTCTGAAAAGCACCAGCGTGACTTTGGAGCTGCAGTCTGGCTTCCAAAAGCCTTTTAAACAATGAGCATATGAAGACAGTGAGCACAACACTATAGACCAGGTCTGCCATTGGTGAAACTTCCCAGTGAGCCACTCGGCGTCCCCTTGCTGAGGGGTGACAAAGGATTCCAGGCAGTGCCTGCAGTTTATACAGCAGGGAAAAGAAGGATCGAGCAGGGCACGTCTGGTCCTGTGCTCCTGGATCCCAGGCTGGAAATGTCCATGACAACACAAGACAAACAACCGCAAATAAGTAAATACGTACGAGCTCTGCTGGGTATGGCACAGAGCAGGGAAAATGTGGAATTGTGGTGGCACTTTCCTCCAGAGATTCATGAAACTCAGGGATTTTCCATGGTGGATAGACTGCAAATCTAAAGAGAGTGGGGTACAAATTCTAAGTGTTCAGTATAGGGAGGAGATTTGCCAGTCTGTATATTCCTCCTGTTCATCAGCTTGGAAACATGACCTCTTAAAGGAAAACTTAGAAATGCAATTGCTTCTACATTTAAAAAAAAACGGGGGGAAATAAAGGGGTGGGGTGAGGAGGGGGGGAAGAAGAAAACAAAACCAAAGAGAAACCAAACAAAAAACAAATCACATAACCATTTATTACAATGAGGCATCTCTTCAAAATGTGGGTGTTCAGCACCTGGCAGCCTATTTTCCAAGGACATACAGCAGCACAAGGCAGAATTGGCTCCGGAGCCACTCGAAGGGGAGTGTCAGGACCAGGCTGCTCTGAAAAAAGGGAGAAGAGAAAGGAGAAAATGACGGGGAAGAATGGCAGGGTGTCTAACACTTTGCATCTAATGCCTCCACATGGCTGCAAGTGCCGTGGCAATTTGGCCCCGATAACACGGATGGAGGGATGTTGCTAACATATTGCTTCCTTGTCAAATGTCTCACTGGTTTTGCAGCCAAGTCTCCTGCCAGCGAGGCCGCAGCAGCGCCTCTCCGCTACTTTCATATGCAAAGAGGTTGTTAACTCAATTGCCAATAAAATTCTAGTGGGTGGAGAGGAGGACATCTGCCTGTCTAGTCCTGTGCTTGCCAACATGGTTCTTTTATTCCTCCAGAAGCCGCGAGCTCCGACTCGAGCTGGTATTTTGACAAGCATTTCTGTTTTCCTGACACAATGGGCAGAGTGGGCACAGATCTTGCGTGCCACTCGGAATATGTTTTCGGCGCCGTGATTTGCATCCCTCCCCGGATGCAGCAGCTTGGACAGTGGGGTTTGGTCTGACATGGAAACGAGCCGCCTCTCTACTCGCAGCCGTGCGAGGACATCGTGGGGACAGTGCTCCCCGGGGGCCACGGGGCTCGGAGGGGCTTTGCAGGAGGGAGGAGAAGGGATGGGGATGGCACCGAGACAAACGAGTCCTGTTTGTATCAATGCCACAGCTTTGGGCTGCTGCAACCCCAGGGGCCCAACTGGGCCAGGCTGCAGCCCCTGAGGATGCTCCTCCAGAGAAGAGGGGTCTGATATGGGGCATCTGTGCTCTTGGCACAGTTGCAAATCCGCCCTCGAGTGAAACTGCAGCTGAAAACGGAAGGCACCCGCTGACTGGAGGTGGCAGCCTGGTCACCAGGAGTGGGGTTGCTGGGCTTCATCCCCTGGGATTCGTAGCCAGGTTCTCCCAGTGTTTTCCAGGCCTAAATTCCGGGTAATCTCTGCTTTCCTGGCCGAGGAGGAGCCACCCCCTTTGCGACGCGGTTCAACCTTCCAGAGGAGGCCAAGCAGCCGCAGGGATTTCTGCAGGAAAGGCTCAGGCACATCAGACTGTACAGATGGCCAGAGCCAGAGTCTCTCAGGTATCACACAGGGCACAATCAGCTCTCCTCCACCCTCCTCCTCCCCCGGCTCGCCCTGTGTGCCAACCCTGCTGCCAAGCCTCATAAATTATCCCTCAGCTCTCCGAGCACCGCGCCATGGAGGGTGGGGAACCACGGTCCAACTGCTCCTGCAGCTGCCCAAGGGCACAGCAGCCACACTGCTGCTCTGCCTGCACCCCCAGAGCCAGACCTCTCCCCTGGGGGGACCACAGACCTAAAGGATGGCTAATTTCACGCCTCTTAAACCAGATTCCCTTTAGCACAAAAAAGAAAAATAACAGAGAAGTTTCTTGTCTCCCTGGGCAATGTCTCGAGACTGGAGTTGTTTTATTATCAGGGTTAGTTTGACATCCGAGAGGAGAAGATTGTGATCTGAAATCTGCAATGAGAAGGGGGCTAGTCCTTCCCTGCGTTCACAAATAAATGACCAACAAGGGATACGTGTCACTTTGTTTTCATTTATTGGGCTGAAGGTTCATCTCGAGAACAAAAGATCAGGAATTTATTGTCTTGTTAACTGTCTGGAGGCTTTTAATAAGGTGCTGTGTTACTCTGACCGTCTTACCATTCTGCAATTTGATTATCCAGACGTTCTGGTTCTTAATTGATAATTAATTTGAATAATGTGCAAAGAATTGAATGATGGAAGGGAGAAAGAGAAACAGATGGTTGGTCTATGCAGCTAGAAAACATTTAACGGGGGAAAAAAACATCGCATTTGGAGCATAACAATATACTTTGTTCATCTCTGGGAAGAGACGATGGCATATGTTGTGGCTCATGTCTTCAAACTTCTGCCCTGGTAACAGAAAGGAAGGGGAAGATGCTGAGACTGCAGCACGAAAAGGTGAATGGCAAAACGTGTCAGGACTGGAGAGCTGGCAGATGTGAAAGAGAGATCTGGGCCGTGCCATTTGTTGGACGTGCTGCTGGTGTGGACAATCCCAAATTCCAGTTCTCCTTTAATGTGCAAAGCGGTTGAAGACAGGGAGATGTAAATCTGCAGCATCGGGGGCTCTGTGTGGTTATTCAGAATGGATCTGTGTATTTCATGTTCTCAGACTAATTTTTTGCCTCTGAGTACGTTACAAAGAAGATGCAGCTCCAGGAAAGGGAGAGCAGGGAAAAATGGCACTGAAACGCCACCATTTTCCTTACCCCCTGCAACACCACCCCCTAAGGCCTCGCTGCCCCTCCCAGCCCCTCGTTCCCACCTTCAAAATTCCCACCAACCTCTGGATAGGACACAGCTGCCAGGGTTTCTGCAGAGGACACCAGTCCCTGCCAAGGCCTGTGCTCAGGATTTCATTCCAGCAGGGAGCCATGGGCAGCTGCTCCTGACCTTCTCCCTTCACCTCCCGGCATTCCAGGCTCCTGACTGGATGTTTTTCAAGCCATGGCCTCCAGAACTCTTCCTTCTGGGATTTCTGGCTATCACATGGCCTGAGGCTCCTACAACTATGGGCTTTATGAAAGCATCTTTTCCTGGAACCTACACCCACTGGTTTTTTTTGTTTGTTTGTTTCTTTTTTGTTGTTTTTTTTTTTTTTCCTGAAGGGATGTTACTTAAATGTATTCATTCCTCCTTCAAGGGCAGACTATACTTATGGAGACAGCAGAGAGAGTTATGGCAGAAGGCAATTCAGATTCCAGCAGGGAAATGGGAACAAACAAGAAATGCATTTTCTCCCATCCACCCACGGATGTCAAAGGCCCAAATCCCTTACCTCACTGGAAGGGTGAATCAGGAGCTCACAGACACGTTTGCTTAATTCTGTGGACAGTGCCACGCTGATTCTGGGTCTGAAAGCAGCAAAGCTCTGTGCAGAGTGCCCTTCCCTTCCCTCCTCCAAGCTCAATCACGTTTTGCATGTGGAGGATGTGCAGGAGAACTCATCCCCACACCCTTATGTCCAGACCAGCAGCCTTATGTCTCCAGCAGCCAGACCAGCGCCCCGTGCTCCATCTCTATTCATGAGCTGGGATTTCAAAAGGGGTCCAGCCGAGGTGAGCAGGACGGCAGGGGGATGCCCAAGGTCAAACATCAAACACAATCCGTTTTGGTAGGGCCTACAGAAATAATTCCTGCCATTTTTTTCTGGCTTTCCAACCCCTCCAGTGGAATAAGGAACCAAAAAAAAAAAACTGATTAAAGAGGATCTCATCGATGCAAATAGATTGCAACGGTTTTTAAAGGAGTTAAATTTGCAGCCTGAACTACTTGGCAGAATCTCTGAAATCATTATTCTTTTATTCATAGCAGTAATAAATAATAATAAACCTAAACATCCCAATGGTCCCCACACCTCCTGCATCTCCCTAGCTGCAGATCTCGAACATGAATAATAATTACAGCTTATCAAATCAGCCCATGATTAGAGACAACAGAAAGACATTTCACATTGTTAACTTCCTCGCGCAAGAGGGGGAAAAAATCAGGTCATGGGGGTATTAAAAATTTATATCATAGCATTTGACTTGACTCATCTCTTAAAAAGGAAAAAAAAGCCAGCATGTATTATGTATTTAGGCAATTCCTTTTAAACCCTCTCCCGAATGAGCACAAGACAGGCCAATAACTTGATAGATGGATGGCTCCATCCAGCCTGTGTGCATATTTTATACACACACGCACGTGCAGACACTTACTGGGCACTCACACCTATATAAAACATCATATACATACACAGAGAGTGGTATAAATCTATTTATAGCCCTTAGCTGAAGGCAGATGCAGAGCTAATGTTTAAAAATGAAAAAAAAAAAAAAAAATCCCTATGCAGAGATAGCATCTTATTTAAATCTGGCAGCTTTGGAAGAGCAACTTTTTTGCCAATTTTTTGTGGAGTCGCAGCAACCTCAGCAGAGCTTGGTTCATTAGCTGCCTGATTCCTGTTTGTGTTTGCTGCTTGTGTTGTTTCTCTTTCCTTGGGTCATTTTTCTGGCTTTCGTGGTCCAGAAAATACCTTGACAAGGGAAAAAAAGCAAGTCCTTGATGCCATGGAGCACAGAGGAAGGAGTAGAATAAATCAAGTCAAGCAAGAGACTGAATTCTCATCTCATCTCTCAGGAGATCGGGAGATGGAACCAGCTCCTGCCTGGATGATTTTCAGGACCTACATTCACCTGCTGGGGCTGCACTTTTGCTTTGGCAGGGGAGCCCTGCAGAGCCGGGGTACCTGTGAGCAGGTCCCATCCCATCCCATCTCACCCCCTGTCCTGCCAAAAATGTGCTTGAGCACCTGCCCAGTTCAAGGGGAAAATGAGCAATTTCAGTCAAAGCTGCCCAAGGCTGCCTTGATCTTGGTGTCCCCTCCAGCTGATGGAAGAAGTAGCCTCCAAATCTCGCTGGATGCCTCCTGGTTCCTTAGCTCCTTGCTCAGAGTTTTCTCCAGCCCATTATAATCATTCAAAAACCCAACCAGAATCCTCACACCACTCAGAAAAAATCCTTCCATGCTTCCATGCAAAAACTCCCTTTTTATGAGAAATGCAGTTCTGTGTCCAAGGGTGTCAGCACCACATCTCTCCAAAATGCTGCTGGAAATCTTGGAAAGGCAGAGCCCGCAGAGCGCTGCAGCAAATGTCTCAGTGCACATGCCCTGGCACCAGCCTGCTCTTTTCAGGAGAGGTCAGCACATTTACATAGATGCTTTAATAGAGCAGCCGCCAAAATCTCCACTAAGATATTTTGAAAGCTTAAAAAAAAAATAAAAAAAAAACCCCAAAACCCTCAAATATATTTTTTTTTCAACATCTGCAGTCAATGAAAGGAGAGATGCAAATCTGCTGTCATTTGCATGCAAATTTTTTTACATCAAATCAGTGACAGAATGCACAATAAACACACTTTAAATTGAAATATTCCACGTTCACTTCCTCCTAGCCTTGCCTGCAGCTGGGATTCAATTTTCATGCATGGCTCCACACAGGTGACCGTCCTCCAGTGGCTCTGAAACCAGGAAGAGTGTGGGAAAGATGGAATTACAGAGGCAAAGTAATTGCAACCAGCTCATGACTCAAAGCCCAGCTGTCATGAGAGAGAGTAAAGATGAAGGTTCTTCAGAAATAAATGCTGTTGAAAGAGTCTGTATCTGTCTCAAAGCCTAAAGCATCCTTTATGATAATCACTAACATTTTGATCACAGGGAAATATGATAATCGCTCGCCCTGGAGTCCACGCAATCAGGAATAATGGCAGATATCTCTGTAAGGCTTGTTTGCTCCAGGCTTTGAACAGCTCAGCCGGTACGGCGGCGCCGCAGGGGAGGGCAGCGCTCCCGGCGTCACTGCGGGGCCGGGCCGGGCCGGGCAGCCAACCCTTCTCCATCCTGGGCCCTGTGGGAAGAGCAGCAGGCCTGGGACGGAGCTGGGCTCCCCCCAGGGCCCACAGCCACCCTTCTGTGTCCTGTGGCCAGCCCAGTTCCAGCTCCAGGCCCGTACATCCCCATTCCCCATCCATTCCCATCGCTACCCCAGCCCTCTATCAGGCCCCAACCCCATCTCCATCCTCATGTCCATCCCCATCCCCAACCCCATCCACCCTCATCTCCATCCCTCACTCCATCTCTATTCCTATCTCCGTCCTCATCCCCTTCCCTACCCATACCCAACTCCATCTTCATCCCTATCTCCCTCCCCATCCCCATTCGTTTCCCATCTCCACCCTTATCTCCATCCCCAAACCCTTCTCCATCCCTCTCCCCAGCCCCATCTTGATGTTGATCTCCATCCCCAACCCCATCCATGCCCATCCCTATGTCCATCCTCATCCATCCCCATCTCCTTCCTCCACTCCCTCTCCATCCCTTCCGGAGCCTGCTGGTTTCAGCAGTGTGCTCCAAGCTGTAGCTGGTGCTTCACTTTTCCTGCCAGGGAAAACCCTTCCCGGTGTCTGCCCAAAACCCTTCCTGCTGTAATTTAAACTCTCTCATTCTCGTCAGGCGTGGTCAGCTGAATATTTGCCTCCAGCAGCTCCCAGCTCCCCCCCATCCCCGTGGCACTGCACATCCATTGAGTCCATCCCTACTTTCCCAGGGAGCACCCATTCACCGGGAGGGCAAACCAAAGGAAACGCTGGGAAATGGATCCTTTGTGTTTTAACAGCCCGAGGCCAGCTGGGAACCCTTGGGGTGCCTCGGCGTGCTGCTCCCTGATGCTGTGGGAGCAGGGCAGGTTGCCAGGGCTGGTCCTGGGCATGTGGCTGGAGGGGTGGGAGCGTCTGGAAGTCGGCTGGATCTGTCTCGGCCCCTCAGCAGCCGCAGCTGCTCGGCGGCAAAGCTCCACCGTGACTCACACGCTGTTAAAAGCCACGTTTTCCCCCAAATTGCTCTTGCCCCAGCGAGGCCGCAAAGGCACTTCAGGGCCGCCTAGGGAGATCTCCCTGGAAGTTAAGCACCGAATCCGCCTGCCTGTGAGGAATGAGATGCCTTGTGAAATCCAGCCTCGGGCACTTCTGAGCTCCTCCTGAATCGGCCCAGGTCACCCCGAGCACAGGTCAGCGAAACAGAGCTGCACGCACCCTCCCGCGCTCGCTTCTGTGTGTGGCAAAGCCTCCGAGCCCCAGGGAAGAAGCATGGAGGACACGCACCGGAGAAATCCCAGTGGAATTCCCCGCAAAGCCCCGCTGCTGGTGCCCACCTGTTGAGCCACTGCACCTGTATTTTGAAGGGAGCTTCTCCAGATTGTCAGAATTGCTGAAAAAAAAAAAAAAACCCAGCCCTGAAAGGGTCCCAAATTTACCTGATTCCTGTTTTTTCTGCAAGAGGAAACGTCTAGGATAGAGCAGTGATGAGTGAAGGAGCATCACCTGCCTCCGTGGGAATGAATGTGCTCTCCTGTGCGCTTGCTATCCAAAGGCCATTTAAAACACAGAATGGCTGAGCTGCTTCTTTTCTCCTTTCTCCTTTTTCTCTGCCAAGAAATTAAAAGTCCTCTTTGAGACCCCCTTACCTGGCTGGTGAGGGGATAATTGGAAATGCCCCGGTAGAGCTGACACATCTGGAGATACAGCGAGGAGCAGCAGGAATATCTCGGAGACACGCACAAACTTAATAAATGTTGGGGGCGGGGGGGAATCTAATAATCGCTTTGCTGTCTCAACAGCTCCTTAGCTTGGAAGGGACACTCATTTTTCACTGCGTGTCCACTGTTCTTTAACCCTGTGGGAGCTCCATAAAACACCCACGCTCCGACGCGTCCTGAGTCAGCAGCACATCTGCCCAAGGTCTCCTTGGCAAACCTCGGCAGCTGCCTCTGGAAAAGCCCAGACGCTGCCGGCTGTGGGTCCGCCAGAAAATATTTCCTCCCTGGCTTATGTGCCCAGAGGCTGGAAAAATGCTATTTGTGGCCATCTCCCACCTTTTCTGTCAGAAATAAAGCTTGAGCGCTGCTCAGGGCTTTCTGGGAAACAATCAAGGAAAGCACTGGCACCAAGAATTTGGAGGGAAGCAGGCGGTGTCCATCTGGTCCTTCACTCCCGTTTCCATTTCCCCTCACATTTGCTGGGCAAGAGCCTCCAAGGTTGGAATACAGTGTCTGGGTGCAAGGACAGGTCCCCACCGCAGTGATCCCGTGGGACACGGTGGGCCAAGCCCTTGCTCTGGAGGAGACATGCCAGCATGGGCAGTTATTCCCATGACGAGGCACCATAAAAACAATTCTGGCTCTATTTCCTCGTGCATGAGCAGGTTCCCCTGCCCTTTGGCCCCCTGTGGAGTTTGCATTTTTATCGTAAAGCTTTTTTTAAAAAATGGTTGCACAACCTCAAGCACGGGCCCCCGGCTGGCTTGGGGATGGCTGTGCTGGTTATTCATACAGAGCCTGTGGAAGATTCCTGGATGGATGTGTGCAGGATGGACATAGAGCCGCACAGGCTTCCCCACCACTCATGGAGCCACCCTCCACGACGGATTTGGGGTCACCAATGGGGATATTTTGGCTCAGAGGTCCCCAGTCTGTGCACAATGCAGGCTCGTGGTGGGTGTGCTTGCATAGGATCATGGAATCATTGATGTTGGAAAAGGCCTTGAGTCCCACCATGAACGAGCACCACCATGTTCACCAATAAACCATGTCCCCAGGTGCCACATCTACTCCTTTTTTGGACTCCTCCAAGGAATGGTGACTCCACTCCAGGTCCTGCATGATCCCTGCCTGCATCCTCCATGGACAGTAGGGAAGAGGCAAAGCCCAATGTGGAGAAATCCAAGCAGCTGGAGCAGAGAAAAAAAAAAATCATCTCCCCTTTTCCAGGAAAGCGCTTTACAACCTGACTGCTCTTGTATTTGTTTATTAAACACAGGTTTGGGGAGGAAATGCTTCGCTGCAGTGACAGGCCGCCTTTCCAAGGTTATCCCAGAGCACAAGGCAAGACAAGAGCCATTTTTCATCCCCATAATTAGAGAGAGCTCGTTAGCAGATTAGCATTAAGCAACATTTCCATACTGTGATGTGGCCCTAACCAATTTAAGGGCTTTCTCTGTCACTCTGCTCAGCACCTTGCAGCAGGCAGGACTGTGCTGACAGTCCTGCATCAGGCCATCAGGTTTCTGGAATTTGCTTTCCCTGCTTCTCATCACATCCCAGAGGTAAATTTAAGAACAACCTCTCTCCACCACCTGGGGTTTCCTTGGGTTTGCTAATCACTGGCAGCAGCTCAAATCCCAGACCGGGATGCCTGGCAACGAGTGGGCATGGGATGGTCACAGAGCATTCCCAGGTTCCTCAAACCACCTTCCATGAAAGCTCCACCTCCCCTTCCCCTTCCCCCCCCACCCCCAACAAAAAAATCCACCCCTAAGCCCAGCCACTCCCAGCTCCTCCACAGCCATTTCCCAGGTTCCCAGACTTAACTGTTGAGGCTGCAGACACATTTATTATCTTTTTTTGCCATGCCATCTGGCATTTGTGTATCAAAAGAAGATTATATCTATGTCAAACAGGGGGAAAATATCTCTCCCTGTAACAGTTGTAGAAGCAAGGGGGAGAGAAAAAAAAAAAATACATTAAAAAAAAAATTAAATCCCGTGGACCATATGGAAGATTTTTTTTTTTTCCTTAAGTGATCTATCTTGAGCAATTAGGAGATGTCACAGCAGATCCTGGGCTCGCTGGGAGAGGAGCAGGGTGGCAGCGTCGGGTTACCTGAGTCACTGCCACTGCCTGAAATAGCCCGGGAACGTGAACTACCCCCCTCTCCTCTCCCAAACTGGGGGCAGAGGGGCAAGCGAGAGGAGAGGGAACAAAGAGGGACAGCTTGCAGCATGCCGAGTGAATCAGAGCAATGGCCTTTCTTTGCCTTTCGGGGTTTTATCATCGCGTGTCTTGCGAAAGCAAGAGGTGTGAACCCGCCGTGGAGCACAGCCAGGTTTGCAGTGCCTGCTCCGTGCCTCCCCGTGCCGGGGATAGTGGAAAATTACCGACTTCTCCTCCCGGGGCTGCCACACGGGCCCTGGCAGGGCGAAGGGACCAACCGCGGGCCCGGCCCGGGGAGCCCCGGGAGGAGCCGGCGCATCCTGCGGTGTGTGCCATGGGGACCGGCCTGTGCCGCGGGGACCGCGGTGTGCCCAGGCTGCCCTTGGCTCGGCAGGGTGGGCGCGGCCCCTCCTGGCTTGGCGAGGTGGCTCCGTGGTCACCTCCTCACCAAGAGCATCCCCCGCAGCACTCCGGCTGCACCCTCCAGCTGGGAGAGCACGGGGAGGGGAAACACGGCCAGCAGCACCCGGGAAAAGTCCCGGTGGGAAGGTGGAAGTGCCAGCAGGGGATATGCACGTTCTCCTGGCAGTACCTCGGTGGGCAGGGGAGCGGCTCCGTCGGGAATGGGGGCACCGCCGTTCCCCAGCCGGGAGCCGGGCAGGGAAAGCGGCTCCCGCCACGCCCTGGCAGAGCAAACGGGCTCAGGCCGCCACCGCACAGACAGCCCGGCCCCATCCTGCTGGGACACAGGGTAAACAAAGGAAATACCACAAAATCAAACAGCATCACTGCCCAGGGCACAGCCAGCCGTTTTCCCCCACTCCTCTCGGGAAAGGCTCCTCGCCTCCTCTCCTTTTTTTCCCCCTTCCACCGTTGGTGCTCTTCCCTCTGGGAAATCAGTCCTGCCCAGTACTTGTTCTACCTGCAGCCCCTCGGAATTCCCCCTGGGCATTGGCAGTGCCAACCAGAGCCATTCCCTCCTTGCTGGGATTCGCACTGGTCCGGGCAGATGTTCGCTGATGTCGTGGCGGGAGGGAGTGAAGCTCCAGCTGCTCTCCACTCTTCCTGCTGTGAAAGTTTATGCCGTGGAGTTATTTTTACCAGGAAATCCAGCTGTGGTCAGAGCTCTTCTGGCAGCTGCCCAGCCCTGGGGGTGAGGAGCACCAAAACCCACTGTTCCAGCACCCCACGCCGTGCTGACCTCCCTGATGGGTACTCTCCCTCTGCCCTCCACATCCCCCACCATCGGCATCCCTGCAGAACGTCCTACGGGGCAGGGACGTGCCAGTGGCTGCCTCCAGAGCTGCTGTCCCTGCCCATCCCACTGCAAACACCCACAGTGGCATCTCTGCCCTGGGCCGTGTGCCACTGACAACAGCTGGCGGGCCTGAGTCACCCGGCATGTCTCGCTGGGGCTTGACCACGTCACCCCAGATTTTGGGGAGAGGTGGAAAGCAGCCAAGGGGCAGAGAGGCAGCTGAAGAGCAGCAGAATCATTTCAAGGGCTCCAGCCTCCTCTGCTCTGTCCCAGGGACACAGGAGGCCCGTACTGAAGGGTATCTCCCCCACAGCCCACCATTGCCCCTGTGCTTACGAGGACACAGGAGTCAGCCAGGTGGGGCAAAAATTTCCATCAATGTCTTTTCATTGTGTAAATACTTTTGGAAGTGAAGAATAAGCACGAAAGTCCTGCTACCAAGCCAAGGCCGGTTGTGATCCATCCTGCACCCAGGGAGAGAAGATCCCTGCTGGGGTGCACCCAGTTAAAACTGCTCCCTGCAGGGGTTTTTTTTAGGAAGGGGGGCTTCCAGGTTGGCTTAGCAGAGCTCCTAAGAAAACCCTCAAAAATAACTTGCTACAAAACATGTCCCAGAAGAAATGTTCCTTGTGGCTTGCTTGTTTAGGCTTCCCCATCCTCTCCAAGGATGCACCTGGAGCCTGCTCCATGCTCCAAACCCCTCTTTTGGGGTCACTTGGAGAGCTCTCACTGTGGAGAACAGGACACACATTCCTGCCTTGACCTCTCTGCAGAAGCCTCTCCAAACTCACTCATTCCTCTCTTTAGTTACCTTCACCAAAGTTTCTGACACTTCCCATCCCCAGTTTGCTCTGGCAGCCCCAGCAGTGAGTCCCCTGCCCTTCTACACCCAGATTCTCCTTTTCCCACCTGACCTTTCATTAGAAAAGCCCTCTCCTCTGGAAAATCCCAAGCTCAAAAATCCCTGGCTCCGCTCCTTCAGAGTTTCTCCAACTCTGCAGTTTTGGGCAGGAGGTCTCCTTCCCCACCAGCATCCTTGGTCTGCATTGGAACTCCTCATCCTGCACACCCAGGAATCGAACCCCAGGCCTGTGAGCCCTTGCCCTGCAGAGCTGCTGTTCTGCAGGAAAATAAGGGGATGAGAGAAATGAAGAGGGATGAGGGGAGGATGGATGTCTGCTCAAGAACATCTCAGTGGAAATGAGAGCTGGCAGTCAGCAAGGATCCCAGTTCTTTATCTGTTACCTGTTTTGTTAGATTTTATTTCTGTTCAAGAAAAACTGGGGGGAGGGGGGGGCGGGGGGGAGAAATATATCTGAAGTCAAACAAAACATTTTCTTTTGCTAAAAGGGAAGGATTTTGTCTCTGCCTGAGCATTGGAATAATTTCCATTTCAAAAGTGGGCTGTGATTTTGAAATGAAAATTGAGACCGTCCCATCCCCAAAGGCTGAAGTGGGATGTTTTGACAGACCTTTCTCCTTTTTGGGGTTTTTTTTTGTTTTGTTTTTTACCTCTAGGGCCCTTTTGCCTGGAATCAATATATCCCTGCAGTGAGCTCTGCATTTGACAAGCAGCAACTTTTCACCAGCTGAACATCCCCTTAAATCTTCATCAGTCAAGGACAAGGCTCATTGGTGCAGTGTTCTTGTTGAGGTCCCTCTGCCCTTGGATGCAGTTCCTCCATCCTCACCAATTCCTCAAGGATGTCACCTTGGCAATCCCCACAACTCATTAGCACTTAATATGCAGCGAGAGGAGCTGCTACCTATTCCTCCCATCCAAAATAATCTCCCAATGTTTGAAAATAAACGGCAGAAATATGTCCCAGCAGGTGTTACCTCTTCAATGTTGTCTTGTTTGTAGCCAGTCACAAGACAACATTCCCATAACGCCAGAGGTAAGCAGATGGCACTTATTAATTTACATCCTAAATACGCTCTAATGTGTACACTAGAAGAAGCCACTGCTGTGGGAGGCAACTCTACCTGGCTCACATGGAACATCACAGCCCCGACACTTCACCTGAGACCAGGAGCAGCGGTGCTGTGTCCCTCCTCTGGTTCCCCATGGAGGCTCCGTGCCTTTTTACAGCAGCACTGGAGCAGTTCCGCCTCTTCCCACAGCTGTCAATCGGTTGCCCCAGGCACCAAACTGGAGAGAATTACACCCAAAGTTATTAGAGGCAGCAAGACTGCAGGCAGCATCAACACAGCATATGTCCCAAAGTAAACAGATTGCGTGGAACCTTCCTGAACACGCTGAGGGGCCGCTGGTGCCGAAACCGCTCTTCCCGAGACGCGGAGCTGCCTGCGGGAAGGGGGCTGCTCTGGGAAGGAGCTGGGCGCTCCCCCCAGGGCCCAGACCTGCAGCTCTGCTGGTGGCTTTCCCGAGGCGCTGCTGACCCACCCCGCTGCCAGCAGGGACGCGCTGGAACGGGGAGCTGGAAAATCATGGAAGGTGCTCTCCTGGCCAGGCCACCCAGCACATCCAGGAATGATTGAGGCTGGATGGAGAATAATCAACGCAGATGGGTTTGTGCCATAATAGCTCCATCCCATCTCCCCTTCCCATCCCCGCCCCCCCCCTCTCTTCTGCAAAGTGACACAGTCAGAAATTGGTGAGTTTTTAATTTTTTCA
Source organism: Sinosuthora webbiana (assembly GCA_013397395.1). Classification (NCBI taxonomy): domain Eukaryota; kingdom Metazoa; phylum Chordata; class Aves; order Passeriformes; family Sylviidae; genus Sinosuthora; species Sinosuthora webbiana. Next base: position 487,367 of record VXBN01010697.1, read on the forward strand.
AGATTTTTTTTTTTTTTTTTAATTCTGGAAAGAGACACAAATAAATGGGCAACAAAGGGAACCCGACGTCACTGAAGGATCTAAAAGATGTAACTTTTTTTTTTTTTGCTGAAGGTGGTTCTGAGCTGGGGGAACACCAGCCCACCCTTCTTGCTGTGAATGAACACTGTGGCTGCAAAGGGCTGTGGCATCAGAGAAGGAAGGACACCACAAGGACTGCAGCATAGCCTCCAACTCCAACCTGCCAGGAGCATCCAGCATGCCTGGAAATCCTTGTCTAATGCAGAGGCTGATCCCAAATCCAGCTGCCACCCATCCTGCTTGGAGACCTTCAGAGTGTTGCTCAGAGGCCTTGTCCCCAATGCCACCTGCGTTCAGCAATGGCTGTGAGCACTGAGGGTAAAAAACCCAACCAGAGCACATCGGGAGTCAGTGATAAGAGGTTCATGGAATAACATCACCCCTGTGGGATTTAAAATCCACATGCCATCAGATCCGAGCAAGGGGAGCCCCACGTCTGGTGCAGCAGCTGCCCAGTGCCCCCTTCTGCAGCCACCCCTGAGCCCACGGCTAGGGCTGGGCAGGGGAACATCACCCACACTGCAGAGTGTGCACTGGGGAGAGGAAATTCACTCCAGCTGCCAGCTCTGGCTGATAAGACAATCTCCTTTCATCTCTTATTGCCTTTCACTCCACCCCTTCATTCTTTATTTTCTTTTTGGTTGCACCCAAGGGCCCGTGCTGCCCTGGCTGCCCTGCGTCACACTGACGTCAGGGAGGTAGCTAGGGCCACGATCATGGGGCTTCTTTCACAACCTGCCTGCCCTGGGGACTCTCATTAATCAAGATCCACAGATAACGGCCCTGCAGAGCACTGCCAGCAGTCCCAAGGGAGCCCACACTGGTTTTTCAGCACAGCCACCCTGGCAGAGCGGGAACAGGACAAACATGCTGGGAAAGGAGGCTGGAAAAGGGCAGGTACAGGGCTGGAGGGGCTCCAGGTGTGTGCACCATGGCAGCACTGGGCTTGGAGAGCCCTGGTCCAGTGGAAGGTGTCCCTGTCCCTGACAGGGGTGGGGAATGAGATGAGCTTTAAGATCTCCTCCAACCCAAACCCCTCTGTGATTGCTCCAGGGTTGGCACAGGACCTTCTGTGTCCACCCTGGGACAAAAAAAAAATATATATATAAATGGATTTGGCCACAAACCTCTGGCTTGGGCAGTCTTTCTATTTATCCATCCCATCCTGCTGGCTCAACACTCTGCTGTGGATATTGACCATCAGCCCCGTCAGGAGACATCAGAGTCATCCCACATCCACATAGCAGTGAGAGGAGCAAGTCTTCCGTTTTCCTGTTTTCCCTTCTTCTTGGAGATCTTTAAAAAAGAAAAGGAAAAGAAAAAATATCTTTAAGAGCTTCCCAGCCCTACCTCCTGCTCCTTCACGCCTGCTACTAGCTGGAAAGCAAGGATTACCTAGCTGCTGGATTTCCCTTGCTCAAGGATGGTTATTTGCAATCACCACTGGCATGGCTTTGTGCTAAGTGCTGGCCCAGCCCTGGTTTTGGGAAGAAGGCTCATTTCAAGCCACAACCCTTATTTTCAGAATGTGACCCCTCCTTCCTGCATAATGAAAATCCATTCCTTGTCTTGGGGGAGTTCATCATAGGCGGAGGAGACCAGCGTGATTTGCACATGGAAAAGAATTACTATGAGACACTTCTTAAACCATTTTCTTTTTAATTGATGTGCTCCCAGTCTCCTGTTTGCTGGTGGGTAATTAAGTCAATTAACAAGCATCTGTTTATTTATTTCCCTCATTGATGGATGTAAGCAGTTTGGGTAGCAGTTTGTAACAAGGGCCTGCTGCAGCTTGCCCGCCGATCCATGAATATTCAGGCAATCGCTGCACTCCATCTACAGGACCTGCTCCTCCACCTCCAGGAACCTGGGAACGAGCTCCAGGGTGGCCAGGGGTGGGGACAGACTGTGTCAGCCTAGGGCTGGGGTCTTGCCCTTGGCTGGACAGACATTGGAGCAACCTGGTCTGGTGGAAGGTGTCCCTGCCCATGGCAAGGGGTGGAACCAGATGGGCTTTAAGGTTCCTTCTATCCCAAACCAGTCTGTAATTCCTTGATTCTAAATTCCCTCTTAATCTGCATTTTGGCAAAGTCCCTCAGACGCTCTCAAAGCCCTCTTGGGGCTGTTTTTCGTCCCTCCTGCAAACCAAGGCTTCAGTATCCTGCAGAAGGCGTTTGAGGGCAGCCCGTGGAGGCTGGAAAACAACACCCTGTGCCCTCAGCCCACAGGGAGATGGTCAGCTTCAACACCTCACCCCAAGCACAGCACTCCTCCCCACATCCATGTGCTTCCCAGAGGGCTGGGGGAGGAAGCGCCACCAGGAAAGCAGCAGCTCCTTGGGAAATCATCTACCTTGGGATCACCCACGTGGATCTCCACCAAACCCTGGGGGTCCCCCCCAGGAGCTTTCTGGGGTCACGAGGACAGCCCGGACACCACTGTCCCCTTCTCCTTTGTGAAACACGCTCCGCATGCCCAGAGCCAAAGGTTATGAGCCCACAGCCAGCGACATTCCCACGTGGACCAAACAACTCCCAGCGCTGCCTTCAAAGAGTTATTTAATCACAGGCAGCACAATTAAGGAGGCCTCGGAGCCAGAGAAAAAGGGATTAGCAGACTCTGGGCAGAGCATTCATCACGGCGAGCAGTTTTGCAGGGGCGCATCTGCTGCTGACTCCTCTCTTGCAGACACACCGGTTTTATTGCCGTGTCAGCACCATGGATGTTTACTCCCTCCTGGAGCAGAAACCCTGCAGCGCTGAACACGCTTGTTTTCCACGAGCTGGGGGGGGGGAAAGGGATGCTCCCAGACCAGGGAATTGCCATCAGCAGCTCAGAGGAGGCTGCACCAATAGCGGCTGTGGGGCTCCCCACCCCCTGCCTGTGTGCCTGGGAGAAGGGAGGGCAAGGCTCCTAAGCACCCTTTCAAAATTCCTCGGGTTTGGTAAATTAATTAGCTTGGATGAGCAATTAGAGCTCGATTTAGCGCTAGCTCTTTGCGGCTCTGCTGGATGGCTGCGCCTTCCCCTCTCCCACTCCTCAAACAAGAGTTTTGGGGTTTTGCAGGAAAAATCGTCGGGGCTGGGAGTGAAGTCAGGCACGGAAAAAACCAGGGATGACAGTGGGTGAGGCCGGGCACGGGTGGGAGGGTCGTCTCCAGGGTGCAGGGAGATGGTCAGCCTTGTTTCTCCATGGCACTGGAGATTTGGCCAAATCCTGCTGCTGGACATCTCCAGGGTGGCTGGAGCTGGTCGGCCTCGTCTCAGAGCTCACAGAAATTTGCCATCCAGTTTTGAGACGACTCAAAAAAATCCAGCAAGAGTCCCAGGAAAGCGCCTTCCATTTACAACAGAGCAGGAGGCATCATAATAGCAATAATAACAGTAACCATAATTGGATGAAAGTTTGCTGTAATGAACTGGCTGCAGCCCAAAGCTGCTTAATAGACTCAATTTCTGTGTGACAACTGAGTGAAGGCACTGGAGAAATTCACATCCCATGGCTTTGCTGATAAATAAAAGATCCCTTCAGGGCAGTACAGAGCTGGGACCTTTCTTCCACCCATGTTGACCCCAGAGAAGCCACACTCAGTCATTGGTGCCCCATCCCTGGAAGTGTCCCAGGCCAGGCTGGACAGGGCTCTGAGCACCATCTGGGATGGTGGACGGTGTCCCTGCCCATGGCAGGGGGTGGGATAGGCTGGGCTTTGAGGTCCCTTCCCACCCAAACCAGTGTGGGATCCCAAAATTTCACGATAATTGCACGCTCTGAGCCCTTCTTTAATTCTTTTTAGAGTCCCCGGAAGACAACTGATGAAGACATCATTTTCCTGGGCAAATGAAATGATTGTGCTTCCCCCCCGAGGAAATAATTTCTATTCTGCACCTTTTCCTTAATCCCACACAATTTGAGAGACGGTTGATTTATAGATTTTGGAGGCTCCCTTTTCTCCTACTGCTGCCAGAAATGAAATGGATCGCGCACATCCCGCCCTGGCTGAGGTTTCAGAGCGCGTGCCCAGCATTCTCCGTGTCCCCAACGGACAGGGCACACAGAGATGAGGGAGTGGAGGATTTCAAACAGTACCTGGGGCTCCGAAGATGGCATGGAGGAGGCAGATCCTGAGCACAGAAAGGGGTACTTGATCTGAATTCCAGGGAGGAGAAGGAAAAAACGTGGATGGTTTTTGGAGCCTTTACAGTCCAGCCCAAATAGGGTCGCTATCGCAGTTATTAATTACCTCTGCCTGATACCATCCTCTCCCCAGCCCTTTACACATGGAACCAACCCAGAGCAGTAGGGGAAGGACCCAGCAAGGATGAGACCTCTGGAAAACCCAGAAAGAGACAGGGAGAGGGGGTGAGATATCCCATCACTGCATCCCTGCCAGAGCTGCATCCCGCTGTTCATCAGGAGAGAAACAAACATCAACCAACCAACTAAAACAAACAAAAAGCCTGCTCCCCTAGAAAAAAAAAACAAATAATAAAAAAACCCCAACTTTTCCCCCCCAAAACTCTAGCCCCTTCAAAATACAGAGCTCGCAAAGAAACAAACAAACAAGCAAACAAATTAAAACAAACAAACACACAACCCCCCCAGAAACCTCGCCCTCCAAAAAAAAAAAAAAAAAGAAAACCAAAACCCAACACCTCAAAAAGAAAAATCCCAAAAAAAGATCCCCAAACAAACCCACCCTCAAAAAAACACCCAAAAATGAAACAAAAACCCCAACCCCCCAAAACCCAAAAAAACCCACCCCAAAACAAAACACAAAAAAAACCCAGAAACAAACAAACAAACAAACAAATGCAAAATGAGGCCAAACCCCCCTTAAAAATAAAAAACCTCCTCCAGAAACAACCCCACCCCCCAAAACCCCAAAAAAGCCTTCAGCACTGACAAAACAACAGGTTTTGGTTCGAACATGGAAAGCTCTCTGCAGGGAAGGGAGATGCTGCTATCCACATCCATCCCGAACTTCCCAACAAACTATCCTGGGGTAGCACCTACCCTTGGCCAAATCTGTGCGTGTCCAACACCTCCTGCTTTTTATCATCCTTTTCAGCACAGCACTCCCAGCTCCCGACTAAACCCCTCCCATGGCCATTTCTCAGGGACATCTCATTCCTCCTGGAGCACGGAACTGCCCAGGCCTTGCAAGTGTTTGGAGCTGCTGCTCCATGAGGAAGAGGCTGCTCCAGGTTCCCATCCAACAGGAACATGAAATAATCCTCATGGCATCGATCTCATCTGGCCTTGCCTCTGCTCCTGCTGCTCCTGCCTCTCTTCCAAAGGTGCAGCTGCCTTGGAGAAGCTCTGGGCTGGAGGAAGAGAGGTTGTGGCATCTGTTCCCCCCAGTGCTCCCTGTGCTTTCTGGGGTGGTGGGGTTGCTCACACTGCAGCAAAGACAAACACCCTTTTCCTGGATCTCCCCCTAGACTAGAAGGGACTCAAGGAGGGGCTTGGGGGAGGCTAAAACTAAAGAATAAAAATAATTAAAACCCCTTATTAAGCTGGAGGCCCCAGCACAACTGATAACAGGGTCTCCATGGTGCCTAGACTTTAGGGTGGGTTGGAAGCCAGCAGGGCTACGATCCTACAGGAAACTCATCCTGCTGCTTCCTCAGCTCCTGCCATGGCTTTGGGTCCAACTCACATTCCTATGGGGACAGTGGAGACCTTTGGGACTAACTGGAAATAATGAAATCATGGAATGATTTAGGTTGGAAAGGATCTTAAGACATCATCTTGTCCCACCCCCTGCCACGGGGAGGGACACCTTCCATTATCCTAGGTGGTTCCAACCCCATGCAACCTGGCCTTGGATACTTCCAGGGATGGGGAGTCCACAGCATGGACTTGCTCCCTGTTTTCTTGGTGCTCAGAAATGCTCTCACAGGAAGTATGGACTTTCCCCTTGAATCAGTACTGAGGACTGAGACAGGCTGAGCTTGGAAAGGGGAGAGCAGAATCGTCAGCTTTCAGGCTACAACAAACAGAAAGTCCTCTGATATTCACATGTTCCCCGGGAAAAAAACAAAACTATGTTGAAAACAGCCAATGCCAGAATAGAACTTCCAGAACAGCCCTTGCAGTGACTCCAGCAGGGATGGTGGGTGGGAGTATCAGCCTCGAAACATCCTTCCCAATTAAGTACAGACCTGGTGACAGGGGTATCTGGGACACCTTTCTGGAGGTTTTGAGATCCTGTCTCCTCTTACCTCTGCACTTGTGGGGAGGGAACTCCCAGCATTCCTTCCTTCTCCTGCAGCTGGGAGCAGGTGCTGATGCATCTCTTCAGTCTACTGGGTGCTCCAAGCTCCCTCCTTCATCCTCACAGATGAGCTTTGTGTCTGGCTGCAGCCTTCAGTGCTTCGGGGCTGGATCACAGGATCAGAAAATCCCGGAACGGTTTGGGTTGGAAGAGACCTCAAATCCCATCTCGTTCCAACCCCCTTCCACTGTCCCAGGTGGAGTGTGACAGTGCCATGGTTCTTCCTCACACAAGTCCCTGCAAACAGCTGAGGGATGGACCAGCCAACACTCAGGGAGAAAGGGAAAACCTCCCAGGAGTGCTGCCTGCTCCACGGTGCCCGGAGCGGGGCAGGCACACAATGGAGGGATTACAGCAAACCCATAAATCAAACTGGGGAAAGCAGGGAGCATAAACACCCTGATGACCCCTGAATACACAGGGAAGTGGACTTATAAGCAGAGGCAGGAGGTTTAATAAATATCCATTCCTGGGGAAACTCTGCCTCTGGCACCAGCAGAGTGGAACCAGTGGGATGACCTGAGCCCCATGGGCCTGGAGAAAGGATGGGGCCTGTGACCCACATGCCTGGCACTGGGGATGTGACTGATGTGACTTGGAGCACCCTGAGATAGTGGAAGGTGTCCCTGCCCATGGCAGGGGGTGGAACTGGGTGGTCTTTAAAGGCCCTTCCAACCCAAACCATTCCATGTACAAACATGTGTTTTTGGAGCTGTGCCCACTCCACTGTCCTCCCTCCACCCCGTGCTGGATTTAAACCGAAGCAGCATCTGAAATGATTTCCTGAACCTCCCTCCCAGCTGCAAGCGATATTTTCTGGGCCACAAACCCCTTACAACCCCCTCCCTGAAGGAAATCTTCAAATGTGATGTGGCAGCCTTTCCTTCCTTTGTTACGGGCAGGACTTCCTCAGGGATGAGCCCTGTATTCATGCCCATGGCTAGAGGATGCTCCAGCAGGCTCCAGCTCCAGGGGAACAGGCAGCATCTGACTCCATCCTCCATCTTCCTAAATCCCTGACTCTTCAAAATGCCCCATCCCTCCAAACCACCCTGCAGGAGAGTAGGTGAACTCCAGCCCCCAGTGTCCACAGAGGCAGCTCTTCCCCTGCAGCTTTCTGCTTGCTTAAGCACTACTCCTGCTATTAAATTCAGAAAAGCAATAACATCCCCAGCAATAGATGCCACTCACGATAGCTCAGGGAGCAGACAAGGCTCCCAGAAATGTGTTATTCCTGTTCAAAGCCTTGGTCACAGTGACCTCCGCAGATACTTTAAACTCAGGCTGGTTTAAATTTGGCTCTTTGTTTGTTGTTGCATCCACTTTTTAAGGAAACTTTCAGCAATCCTAAGCCCTGCTCATATCTGCTGTGCTCTGGTTTCCTTCTGCATTTAATGAGCCAAAGATTAGTTAATTAAAAAAAAAAAAGATCTCCATCTCCCAGCTGACAGATTGCCCTTGGCCCAAGCAATTGTGCTCCCCACCCCTCTCCTTCTCCCTCCTCCCAGGAGATGTAAACGAGCCCTTTGATGGCATGTGTTGGCACCTTACAGGGATCCAGTAAATAAAAATAAAATAAAATAAAAATTCAAAAAAGAAACCAAGTCAGTTCGCTCCCCATTGAACCCCAAAGCTGGGGAACGTTACTGCTTTAGGATGCAACACAGTCCCACAGCATTCCCATCCTGTATCCCTGGCCCAGCCCTGCCAGAGGTGGGACCTGCACCTCTCCCACTGCTGCTGCTGAGATGTCCAGCACCAGCAGGAGCTGGAGGCAGGTCCAGGCCCCAAACCTGCACCACAAGCCTCTGCTTCAGGCTCCTGAGGTGCAGGGAGGAACAAAACTGGGGTTTTTTTTCCCCAAAAGAGGCTCCTTCCTCCCCTCGGATGGCAAGGCCTGTTTGGCTCCCCCATGTCTCCTCCCAGCCAGGACAAGTCCTGGTGGGCACAGCCAGGACCAGGCTGGCTCCTGGAAGGGGCAGAGACCAGAACAGCCCAAGCCAGGCAGGCTGGGCAGCTGGAGACAGAGGAGCTGGGTGGTTTCATGGAGCCCCACCTGGAAAAGCTCCCTTCTCCCTGTCCCCACTCCGTTTTCAACGCAGAAGCTGCAGACACACTCGGCTGCATCCCAAACCCCCTCCGTGTAATTACACATCCACGGTTTCTTCTGGGCTTCCACTTATTTAATCATCTCTCTCATCTGCCTCTAATACCCTGAGCTCTGTCAGAGGGCAGAAACACAGCCTTTACATCCAGAAGGACAAGAGTTCCCTGCAACAGCTGCTATATTTAACAGAAAAAAACACACTGGGTTGCCATGGCAACCCTGGCTTTCTAAAAATAGCCCTGCCATATCCAGCACAGCCGAGAGCACAGGCAGTGCTGACGGAAGCTGCTTTCCCCGAGCGCTGGGGAATGGAAGTAAACTTTTATTCCTCACTGGAATCGCCGCAGAGCAAACCATCCAAAAAAAAAAATTAAAAAAAAAAATCCCCAGAGCCTCTGCTAATTAAAGCCTGGTGGGAAGGATCCCCACTCCCCTCAGCTCAAGGATTGATCCCTGAACCGCAGCTCCTGGGATCAAAAGGTTGCTTTGGGAACGGGCAGGGGGGCAGGGCTGAAGCCAGCCGGATGAAGATGGAATGGTGGCGCTGGATGTGGTTGGTTTTCCTGCTGGCACTGACACACTGAGGCTCAGAGTGACCACAGTGTGCGCGGCTCTGGCATCAGGGTCACCCCCAGCCAGCAGAGCTGCCGGGGTAAGGCTGGGTTTGGACACCCTCAGGGGGCACCCAGCCTCGCCTTGAGTGCTTTAAATGACCTGCAGAGAGCCATGATGGGGATACACAGCTTTCCACACAGCCTTTCTCCCCCTGCTCCACCAACAAAACCAGTTCTCCGGGCATTGAGCCTTCTCCTTCCCCACTGGAGCACAGGGCCTGTCCCCAAAACACACCCCAAGCTCCCTACGGCAAGAGCCAGCTGAGCATTCCCCGAAATCAGATTAGCAAGGCTGAGTAGTCACAGCCTGCTTAGGAGCAGCAGTTGCTTCCCATTGCACTCCGAGCCTCCAGTCATCTCCCTAATTCTCCTTGACATTTCTTGCTCCGGGTGGAGGGCGTGCCTCTGACAGACCGCAGCCCCCCAGCCCCGGCCCCGCAGGCGGGAGGATGGCAGTGCCCTCCCCGAGCTCTCCCCGAGCTGCCCCGGCTTCCAGGAACCCCTGAGCACGGAGGTGGAGGGCTGAGTGCCTGCTTGACTCCTGCCCTGCTCCCGGGAGGAAGGGCTCTTCAAGAGGAAAACGCTCCACGTTGTTGTAGCAGTCAGTGTGTGTGTGTGTATGTGTGTGAGTGTTCTTTCTTTGTTTTCCCCCTCCACTTCAGAAAAAACAGATTGCCTGACCTGATGGGAGCCTAGGGCAATCTAGTGCAATATTTCCTTTATTTCGTTGTTGGTACCAGCAGCCTCAGAGCAGGGTCCAGAGGAGGCCGTGAGGATGCTCAGGAAGCCAGGCTGGGAGAGCTGGGGGTGCTCACCTGGAGAGCAGAAGGCTCCAGGGAGAGCTCAGAGCCCCTTCCAGAGCCTAAAGGGGCTCCAGGAGAACTGGAGAGGGACTGGGGACAAGGGATGGAGGGACAGGACACAGGGAATGGCTTCCCACTGCCAGAGGGCAGGGTCTAGTTGGGATATTGGGAAGGAATTGTTCCCTGCGAGGGTGGGGAGGCCCTGGCACGGCGTGCCCAGAGAAGCTGTGACCGAACACGGGCAGCAGCCGGGGCTCTCTTGACCCACCTCCCGCCCCTGGTGGCCACGGTGACGTTGCCTCCCGCCACCAGCTGTGCCTCTGGGCTTGCCAAGGACACGGGCACGGCGCAGGAGGTGCCCCAGCCCAGCCTGTGACCCAAAGCTGCACTAGGTGGAAAGGCCGGTGCGGGGCACTCGGCTGAGAGGTGCCCAGAGGCTGCTGCTGTGCAATAAACACCCCTCTGCCCGCGTGCCCTCGCCAGGCTGGGGTTGCAGGAGCATCCAGCTCTCCAAGGGGCTGGCGGGAGGGTGCTGGAGCAGGGAAGGGCAGGAGAGCATCGGCACGGGCTCGGCAGGGGGGGAAGGGGCCTCGCTCAAGGTCTTCAGGTTCTGTTTGCTTCATCCCGCTTCATCCTGACCCAGTTCCCAGCCAATCCCAACCGGCCATGAGCTCACTGCAGAGAGGACATAAACACTGGATTATTCTCTGGCTCCCTCCACCCCCCATGATGTCCTGCTGCAGGCCCTGCTCAGCACCTTCCCCCAGCCTCTGGAAGCAGAGCACACTTGTCCTCCTCTATTTTATGTCATGCCTGGCCCACTTTTACACCTGTCCTGAATCCCTTTCCCCCCTGCAGCGGTGTTTCTGCAGCTGATGGCTGTGTCAGCATCCCAGCAGCACCTCCTTGTCACCGACGAGGGCAGTAAATCTGTGCCCAAATAAATCCCTGCCTTTGCAACAGCATGTGAAAGGACAGGTTTTAATGGTGAATAAACCCCCAAACCAGCCAAATGGAAAAGGGAATGGGTGAGATTTACACTAAGTGCCACGGTGTGATGGCAGGGGGTGCAGCTCCTCTGGCCAAGCGTTGAGAGGATGGAGGGAGGGATGTCTGCTGCTGGGGCTGCTGCTTTTAGAGCAGGGCAGGGAGTTAAGTGCACAGAGCCTGTTCCTGCTAATGGTGTTTGCATTTGGAGCCTAAACTCAGATCATGGGAAGATGATTTAGAAGGAAATTCTTTGGTATAACATCAGTGAGGCCCTGGCACAGGGTGCCCAGAGCAGCTGCGGCTGCCCCTGGATCCCTGAAAGTGTCCAAGGACAGGTTGGACATTGGGGCTTGGAGTAGCCTGGGATAGGGGAAGGTGTCCCTGCCCATGGCAGGGGGTGGAACTGGACGAGTTTAAGGTCCCTTCCACCCCAAACCATTCTGGGATTCTATGAAGTAGATTTCACCTTCCCTCCTTCCCTCCCCAGGAGAGTTTTCACTGCTCGGTGAGGCCGGACCAGGTGCAGATGGAACAGCAGGCTGCATGTCCAGGCCCAGCCACGCCGTGCTCATGGTCAGGTGGGTGCTTTCCCAAGGAAAGTCAGCTCCTGACAGCTCTGTCCCAGCCCCAACCCGCTGCCATAGGCCACAGGAATGCAACAAGCCCTGCACAAGCCCACAGAGAGAGCTGGAGCACGTGGGCCACACGTGGGGTGTGCTCTGAAAGTGAAATGTGAGAGAGGTCACAGAAGGTGCTCAAGAGTTACAGGGGATGAGGCAGAACAAACACAGTAAGATGCTTAATTTTTTGTGGATCTGGACAGATTTACCTCAAAGGTTTGCTGGGGCCCCTGGGAGAAACTTTGTAGGTGGAACATTCCCAGCCTCAAAAAGAATGAGACACATCCCAGCCAGAGCCAGAGCAGCAGCACGTCCAGGCAATGACTCCAAACAGGAGGTGAGATCCCAGAATCCTGCATCCCTGGATGTTCCCCCCATCACAGATCCTCACCTCCCTCCTGGTTTCATGCCAACAAGTTGGCTCAGGTTCGTGCCCTGTCCTTGCAGACATCCCTGATCCTACACCCTCACTTCTGGCAGGATGAAAACGAGGAAAATCACAGCAGGACACACGTTTCATCAGGAATCCATGGAGAACCCATGTTACAAGCCAAGCGACACCTTAGGTACATTCAGCCTTCTGGAAATTATGGGTTTTGGCTCCACTGCTGTCCCAGACCATAGAATCCCACACTTTTGGTTTGGGTTGGAAGGGCCTTAAAGCTCATCCTGTTCCGCCCCCTGCCATGGGCAGGGACACTTTCCACTGTCCCAGGCTGCTCCAAGCCCCATCCAGCCTGGCCTTGGACACTTCCAGGGATCCAGGGGCAGCCACAGCTTCTCTGGGCACCCTGTGCCAGGGCCTCACGGTGGCTTGTCCAGCCTTTCCTCCAACAAAACCCGACACAACCACACTGAATTGTGTCTCGGGTTTCCTTTCTTTGCTCCAAGTCCTGCTGGGTCTCTCTCCAGAAGCCAGGAATTAGGTACCACAGCTCTTCCAAAGTAAATTGCCCTACAATTCCTTTTCCATAGCAAGAGGGTTGTTTTCTTAGGGCAAATCATTTTTATCCTTGAGGAAAGCGTCAGCACGAGGAATAGCCAGGAAAAACTTGGTTTGCTGCTATCCTGGAGTTACTACCAGGTGAAAAAAGAAGGCCAGTGAGTTTCCCCTCTACGGTTTTTGTGGCCAGGTTCTTTAACTTCCCCTCAGCTCAGCTAAGGATGTCAGAGCTGGGGTTCCCTATAAATACTGTCAGCCTGGGCTGGGGAGAACAAACCGAAAGGGCACAGAAACCATGGAGCTGCTCCAGCCAGGGAGAAACGTCTGTAATTAATGTAGTGGGAAAATTACACGTTTATATGGCCCCCTCAAACACAAGAGCAGACATCCATTTCCTGCAGGGCTGTGGACGCTTGCCAGCCCGCAAATAAATCACAAAAACCACAAAGCCAACAAGGAGGAAAAGAAAGGGGAATTATCACAGAGGACGCAGCAGCCTTTTGTACCAGGAAAATCACCAGCGTCTCCACCAGACATCTATTGTTTATCAGTAATATTCCCTGATGCTTCCCACCATTTGGGGACTGAGATGGGGAGGAACATTCATGCAGAGCAACAGAGATCTGCTTGGATTTTGCAAACTCCAAAGGCACAGCCAAGGGGGGGCTTGGGAGATGGATTGACCTGCCCCGGAGGCGTTTGTAGGACCAAACCCAAACAAACCCACAGCAAACCTGATATTAAATAGGCTTTGGCATGGGTGAAAAAATGGAATAAACCCAAAGTTGCCGACTTTCCTCCAGGAAGACGGTGTCTGGAGAGCAGGGATGGAGCACTCAATGATCTGGCAGCACCTCCAGAGGGACCGTGTCCAGTGATGCTGGAGATTAAGAATAAGAGAACAAGCAGTTTCAGTGAGGACTTGAAGTCCTACTCCCACGCCTTCTCCCTCCCCTCGCCTGTCCCCGTGGAGGTTTAATGGCCTGGGCCCCCACTTCACAGCACCTTGGGATCACTGAGAGCCTCCCCAGCTGCCTGTGGCTCCAGCACTGGGATCATGACAGCAGCTTTGTAGCTTCCCCCATGGCCCGTGAAGCTGGGCTTTGTCATCTCTGGGGGACTGGAGGAGAAGGTCCATTAGCGAGGTTCTGAAGGGCAGTTCCTGTTTTCTGCACCGCCCAGGGCTTGTAAATGAACCGTGGGTTCCATGCTTCCTGGGATTTATTGTGGCTTTAGCAACCCTGTCAAATGCATCAGCATTCCCAAGTGGGTTTTTTAGTTTTTTTCTTTGCCAGTCTGAGCTGAAGCACTTTAGGGGGGCACTCAAAACCATCCTGTGCTGCTCACAGAGAAGCTTCTCCACCACCTCTTTCCGTGCCACAGGAACATTGCATCTCATGATTCCAAGGGACCCTAAAGACCATCTAGTTTCAACTAGACTGGGTTGCTCCCAGCCCCTTCCCACCTGGGTGAGGTGGGTTTATCTCCCTTAACCCCCTGATTTCGCTGCCTGGCCACCAGACCTCCACCAGAACCAGAGGTTCCACGACCAGGGGCAGCTGTGATGAAATTCCTCCCCTATTGCAGGCTTGCCCATCCCAAATCCTCAGCCCTCCTGCTCTTACCCTGCAGTGGGCAAACACAGCTGGCACTTAGCAAAGTCAGGGAATAGAGTAAAATGCTTCCCTGCACCTCGGGCATTTCAGCTTTTCCTTTCCTCCCTTGGCCTGCTTTAAAAAAAAAAAANNNGGAAAAAAAAAAAAAAAAAGAGAGAGAGAGAGAGAAATTGTATTTATTCACACACACAACAGTGAAACATTTGTTTAGGAGAAAATCTCACTGATTCCTGGCTGTTATTCCAGAGGCAGGGAGAACAGCAGCCCTTAATGTCTGCCTGTTCCTCAGTGATTTGTGCTTTTGTGCTTTGAGCGACGTTTCCAATTCTGATAAAGGTATTAGTGCATTTCTTGGGCTGAATTATAAATTATGAGATGCAAAGCCCTCTATTTATGCACTTCAGTGCTGAGAACTTACATGCAAAACAAGACACTCAAGCTGTCAAAGTCCCCGCAGCAACTCTCTCCACTCTGCACAGACAAAGCAACCAAATTCTTTGGCTGTGGTTATGAGGGACACATTTCAGGGATTAGGGCAGGAATAGACGTCTCCTGGATGTTTTCAAAGCACTTTGTTTGGAGCAGTGGCTCCTGCAGCACTATCCTCGGAGCTGAGTCCAGGGCAAGCTCCCCCTTGAGCTCAGCATGACCAAATGGCAGACAGGATAAGGACATTCAGGGTAAACACATCTGGAAGTGACTCTCTAGCTGCAAAGAAATGCTTATTAACACACACTTTTTTTTAGGGTAAAAATATGGCAAAACTAAAATGTGGCAAGCACAGGTTCAAGTTTTCGTTTGGGGAAGGAGGGGAGGGGAAAGCTGTCCCCAAACCAGAGCACGCCCAGCATTGCAAACAGCAGATTAATCCTTTTTTTTATTTGTGTTTCCACTTCCTTTTAACCAAAAGAATCACAGAACCACTGAGGCTGGGAAAGACCTCCAAGATCATCAAGTCTAGCCGTGAATTCAAGAGCACTAAAGCATTTCCCTGAGCACCACATCCACATGCCTTTTGAACATTTCCAGGGATGGTGCCTCTGGGGAGCCTGCTCCAATGCCTGACCAGCCTTCCAAGGGGGAGGTTTCCACCAGTTTCCACTCTAAACCAAACCATGCACAACTTGGGGCTGTTCCCTCTTGTCCTATCCTCTGAGCTCCAGAGCCTCTGTTCTCTTCTCAGGACGCTCATCCCAGGGGGAACAACAGGAAAGGGAGCTGCACTACCCCAGGGCAGAGCTTTTCCCCTTCATTTTTATAAAGAAGAAGAAGAAAAAAAGAAGAAAACCACCTAGAAAAAGATTGATTTAGGCTAATCCTAAACTGAAATTTTATATTCCTTAGTTAGATTTCAAAAAAACAAAGTTTTCTTGACTCAAAGTGCTTAATTTGACATAAAAGCTTTTGCTTTGCCTTAAGTTTCTTGGGAACTTAGAAATCAAAGGACTGAATAGTTCATTTAAAAAAAAAAGGCGGGGTGGGGGAGGGAAATAAAGCACTCTCCCCATCAGGGTTTGAGGCAGGTGACAACAATAAGCAGTGATAAAAGAGCAGCAGTCACTAGTTAACAGAAAATGCCTCAGCTTGCCCTTGTGCCCACAAGGAGGCATCAGTTCATGTTGCCAAAACTGCCCTATTTAAAAATAATAATTGTTAAATATTCCCTCAGCCAAAAGGAAAGAGGGAGTGATGCCTGGGCAGGAAATGGAGCCAAATGGAGCCGGGGCTGCTGGAGTGTCCTGATTCGGGAGGGCCAGAGCCCACGTCCTGCTCTTGCCCTGCACCATGAAGTGGCTGCTGTGGCCCCTGGGAGCTCACACTGAGCCCTGCACTGTGCAGTCCCCGCAGCCCTGACCCAGAGGGGAGAGCCAGGACTGTTTCTTTCAGGAGAAGCCCCTGCCCTGCTTCATCTCCCACCCTGCATTTTGCTTTCAAGCCCTCGCAGCACCTCAGACGTCAACTCGTGGCTTCCCCGCCGTTCCTTGGCCGTCAGCATTACTCAGGAATTGCTGTGTGAGTGCAATTCCTACATTTCTACATCTGCCTGTAGTTCCAGCTGACAGGAGGAGCTCACTGTGCTTAGGAGCACTTCAGAAGAGCCTAGATCCCGTTGCCCGTCCACCTCATACAATCACAGAGACATTAAATTTGGACAAGGCCTCCATCGAGCCCAAAATGGTGTCTTTCCTTGTCTGTTCCTGAGAACTGAAACTTCCCTTCACGTGAGACTTCCCTGGCAAGGCAAGGACACGTATTCACCCTCATTTTTGTCTGACACATGGCTTTTGGGGGCAGCTGCCTGAGCCTGCTGTGTCTGAAACCATTGCCCTTAAATTCTTGCTGCTCCTCTCCATTTTCCCAGCCACGATCCAATCCGGGGAGGAATTCCACATTCCCTACAGCTTCCTCCAGTGCCCAACAAAGCCTCAGAACAGAGAACAGCAGCATTTTTTGTCCTGCTGCCCTCTGGATCTGAAGAGTACTCCTGAACTTTAGCCTGGCTCTGGCTCCTGGCTCCTCTCCGAGGCCTTTGATCCGAGGAAGGTTCTCAGCACAATCCCCTCACTCCGCTGGGGAATTCAGCACTGCAGTATCTTGCCTTGCAGATTATTTTTAGGGATGATCCAATCGAGACAGATAAAAATAAGGAACGAGCTGGGGAATCTTTGCTGGAGCTGACTGCGAAATGCTGTGGCTTACCAGAGCCTCATGGCCAGAGTGGGATTCCTGATCCAGGAGCACATCCCAGAACGGGTCAAGGGTTCATCCACAGGGCTCGATGGCCCAGTTGTGCTGCCACCAGCACCCAGCAGGACAAAGAACAGGGATCACCACAGATAAACACAGATACCTGCGTGCCAAAATACCCAAATCGCATCCAAATTTCATTTCAAAGTTGAGGAAACGTCACCCATAGCTGCCAAGGACATCCTAAGCAACAGCAGCCAGCCAGGCTGGTAATGCACTGCTGAATTTCACTGAAAGCCCTTCATAAATGATTATCAGATCTTTGATAAACTTGCTGTGTGGCTCTCGACTGGAGAGAAGAGCAGAAAGCAATGAGACATCTCCCTGTGGCATATGCCCAGATTCTGGAAAATGTCTGGGGCAAAATTCCAGAGCACAGTAAAGGACAAAAACTATTTTTTTTTTTTTCTTTTTCACTGATGTGAAGAAACAGGATTTGCCCTCAACTGGTCAGTATTGCCTGGGGAAAGAAAGTAAAAAAAAAAAAAAAAAAAAACAAAAAAAAAACCACCCCTGAGAGATGATTTGTCTAAACCAGTCACTTAGAGATTTATTTTTTTAAGAAGGGAATTTTTTTCCTTTTATTTTCGGTCAGGTTGATTATTGCCAACAGTATTCTAGCATCTGCTGTGCCTGCTGACCTACCACATTTACCCTACTTACACTAATTAAACTTTAATTAAGCTTGCTAGATGTTCATCTAACATCCAAAGTAAGGCAAAGGCTTTGCAAAGCGAAGGTCTTGGCGTGGCCGGGCAGTTTGGGTTTACATCATTTTATTTATATATTCATAACAAAGGGGAGGGGTTATAAGTGCAGGTCACTTCTGACCTTCTCACTTGACTCTTCCAACACCTGCTCCACAAGTTTTGTTCTGAACCAGCTTCACAAGGACTGGCACTTCTTGGGGTAACAGAGACCTCAGGAGACTGACAAGTGTTTTGGGATGCTCCCATGAGTCCAGGCCCTCAGACACCTCAGGTTTCTCCTCCCAGGCTGTTAATCAGGTCTTGTATTTCTGTTTCTTAAAAGAAGAGCTAAAGGACTTTCCTGCCAGCCCACCCTGGCAGTGCAGGGTGCAGGCTCTGCTCTGTGCACACACACAGCTGTTTTCCAGTCAGCCTCGCTCAAACAACTCCGGCCAAGTTTCCTGACAAGTCAGTTTTCCTCTCCTCTCTGCCTCTAAAATAAATTCCCTCACATCCCAGGAAAGGTGCTGCCACCACAGGCTTGGGAAGAGAGGGAGAGGCAGCATCAGGAGTTTCTTGTGGCACCTGGAGCACAAGTGTCACATCCCCCCCCCGTCACCAGCGAGGGCTGCATTAACCAGTGGAGATTAAAACAGATCCTGGCGCTCTCCTCAGCTCAAAAGATTCACAGAGTCCTTAAGGTTGGAAAATACCTCAAAGATCTTTGAGCCCAACTGTTAACCCAGCCCTGCTTTTCCCTAATTTCAGCAGGATCAGCTGGGAAAGCAAAACCCAGCTGCGCGTGCACACCGCAGGGATGGGCAATCGGATTGTTGGCATCCAGGATTGTCCTCTTGCACGGCTCACTCCGTTCTCACCTTCAGCAAAATGGCTCTGCTTTTGATCCTGGGAAAGCCACTTCTTTTAGAGCTATTCCTCTAAAACTGCCTGAGCGGGACTCCCTCCTCTGTTTCTCTCTTTCTCTTCCTCTTCCTCTTCCTCTTTCTCTTTCTCTTTCTCTTTCTCTTTCTCTTTCTCTTTCTCTTTCTCTTTCTCTTTCTCTTCCTCTTCCTCTTCCTCTTCCTCTTCCTCTTCCTCTTCCTCTTCCTCTTCCTCTTCCTTTCTTTTTTAAAGCAAGCAGGAACTTTAAAAAGAAGTTTTTTTGGAAAAGGATATTTAGGCAACAAACCTTTCAGTTTACTGCTTGGCAGGCACCAAGCATTTAAGCTTTGAAAATTAAAAATTTGTTGAGAGCTTTGGGGCTTTGCTATTTTTTCTTGGCCTTCCTAAATGAAAGTGCATGTTGGTGCTGTCAGTGGGGAGGTTCTGACACACACCCGTACACACAAAAAAAAACCCCAACCCTCAACACTCATGGATTTCTAGTGATCTCTACATAAAAAGGTCTGATCCTGATGAAGTCCAAATTCCCAGGAGGACCACACATGGATTCATGGAGTGATTTTCCCTGAATGACATTTCCCAGGTAGCATTGAAGGGTGTTGGAATCATGGAATGGTTTGGGTTGGAAAGGACCTTAAAACTCTTCCCATTTCCCCCCTGCCATGGGCCAGGGACACCTTCCACTGGACCAGGTTGCTCCAAACCCTGTCCAGCCTGGCTTGGAACACTCCCAGGGATCCAGGGGCAGCCTGTTTGAGGGCATAAGGGAATTCATTGTTCCAAACAATAACCACCTGTTTCTGGTGGTTTATTTTTGGTCTGTCCAAGGAAAAATGCTCCTGGTGAGTGTTCTGTGCACAAAGAGGGGTTCCCAGTGAGACACCCTGTCCATCCACTGGGCCAAGCCCTGGAAACTCCATGAAGGAATGAAATGGGGGCCTGTGCCACACAGGCCTGGGCAAACAGATGGCACAGCCTGGAGCCAATCCCCCTGGTATCCCTTGGCCTGTGGTGTACAGAACAGGGTAACCACCTCTTCAAAACCACGTGCTGCATCTCTCTCAGCAGCCCTGCAAAACCTACAGCGAGCCTCCCTTCCTGGGATCCTGGAATGGCTTTGCTTCCAAACTCATTTGCTCCATGGCACGAGGAAAAAAAAAAAAAATATATATATATAGCAGAGCAGAGAGGTAACAAGAGTAACATTGAGGAGCATTTGGCAAATGTGTACTGAACTTCACACAACAAACCCATTAGTTCAGGCGGGCCCTGTCTCCATGGCAACCAAACAGCACAAAAACAAGGCATTAACACCTAAATTTATTAGTGAGCACGTGCTCAGCTTTTATCACGCCAGGGGTGTATTCCCCTCCGCAGCTCCCTGGTGTTCTCGAGGAAGACGGTTCTGGTCCAAATGCCAACATAAACATCGGAACGCCGTTTACAGAGAGCCAAGCTGAAGAAGCTTTCCTAGTTTTAATCAGTTTGGGAAACAAACAACAAAACAAAACCGAGAGGAAGAGGCTGCGTGCAGGGGAGTTGCCCAATTTCCACTTTGCTTTGCGGAATTGTTAAAGGTTTGCAAGTCACAGGTAAGGGCCGAGAGATATCCATCCTATCCTTACAGCTCTGTGAGGATCTTCATCAGGACGAGGAATGGGGGCTATAAACTGGTTCTCCCAAAATAATTCCCAAGTGCTTTGCCTTTATTTAAATGGGTATTGCAAGCCCTAGGAAAATGTGTAACCCGGTCTCCACTGTGCCACAAGGCTCCAGGTCATGCCACAGGCTCCGGGGGAGGAGTGGGGCTACTTGGATTTGTTCACTCCAAGAATAGACAAGGGCTTGGGGATAAAGATGCTGGAAAGCAGCATTTAAATGCTTCCTATTTAAAGCATCCTCCCATTCCAAGGGCCCTGAGTGAATTCCAGCGGCCTCAAGAGCACAGGCCATGCTGGGACAGCTTGGAGAAGATAACAAGGTGTCAGATCTCAAGTCGGAGTGAGGCAGGAGAACAAAGAATGTTGTCTCAGCCCAAGGCACACTTGAAGCTGTGCTGGGGCCAGCGATACTCTTCACATTTCCCTAAGTGCTCGCTGAACTTCCCTTTTCACCTTTGCTCCAGCGTTTAGAACAACCTTCACTAGGAATAAGGATCTGACTTTCTTGGGGTGGATAGCCTTAAAGAACCTATTCCTGCTCACTGTCAGAGAGAGGAAATCTCTGCCTGGAGAAGCTGTGGCTGCCCCTGGATCCATGGAAGTGTCCAAGACCAGGTTGGACACTGGGGCTTGGAGCAGCCTGGGATAGTGGAAGGTGTCCCTGCCCATGGCAGGGCGTGGCACAGGATGAGCTTTGAGGTCCTTTCCAACCCAAAGCTCTTCCCCCTTCCAATATGCACAGCTGTTTCCAGGCGAGAGGCACCTTGTCCTGGGGCTAATTCAGACCTAATCACTAAACATTCTGTGTCTCCACACAATGACAGCGAGGAGAATCCAGGCTACACGCTCAGGAAAAAACCTTTAGTGGGAAAAGCAGCACCGCACCAGGAGACGATGCCTTAAAAAAATGTCAAAACCATCTTCTCCAGCATCCCTCAGGCGGAGTCAAAAGACCACCCCTGCTGCCACCAAGCACAGATTCAGCCGTCACCGTGCAGCAGGTCTGATGGCAAATTGCCTGTCACCTGATTTCAGCCATGTGACCAGCAAATGCTTAGCACGGGTTGTGATGCACTCACCGCACTGCCATCAGCAGCAGCCAACCCAGCACTGATATCCATCCCCACGTCCTCGGGCAGCACCTCCTCCTGAATGCACACTGACAGGATTTCAGCTGACCAGGGCCCTGCTTCCCAAGCCCTTCAGGCAGGTTGCAAGAAAGCAAATTAACAGGTCGAAACCCTGACAATTTGCTTCTGAAATAAGGTCGCTGAGGACCCCGCAGGTCCCCGACTGGATGGCTTGCTATCAGCTCAAAGGCATTTCAAGAACACTAGCACTGGTGCCAAAAATATCTGGGCTCGTCCCTGTGGCAAAACAGCAGCAGGGGGAGGAGGAGGATCAGCAGCAGGATGTCTGAACAGGCAGAGGGATGGTTGGGGGCTGTTTT
The DNA here is from genome assembly GCA_013397395.1 of Sinosuthora webbiana. Lineage (NCBI taxonomy): Eukaryota > Metazoa > Chordata > Aves > Passeriformes > Sylviidae > Sinosuthora > Sinosuthora webbiana. Next base: position 508,869 of record VXBN01010697.1, read on the forward strand.
TTGGGGTGCCTCCACCACTGGGAAGAGTGAACAAAAGAGTTTTAAAGTCTCCCGTCAGCCACAACTAACCCAACTAACACCCTGAGGACCCGCTGGTTCATAGTTGGACTCGAGGATCTTAGAGGGTCTTCCCACCTTAATGACCCCACATTTACCTCTGGCAATAGATCTCAGCACACAGCAGCAAAGCCAGCTGGAAATAAACCTCCAGCACACCCAGTCCCCTACAAAAGACACTACAAAAGTGCTTGCTGACATCATGCCCAGCTCACCAGTGGTTTTCCTCTACTGGAATTTTTTTTTTACCGTCTCCAGTCTTGCCATAGAGTCTTTTCAAAATGAGAGGCTTTGGGGTTTTACCAGTGAAATCATTGCTGTGGAACAAAATTCAGTAATCAGAACAACATTTAGCAGTCAGAACATTCAGCAATTGTAACAAGAACCATACCTGCAAGCTTCAGTACAAACCCAGCTCCAGATGGACCTGGAATAAGACTTCTCATAACCCTCTTTTACAGTGTTCACCATTTTATTTTTGGATTTGATGTCTAAATTAAGCATTTAGAGCCCTCCACGCTGAGTCTCAGGGCTTTTTCCCCCAAAGTCCTTCTGGCTGACATATCCCTGGGTCGAGGTGGATGCTCTGCTCCTGGTCCATGTGAGCACAGACCAGCTCTGACTGCTCTTGTCAAACACAGCAGCATTTCTGGGCACAGGGGCACGTGGATTTGAGCTGAAGGAGGACAAGGATTAGATGGGATATTGGGAAGGAATCCTTCCCTGGGAGGGTGGGGAGGCCCTGGCACAGGGTGCCCAGAGCAGCTGTGGCTGCCTCTGGATCCCTGGAAGTGTCCAAGGCCAGGTTGGACATTGGGGCTTGGAGCAGCCTGGGACAGTGGAAGGTGTCTCTGCCCGTGGCAAGGGTTTGGGACAAGGTAAGCTTCAGTGTCCCTCCCAACCCAAACCATTTTGTGATCTGACCCCTCAAATTCACACCTCCAGACCTCTGTCCTGACGGGCAAAGCCGCCCTGGGACAGATGAAGATCCCGGGAAGCAGCTTCTGGTCAGTGCACGCACGCCTGCAGAGAGCTGCAGATTGTGCAACAGCTCCGAGAAGCCACCCAGGCCCTGCGGAGCTGGTGCCATGCTGAATCCATTAGCTGTGCTAGGAACAAATGAGTGAACGGAAGCCAGTTTTGTTTGTGTGCTGAGGGCAGAGCGGCGAGGCACGGAGCGGCACAGAGGCAGAGCGCGGTGACACCGCTGTCCCCAGCGTGGCAGATCAGCCTGGGTGCAGCCACACGCCACCCAGAGGTGCCCAGATCCGGAGGCTGTCGCTGCTGGAGCGTGTTTGTAAATAAACCGCTTCCCAGCGTGTGCGTTCCCAGCAGGAGGGGATGTAAACTGGCTCAACCGTGCCTGCCCAGCCCTCCGTCCTCTGCCACGTGCCAAAACTCCTCTGCTCACACTCCTGCGAGGTCACACTTCTTGCCAGGGAGCTCGGCTCCTTCTCCCCTCTCCCTTCCTCCGTGCTCCTGGTGAAATATGAAAACAGCCTGCCACCTGCCATTTGCCTGGCCTGCCTCTCTCTGTCTGCCAAAAATTAGCAACACGCTCCAAAATATAATTGGAAACACTGCACCGCACTGCAGGGGTCCCATTGCTGTTGCACAGAAGAGGCTTGACAAAAAGCCAATTTAATTTCTAGATTCCCCGGGCTGCATGTAGCTCCTTAAGTGAGGAGGTAAAAAAAAAAATAAATAAATAAAAAAAAAATTAAAAAAAAAATCCCTTTTATCAGGCCAATTCCTATTAGTTAGATTCAGATCTTTCAACAAGCCATGCCGTAGGAATCAGCAAGCTGTCACTGCCAGCAGATTTAGGACATTGTTTCTTGGAATTGGAGTCGTGTGGGAGGTCAAGTGTTAGAAGTCGGCATTCCCAAACCTCAGAGCCGGGAGCAGGGCGGAGCTGGAGGTGACAGAGGATCCGTGAGGGCTGCCACTAATCTCGGGAAGGAAACTGCCCCGCTCCCTCTCCTCCCCAGCAAGTTTAATTGCCCTTTGTTGTATTAAGCGTCTAGTTAATAGAATGTTTCTTAAAATAATTGTCCTGTTACCAGCACTCCCCCCAAATTACCAAATTGCCATGCATACAAATCCTGAAAGTGAAGAAAAACTGTCCTGGAGGATCCCTGTAAGAGGGATCTGGAGATGCCTCCCACAGCTCCGCACTCAGGGCAGCTCTGACAGTGGAGCACAGCACCACTGAGGCTGCCCACGCTGCAGGCCAGCCCTGCAGAGCCAGCAGTTATCTCCTTTTTGCAGGGAAAGGGCAGGACAGGCAAGGAGGAAAATATAGGGCACCTCGTTCACACCACGCCTTGGCAAAGAGCTCGGCCAGCAGATTTGTGAAACTGAAAAGCAACATTTCACCCCGAAAGAGCTGTTTACGTTGTCAGGGTTGACTTGCCAGGCTTAGGAAAGAGCTGTGCCAAAGTGGCTTGTTATTATCTCCCTTCCCCAAAATACTCAGGGCCTGCTCCTTTGTTATGGGATGTCTGTATCCACGGAGCTGTGCTGAAATCCAGGTGCCTCGGGGACACCTGTACACACAGACACAGGGAGCTCAGCCACTCTGCCAGCAATAAAGATGGCTATTGGGAAGGAATTGTTCCCTGGGAGTGTGGGGTGGCCCTGGCACAGGGTGCTCAGAGAAGCTGTGGCTGCCCCTGGATCCCTGGAAGTGCCCAAGGCCAGGCTTGGAGCAACCTGGGATAGTGGAAGGTGTCCCTGCCCGTGGCAGGGGGTGGAATGGATGAGCTTTAATGTCCCTTCCAACCCAAACCGTTCTGGGATTCTGTGAAATGAATTGCCAGGTTGGAGCCAGAGCCTCACTGACCTCATGTTTCCCCTGGAACTGTGCTCCCTCCTTGACCAAGGCTTACAGCGCATTCAGGGGATCCAAACAGGGGCAATCCTTCCATCTGCTCTTAGGGAGAGAGGTGCTTCAACCTGAATCACAGCACTGTTAAATACCTCCCCAGATCATCCCTGGCCAGGTTTCTGGCAGAAGATGCAGAGGGATGTTTGGATCAGGGACCCTGGGCACACTCACGTGAGGCTAAAGGCCCAAACAGGACACTGGGACAATGGAATGCCTCCAGGGATGGAGTCTCCCAGCCCACCTCACAGAATCACAACATCCTGAGTGGAAGGGATCCACAAGGGTTGTGGAGTCCAACCCTTGGCCCTGCACAGGGCAGTGCCCAGAATGTCACCCTGTGCCTGAGAATGCTGTTCAGGGCTGTGGCTCAGATAGCCAAACCCCACCACGATTCTGCTGCGTGGCACCCCATGCTGCCTTCATTTCAGCCTCAGAAGGGCAGGGCAAGAGGGAGCCCTGAGGGAAATCCACATTCCTTCTCATCAGGCTGAATCACTGAACAGCCTTTAATAGATCAGGGAATGAAGAATTTGGTTAAGTCTAAATAACTGCTTTGAAATTCTCCGAAATTTGATTTTTTTTTCCTCTCTATATAGAGCGTGCTATGGAATAAAAAAGGAGATGACCCCACGTTTCCAAAAACTAAAACAGAAAAAAGTCATCACAAAATCCACAGCTGCTCCACATTTGCAATAAGCCATTTAAAACAAAATAAACCAATACATTTTGCTCCAAGAAATGTGCATTTGGCGCTGGCAGCTTGCTTCCCTCACTCCTCTATCTCCAAACACTTAGAATGGAAGGAGGGGGAAACCTTGAAGTGATACATGTGTGAGAAGCCCTGAGAACAATAGCTGCTCCCCAGCTGACTCCAGAGCAGTTATTAAACTCGAGGTTCTCGTGCTAGAGGAACACAGCTGGGGCAGCACCAGCACCAGGCTCTGAGAACACCAGCAAAAGTCAGATTTCCACCCACAAATTCCTGGAAGTTTGCAGCCCAAAGAGCAAAACACCACAGCTCCACGTGGGCAGGCTCATTGGGATGTATCATGGAGATGTCTCCTCCAAGAGCAAAATATCAGCAGGCTAATCCTCAGATGAGGAGGGGTAGGATCCTGCTTGGAGTCCAACATCACCGCTGTGTTTTTAAATTGAAATTTACTCACAGTGAGGTGCAGTCAGTACAAAGAGGCTCGTCACACCACGGTGTCTGGAATTAGCATCTCAGTCCCTGGCTGTGGCAGGCAGGGTAGAGGAAGCTGAGTGTTGCTGTTTGCAACCAGCTCACAGCTCTTGCCCCTCTTGAAAATGAGGGGAAGAGCTGGAGGGTGCATCCTGCACTGGGGATCCCTTTTTCCAGGCTTTGGAAAATGAAGCTTCTCTTGACACCCACAGCTAAAGTGTGCAGCTGCTTCCTGCGATTCCCTGCACGTGGAGCTGGCCCACGGGAAATAATGCCATGAAAGTTTTCTCTGAGTTTAAAAGCTCAGAGATGCCTCTGAAGTACTGCCTTCAGATGAAGCCTTCACCAAGGGATGCCCTCAGGAAGAATGAGCAGCCCAGTCCACTGTCCAAGAGAGCCTCACCCCAGGCGAAAACCAGAGATGAGGAAAGAGCTGAGGGAGGACTAAACCGTGCTGTTCAAAATCAGATCTTCAGGTGTCAAGGACTCAAAAAAGCAGGTGAAGGAAGGTTTCAAAGGCTGCCAGGGACACACCTATACCCAGCAGCAGGCTGCACCTCTGTGCCCACAACAATCTCCTTTTTGCAGAGGACACAGAGGAGACGTTTCACAGCATTCACAGCAGACCTTGCCTGGGTTATGCATCAAATACCTCTCAACTGCCACTGGACAACTTCCTGATTCCCAGAGACTCCTGAAAAACTCCCAGCCCTGCATTAAGGACACCAAGCTCAGCGGCAGGATCTCTCCACCCAGCACAGCAATACCCACACTCCAAGATTTCCCTGAAGGCACATTGCTCTGAGTCACCTCTTCTCCAACCTGATGTTCCCAGAATGGCTGGGGAAGGCACCTTAAAATTCCAGCCCTCTACCATGGAGTGGGACACTATTCCAGGTTGCTCCAAACCCCATCCAACCTGGCCTTGGACACTTCCAGTGACGGGGCAAAGAATAGGGGAGCACGGGAGACTTCCCAGAAAGTTTCAGGTGTGAGGAAGCATCCGGGTTCTCCACTGAGTGCAGGGATGCCAACACAGGTGTCCAGGAAAATTTCATCCCAGCTGTTTTGGATCTGGGTCTCGTGCTGGTCCAGTCTGGCCTGTCAAACAGAGAGAGCCAGGCTTGGCATCTGCCACCCCCTCTGCTGTTTGTCACGGGCAAGTGGAAGCATTCGAAATTCAGAGTCGGGATAAAGTGATCCACCAGCATTCCTGCACAGCGTTCCAGACAAAGGGGAGCTCTGCCCTCCTGCCTCTCCACAGGCTCTCAGAGCCAGTGGTTTGCAAACAGCCTGGTGACAACACACAGGGTGTTAAGAGTCAATTAAGAGTTTATTAAAAGGTGCACAGGAGGAACTGGCCTGGAACCAGCTGTTGCACCCTTCTGGGGGGACAAGCCAACTGGAGCTTTCAGACCTTCCACAGGGAGACCAGAAATAAACACTTCAATCAAACAGGAGGATTTGGTGTCTCACAAAACCCCTTTCCCTGCCAGCTGTGCTCCAGCCCCCAAAGCGCATCCCGTCCTTTGCTGCTAAGTGCATTCCATGCACAAAAATTCCATTGCAGCCTGTGGTCATTCTAAAGGGGTCACCAGAGACCTGAACTGGCTGAAGCCAGGGTGTGAATAATACAAATGAGCTGTCAGAACCAGGCTGCAAATCACCTGAGAGCTCTGACAGAGCCCAAACAGGAAAATCTTTTGGTTTTTGCTGCTCGGGTTGGATCAAAAACATTTAAAGTGGCAACATCCGAAGGGAGCTTCCAGGAGAAACCCTTGGCACTACGAGGAGTTCAGCTCTCTCAGGCAGAAATTATTCCCTGCAGATGTTGCTCAGAGAATCTGTGGCTGCCCCTGGATCCCTGCAAGTGTCCCAGGCCAGGCTGGACACTGGGGCTTGGAGCAGCTGGGGATAGTGGAAGGTGTCCCTGCCCATGGCAGGGGGTGGCACAGGATGAGCTTTGAGGTCCCTTCCAACCCCAACCATTCTGTGGTTCTCTCATTTGGGTGGGGTTTGCTTCTGGACAAGGTCTGCATGCAATGCTCCTCCTGTTCCCACTGCCCTCGCTGCTGCAGCTGAGCTCTGACACCTGGAGAAGTCTCCGTGCCCTCCCCGATGACAGTGCAGCACCTGGCACAGGACTTCCCCTAAGCTGGAGAACCTTTAGCTTGGAACTGTTCTGGAGACCCTGGGGCAGGGCGCTGCTTCTGCTGACGGAGAAGACGACGTGAAGAGGCTCAGAGCTGACTTAGGTACCACAGGTGCCTGTGCCCTGCCACCCTAACCCTGCTGCAAGGCAAAAATCCCAGGAGCTCTGCTTCCAGCGAGAGCAAGAACCTTCTTCATCCGGCATCCCAGCAAAACTGCTTTCACAGGAAGCCTTGCCAGGCCTTCTGCAATATTTCCTCCAGCCAGGCCTGTCCCCTGCCTTCCCCAGGAAGGAACATTTTGTTCAAAGATAGCTAATGACCCATTTACAGTTGCCTATAAAACGATGTTGGGTTGTTTGTCCCTCCCCTCCCGCCCCTCAGCTGCTGCTGGCCTGCAGAGTCTGTCAGGGCGAATTACGTTGGCTTTTCCATGGAGGGAGTTTTCCCTCTTCCCATGTGTTTTCTGTTCAGGGCATAGCACAGTTTCAACAGGTTTTTGAAGCTGTTGTTGTTGTTGTTGTTGTTCCTGACAAGAGCTGCTGTTATGAAACATCCTCACGGCCCCAGCCAAGGCAGAACCAGCTCCCTCTGACGCAGGAGCAAATCGAGACCATTTGGTACTGGGGGGCACTGGACATCTTATTCCATCTGCAAGGGAGCTGGGAGAAGAGCTGAGCTTCTCCTCCCTCCCCTTCCCTTTCAGTACACTCATTCATCCCTGCCAAAATGCACTGTTTCCCTTCCAGTCTTCCCTCTTCCCTAATTCTATCCACATGCCGTCAGGGGCGGACGTGGAAAATCACCTGCCTGTCACTCCCAGCAGATACCTGGGACAATCCCCGAGCCCTGGGGACACATGCACCCTTTTCCTGGGGGCAAAGCTTCTGGGACGTCAGAGGGGCCCAGGCCAAGCCCCGGAGGCAGCGCAGGGCAGGGAGCTGGTGAAGGATGCAGGGAGGTGCTGATGGAGCCAAGCTCTGCAGGGGAGCAGCCCGGGCAGGAGCAGCACAGCCCCACGCAGAGGGGCCCGTGCCAAGGCTGCCCTGGCCCCCACGCCGCTCCCCAGCCTGGCAGCAGCTCGTCTGCCAGCAGCAGCCAGGGAGGTGGGAGAGCTGGAGCACAGCTGTGCTCCCGGCAGCCCTCCCAGGGACATCCCCTCAGGATTCCACCTGCCGGGGACAGAAGGGATGCTCCGGGCGGAGCACGGTGCCAGCTGGAGGGAGGTGACCGCACAAAGCACCCCACAGGCTGCAGGAGGTGACAGGGTCAGTCAGCAGAGCTCCCTCGCTGCCCTGGCACGAGGGATGGCAGCACAGCCTCCCCCCCACACCCTGCCATCTGGGACATCCCAGGGCACTGGCTGCCCCAGAAGAGAGGTTGCTCCCTGCGGGATTCCCTCACAGCCAGCTTGGATCTCAGTGGCTTTCTCCAGCCCTGAGCATTACAGAGCTCTGAGCTGCTCCTGGAGACCTGGACACCACGGACTGACCCCAAGGAACCCGTGCAGCCCACAGGAGTGCAGGCACTGCTTTGATTAGTGAGGAGACCCTGCTTTACCACACACACCGTCCTGCCAATCTGAGAAATGAGGAGCCACCTACTCAGGGAATGGGAGCAGCAGTACCTTCACACCTCTTGGCCTTGCCTGGAGAAGACACCAGTGCAAAGGCTGGGCTGCAAATCCTTTTCACATGTTAATCCAATTGGTTTTGCCAGGGAAGAAGGGAAATAAGGGAGCACCTTATATGTATCATGTCTTTAAACACTGCATAATGGCTTCAGATTGAAAGGGAGTAACTTAAGTTGGAATTTTGGAAGAAATTCTGCCCTGTGAGGGTGGTAAGGCACTGGCACCACTCAGAGAAGCTGTGGCTGCCCCTGGATCTGTGGAATTGTCCAAGGCCAGGTTGGACCTTGGAGCTTGGAGCAACCTGGGACAGTGGAAGGTGTCCCTGCCCATGGCAGGGGTGGAATGAGATGAGCTTTAAGGTCCTTCCCAATCCAACCCATTCTGTGGTTCCATGTTTCTATGACAAATGAGCTCCAGAAGCTCTTCCTTTTCAGGCAGGATCTGGATCTGCCTGTCCCTGCCTCCTGCCACAGGTGGCAGCAGCTCTCCCTGGACAAAGTTCTCCAGGGATGCCCACTAGCACAGCTGCCCTGCTCTCCCTCAGCCGCAAAGCCAGCCTGGCATTTCAGTGGGAGGCTCATTAAGGAGGAGGCAGAGTTAAGTGACAAAGCAATCAGGTTTATCAAGGTCCAGCTCGGGGTTTGGGAGGAAATGCAGCCACTGGAGCACATGCCAATATTGTTAATGCCTTTTGGGGCTGCATCTGAGATTGGGTTTGTTTTGGCAGCTGCAAAGCCTGATACAAAAACACGTCCTTGCTGCACAGACCGGTGGAGAGAGCCAAGGCTGCTGAGCAGGGCAGCACAGGGATGCTGCAGTAGCAGAGCCCGAGCCTCACCTGGCAGGAATCCACCTGGCTCCAGCCAATCCATTCACACCAATGGAGCAGTTGGACCGAGTTTTGTTTGTTTGTTTGTTTGTTTGTTTGCTTCTTTGTCGTCTCCTTGGGGCTTCTCCTGCTGAATCTCCAGCATGGTGGGGTTTAGATGGCACTGTGCTGCATGGCTGTCATCAAACCACATCCTGCAGCAGTTCAGCAAGGTGTGCTGGGCTGTCCCAGAGCCAAATCTTCCTTGTAGCATCAGGACGGCTTCCTCAGCTCGGATACCCCCAAAACTCAGGAGGCATCAGGCAGTTCAACCAGTTCCAAGAGCAAAAACTGGGAAGTGAGAGGTCTCTGTCAACAACCGTCTGAGGTTTTCCCCCTCTCCTGGTACTTTTTCCACAAAAACATGGGTTTAGAGGGCTAAAAAGCAGAACAGAGTGGGTTTGTCTCCTGGTTCATGGGCAGTGGGTGACAGTGACTCCTTGATTAATCAAGTACAGTGAGAGATTTGCGTTGATAAGCCAATCCGAAGCACATTTGCATCCTGCAGGCCAGAGAGGGATGGCTCCAGCCCATGAGCCACCAGCGATGGCATCCCAGAGGTAACACCCTCAGCAGAATAATGGACCACAGGATGCTTTGCTCTGGAAGGATCCTGAACCTTCCCTGATGCAACTTGAGGTCATTTCCTCTCACCCTGTCCCTGTTCCCTGGGAGCAGAGCCCGATCCCCCCCGGCTGTCCCCTCCTGTCAGGGAGCTCTGCAGAGCCACAAGGCCCCGCCCTGAGCCTCCTTTTCTCCAGGCTGAGCCCCTTTCCCAGGCGCTCCCCATCTCAGTTTTGAGCATCTCGGGATTTCTCATTTCAGCAGCGGAGCTGAGATCGCGCCCACCGTGCTGCCTTTGGTCGCTCTCCCCGCGCCCCCCTTCCACTTTTCCTCCTGCCGCCCCCACTTCATTCCACATTTTTCACATTTCTGGGGATTGTTTTTCACCTCCCAGCGCTTTCTGGAGCGCGCCCAACAGAAATAAACGCAGCCTGACCATCGCTGGCGGGGCGAGGGGCAGGGGATTACGCTCTCGGTAAATTTAGCCCCTCACTGACAGATTTATCTTCCTTAATCAAGACCAAGCGTAGTTAGCGAGGTTTGTTTTTGTAGACTGCACTTCCCCAAAGTCAGAGCGCACTCACCTCCCCCTCGCTCCCTCCCCAATTACATAAATGCTTTTAGTTAAGAGCTAATTTCCTGGAGTGTGTGCCAGTGCTCTCTCCAAGCAAACAAAGCAAAAACGACACTGAAAAGAGTCCGCGTTTGGCATTGAAAAGGAAGATTATCCTCACAAAAGGTAAGGAATGAGGTGGCAAAGGGTCTCTTCCCGGTTTCTACTCCTTCATTTTTGCGCACGGGAGATCAAGCACAGGTGGGGAGCGCCTTTCCAGCCTGGAACCTCGGGTTTGCCCTGGCAGACCGAGGTTTGGCCACAAACTCAAACACACCTCTCATTCAGCAGGGAGAGCCTGCAGATCCATCCGCTGCTCCATTTCTATCCAGGCTGCCTGTTCCCGTCCTTTCCTCACCCCACATTCCCAGGCTGGCACCAAAGCATCCAGCGCGGGGGCTGAGCCAGGTTTGTCTCCGCCGTCCTCTCCCGAGGGCAGTTTGGAGGCTCTGTGGCTGGAGGGACTTTGTGGACATCTTCCCTGATGGCGCTCCTCCTCTGCATCTCTCCACGGTCTTGCTTTAACATTCCCCTTTCCTTTTCCTTGCCGCCACGCCATTAATTAAGAACATTCCTAGCACGCGCCAGCCTGGAACGTGTTGTAATGACCATTTCTTTCCTTCTGTTTCAGCTTAAACAATTGTTTTTACTGAGCTCAGCCGCTTTCCCAGCAATTAAGAGCCACGATGAAATTTCAGAAGAATTCTGCCCTGTGAGGGCGGGCAGGCCCTGGCACAGGGTGCCCAGAGAAGCTGTGGTGGCCCCTGGATCTGTGGAAGTCTCCAAGGCCAGGTTGGACCTTGGGGCTTGGAGCAGCCTGGGACAGTGGAAGGTGTCCTTGCCCATGGCAGGGGTGGAATGAGATGAGCTTTAAGGTCCTTCCCAATCCAACCCATTCTGTGGTTCCATGTTTCTATGACAAATGAGCTCCAGAAGCTCTTCCTTTTCAGGCAGGATCTGGATCTGCCTGTCCCTGCCTCCTCCCATGGATGGGAGCAGCTTTCCCTGGACTAAGCTCTCAAAGGATATCCACTCACAGCTCCAGCAGCCCGGGATGAGCCCCACACATGCCAGGGCACGGAAAAATTTCAGTGGAGTTGGGTTTCCATCACAGTTCCATGAACACTTTTCCCCCCCCATTGGTGCGATAAGGATTAATCCTCCTGTCCCCTTGCAGTTAAGTCAGCCCTGGGGCACTGCTGAAGCACTGAGAGCTGAGCTGGGCAGAAAGGAGAGAAATTCCCTCTGGGAAGAGAAATTGCAGGAGAGGGAGGCAGCAAGGCAGAGGGGAGAGTTGCAGTGCCACTTTTTGTGGGTTAGCACTGGCTGAGATGGAGTCCCGACCCCGTGACATCACTGATCCACTTGTCCCCCGCCTGGACACAGGTCCTGTCCTCCAGAGGGTGAGCTGAGAAAATAAATTTCAGTTTCTTTGTTGTTGTTTTTTTTTGTTGTGTTTTTTTTTTTTTCTTTCCCTTTTCCTTCAGATGAAAATTCCCCTCATTTCCCCTCGAAAGCGAGCACACGTGGGACTATTTTTACCCAGGTTTATTTTTAGCTCTTCTTGCCTCCGTCGCCTCTCACATGGCTGCACGGGGAGGGATGGCAGCGGCTGCAAGGACACGTTCTCCCTCTACAGCCCAGCAGGGCTGGGGGCAAACACGCCGGCAGTAATTAACAGCGCAGCCTCGTTAATCGTTCCCTGCCCCCAGCCCTGCTTAGGGCGCAGCCGGCGAGCTCCCGTCCAGCGCTGCTGCCCACGCTGCCCCCACGTCGCTGGAGACACCCCCACCCAAACACGTCCCCATCCCGCTGGCGCTGCCCCAAGGGACACAATTCCCGCTGTCCCTCTCCCTGCTGGATCCTCAGCTCGGCCACAGGAAGGCAGGCAGGGGCTAGAGCAGGCTGAAAGCCCTGGGAGCTGGCTGGGAGGAACTGAGGGCACTGCGTGGCCCCTCTGAGACAGAGCTTTCTGTGCCTGGTCCTGCTGCTTTCCAAGTGAAGCCTGGCAGGCAGGCAGCTGGGAGAAAGGGGCTGGGATGCTCAGGAGCTGCTGTGACCAGGGAGAAGGCTGTGGGTGCTGGCCCAGAGGAGGGTGCAGGACGCTGGATGTGTTTGTTCGGGATGAGCAAAGTAGAAAGGTCTGGGTTTCACCCCTTGGGGGGATTCCCACACAGCCCAAGGAAGCCTGGTGCTTTTTCCCAGAGGGGAATCCCTGCTGTCCAGCAGCATGACTAACCTGCCCTGTGGCCTGTGTGGTCCATCCAGCAGCGGCCAGGCTGGGAGCAGTGCCGGGGCTGTGGACGTGGAGGGCCAAGGGGAGGCACAGGAGGCTGGATCCTGCTCAGGAGACTCTCGTGTCCCACAGCTGCCCCTCTCTCACCCTGCCACCAGCTTCCCGAGCATCTTCCCAAGGCCTCTGCTGACTTCCAGAAGGAAAAGCACAGCCTCTCCACGGCACCAGCCCCCTCCATCCTGGATCACAGTGTGCCACGGTGCCCACGGTGCCTGTGCCAGGCTGCAGCAGGCACTGGCAGGTCCCCCGTTACCATGGCAATGCTGCCAAGGTTCACATCTATTCCCGAATCCCGATTTATCCCGTTGCTTTATTCCCCCCCCGCCCCTCTCAGGAAGGGTCAGGATGCAGGTCTGCCATCAGGGCTGTAGTCACATTGCATGAAGTCCTTATTCAGGAGTAACAGCCTTGGATCTTCTGTCAGCACAGAGGGAAAGCTGGAATCAGAGACCAGATACTGATAAATCCTTTGCTGTCTCTTCTCGTTAGACTCAGTCACAGGGAAAAACCCAAAAGGCCTGAAACGTTTCTGTTAAGTGACGGGGATTTTTTTTCTGGTCATTATTTTGAAAGAAAAGCTCCCCATGCAGAGGGGACAGCTGTGGATGCAGATCCCTGTCAGTGCTGGTCCCCCCATGGCCCTGGCCATCCAGCCCATCCCAGTGTCCTGCCTCAGCCACCTGGGCAAGCGGGAACCTCCCTTGGAACATCTCCCTGGGGCCATGGTCCCTTTCCACCCACGTGCTGTTTCATGGAATCACAGAATCATGAGGGCTGCAAAAGACTCCAAGATTCTTGAGCCCAACCCCAGCACCGCCAAGGCCACCACTAAACTGTCCCCAAGTGCCACAGCTACATATCTTTCAAACACTTCCAGGGATGGGGGCTCCACCTCTGCCCTGGGCCGCCGGGTCCAATGCCTGACCACCCTTTTGTCGAAGGAATTTTTCCCTAATCTCCAGTCTAAACCTCCCCTGGCCCAGCCTGAGGCCATTCCCTCTCCTCCTGTCCCTGTTCCCTGGGAGCAGAGCCTGACCCCCCCGGCTGTCCCCTCCTGTCAGGGAGTTGTGCAGAGCCACAAGGTTCCCCCTGAGCCTCCTTTTCTCCTGGTGGCCTCCATCCAGCTTCTCCATAGCAACATCCAGACATTCAATATAGATCCCAAAACTGCCTTTGCTAAATGCCACCTCTCCCTACCACAGAAAAGCATTTTCAGGGAAAATCCCAGCCTGGGGGGGTGGGCTCAGCATGCAATGACAGCAGCTCACCTTTAGCTGGTATTTCCAGGCTCCTTCCAACACTGACATTGTCTCGAGTGCACTGACTCCTTTTAGCCTGCGGTGTGACAGGACAGGAAAGAGAGACCTAAAGGGGCTCCAGGAGAGCTGGAGAGGGACTTTGGACAAGGCATGGAGTGACAGGACAACGGGGATGGCCCCCCACTGCCAGAGGGCAGGGTTAGATGGGATAATGGGAAGAAATTCCTCCCTGAACTAAGCAGAAAGCTCAGTCACTTGGAACAATCCTTTATCCAAGCACTGGATATCCCTGTGGAATTGAGGAGCTGGGGCTTGGATTGCCATCCTGCCCTGCTCAGGGTTTTTTCTCCTCACCATCCTTGATTTACAGGAGCTGGCACTTGGCTGAGCATGCTGATGAGCTGATGTTGGGACACGGTTCCAGGAAAGGCAAATCCATTTATCAAAGTGCTTATGGCTCCCAGTTCAAGGCAGGTGAAGCACCAATAAATATCGAGCAAAGCAAGGGAATCAGACTCCAAAGTAGCTTCATAAATAAAAGGCTATTAAAAAAAAATATATATATATATATATATATATATATATATATATATATATATATATATATATATATATATATATATATATATATATATATATATATATATATATATATATATATACACATATATATACACACACACACACACATCTATATATCTATATATCTATCTGCAGATGCTTGTGCCAACCTCTCCAGAGTCCCAGCCCAGGCCTGAATCACAGCTGAGAGTGCCTGGCTGCATCCTCCTGAGCTGATATCCCAGAGGAGAAAGGTCCAAGGCACATGGCAGGCTGCACAGACGTGGGTCAATGGGAAGGGAAGTGCTGTCTGGCAAAGGAATGAGCTGCTAATTTATTGAAATGCTTTGGAAAATAATTGCATTTGGAAGCCTTCAGCCATCCTGCATTTGTGCCTTCGTGCAGGACTGGAATTTCAAGAGATGGGACATAAAAGGGAGTGGAAAAGCAAAGAGAGCTTTGAAGCTGAGGCAGGGAGCGCTCGATCAAACGGAGCAAAATTCCCACACAGGCAAAGCTTTGCAGCTCCCACGGACAAGAAGTTAGGGAACAAATCAGCTCTGTTTGTTTTCACAGAGGCGAGGAACACCTCCAAACCTGGAAGCACCTTCTGCTCCTTCAGACAACTCCAGGGATAGGGTAGGGATGGAATATGAAGAAAAGCAAAGGGCAGACAGCAGCCCTGGGAAGGGCTGAGGAGGGAATGAGCACGGAATGAGCACAATTCCAGCCTTGCCATTCCCAGGCCCTGCTCTGCCAGGGGTTCCCAGGCACTTTCACAGCACTTGCACCAAAGCAAGGGCAGAGGATGGATGGGGCCACTGCTCCAGCAGCACAAAGAGGGGTTCAGAGCTCTTCCCACTGGAGCTGGCTGGCTTCCCTGCTCCCAGGGTCTGCTCGCTGCCACCATCCCCACCTTCCTTTTGGGCCATCTCCTGGAGGATGGGTGTCACACAAAGCCAGAGCAATGGCCCTGCCTTGGAGGGCTGCTTGGCACACTGAGGGAAAAGCCTCCTTGGGGTCCTCTGGTGCCCAGTGGATGGGGCCATGCTGGTTCCAGAGCATACAGAGCTTGTATTCAGGCTCTGCAAACAACAGGCCATTCAGAAGGAATGAAGGGACAGTAAAATCCAGAAGTGATGAACAGTAAAAAAGCATCTTTTCACACAATTTGCCTCGAGGAACTCCACGTCATATGACGTGGCCAAGGGCAGAGACTTGTGGGGTCAAACAACTGCTGAGCCAGCCCTGGGTATGGCTATTGTTCAAACCAAAAAATAAATGATGATAAAGATGGGGAAAACTCACTGAGTGTGAGCAGCAGAAATCACTCAGGCTGTTGAAGGACCATGCTGGAGAAGACTTCCCAAGGACAGAATACCTTTGCTGGGGTCGGTCCTTGGGAGCAGCCTGGATGAAGGTTGCAGGACACCCTGCAGCTTTCCCTGAGGTTCCTGGCCCCAGCTGCTGAGCCAGTAAAACCCCTTTGCTAGGCACAGTGGCAAACAGCCCTCTCACCACTCTCCTTCCAGCCACTCCTGGGAGATTTTCCTTACCCCTGGCTTGACCCTCCTCTTCATCTCTGCACCTGCCATGCAAGGAGCTGCATCCACTGCTCAGACCGTGGAATCCTGGAATACGGGTTGGGTTGGAAGGGACCTTAAAACTCACCTCATCCCACCCCCTGTGATGGGCAGGAACACCCTCCACTGCCCCAGGGTGCTCCAAGCCCCGTCCAGCCTGCCCTGGACACTTCCAGGGATGGAGATTCCACAGCTTCTCTGCGCGCAGAGACTTGCCCTGGGAATTTGGAGTAAAGCATGTTGCTTCCCTTCTAAACTGCAGAGGGAGGGAAAGGTTCGGAGCAGAGGAAGAGCTGCTACAGTGTAACATTACCTCCAAAAGCAAAAACACCAACAAAAGCCTCCAAACGCCTTCAATTACCGAAGTTTCCCTATTAGCACTCACAGCACGTTAATTCTCCCCTCGGGTACCGCTGATGCAGACACAAGAGCACAGCCTGGGAAGGATTTGGGATGCCATTGGAGCTTTCCTTGCTGGATTGAGCCATTCCAGCACATTCCCAGGCTGAGTGGGGCTTCTCGAGTGGCAGAGATGGGGAAGAGAGTGATAACCCAACCCTGCAGCTCAGGTTTTTTGGTGTTTTGCTTTTTTTAAGCTGGACAGATAAATGCTTTGAGAAGACACTTTAAAGCCATGGCTGCTCTCTCCAGGGAACTATCAGGCTGATTTCCTTTGGCCAGAGCACGGTCCCAGGGTCAGGCTGTCAGCTCCTATTAAGATTTGGACGTGCGTCACTGAATGGAAAGCACTTGGCTCTATTGCTGCTCATTAAATTGCTTTATGATAAATCTAATCATTAACCTACTCCACTTGGCCCAGCTGAAGGTGATAAGGCTGGTGCTGCAGCCATCCCAGGGGAATCCAAACCAAATGGCTTTCCCAAGAAGGGCAGCTCCATCACAGCCGTGCCAGGTCTCCCTGTTCCCGTGTACCAGTGGGGTGCACCTGCCCCAGATTTGGGCACAGGTGGATGGGGCTGGGTAATTAAGGGTAATTAAAGACTGGTCATGTGTCACTGCTTCACATCTCCTCCTGCAGCCCCAGCAGGGCATGAGGCTGGGCTCCAGCACTGCTCCATGGGCATCACTGGGAACGGAGGTGAAAGCTTCTGCCCCTTTTTTTAAGGCTCGTCCAGGGATCGAGCCCCTTGTGGCCCCTCCCGTGCCACATCCATGAGCTGGAACCCCGCTGCAGGTGGTACCCACAGGTGTAACAGGGCTGCTGCGGACCTAGGCTGGGACTGAGACATCCCAGGGTGCCACAGCAGGGTCTGGGCCAGTGGCTTTCTCCCTGGAGATCTGGGCTGAAGGTTTGTCTGCTCCTCATGCTTTAACACATCCAGAGCGAGGACCCAAATCCCCCATCACCATCGTCATTTACAGAAACTGAGCCAGGTTCTTCAAATGCCTCTGTGGGCACAATGGGTGGGCAGAGAGGTCCAGAGCAGCCACAGTTCCTTCGTGCTCTCCCAGGGGAGTCCTAGAAGACAGCCAGCCCTTCCCCAGGGCACGGGAGCATTCTGAGACCTCAGATCTTGGCAGCGGTGCCGCAGCTCCTCGGCCCCCGTGGAATGCTTCCCATCTTCCTCTGGTTTCATGAGCTCATGAATTCATCAAAGGGAATTAAGCTGCCCCTGGTTGAGGCAACCCAGAGAAGCTGCTGGAGTTCTTCTGCTCTTCCAGAGCAGGCTGGGAAGGGCTTGGCACCATCAGGCCCTAGAAATCTGGCAGCAGTCAGGCCATGTGTGGTAGGAGCCTGTGTCACCTTCCCAGGCCTGGGCTGCACAGGTCCGTCTCCATGGATGCTGCTGGAGATGGCAGATGGAAAATAAACACAAACAAGCATATTCTCCAAGGAATTTTGGGAGCTGGAGCAGGAGGGGTGCTGCTGAGGAGTGCATAGCTGGGTTTTGAGCCACTCAGGGGCAGCAGTGGCTCCCAAAAATCATCAGATCATCAGGTCTTTGCTGAAGGAGGCTGCTGCCTTCTAGCAGCTGAGCTGAATTTTCTCTCCAACAAGCTGGCTGAAGTTTCAGGCCCTGGATTAACTTGCCCACGGTATTTTGGGAAGACCTTGTGATGGCAGCGTGCATCTGAAGCCTTGTGTGCAGCAGGATCCATCCCAGCAGAGAAGATTCTCCGGGTGGAGCCAGAGGCTCTCCCGGGATGCTGTGGTAGTTTCCCACGCCTGGGGCTGTCCCTGGCAGGGTGGATCCCAGCCCCTGGCAGGGTCGATGCCAGCCCCAGCACTCCTGCCTGTGTTGACACGGCAGCCCGGCACAGCCGGCCTGGGGCTGCTCCCAAACCACACACGGAGCTGCAGCCACAGACAGCAGGAGCGGCCTCCCCGCTCCCTCCCAGGCACAAGGGCTGCGAACGCAGTTCAAAGTTCTCCTCGGTACAAAAACGGGCTTTGAGGGTAATTTGTTGCAGCTTGAAAGCAGCTGAAGTTAATTACAGAGCAATGAAACATCACACTTTAATATTGCTTCATTCCCCTTGGCTGGGCTGCCGTGGAACACTGCTCCATTCCGAGATCCGGGCCTGAGCACTCTCTCATCTCCAGACAACATCCTAGTTAAACCAGGGAGAGGCAAGCTGTGGGATGCACGACCCTCCAGAGCTCAGGAGAAGGGGGCACGGAGCACGGGGCTGCACCTGGGGGCTCCCATCTGGTGTGGTGCCATTCACTGCATCCCTGACCCACGCCAGGGCACCCACTGAGCCTCCAGCCCCTCGCTCTAAGCTCAGCTCCCGTTTGGGCTCCAGGCCTGTTCTCCCCCCCAGGCACAGGGCATTCCCCCAGCGCTCCCTGGGCCGTGCTGCTGCCTGGCCCGGCAGTCAGCCCGGGAAGCCCCTGGCTGCCGGCCAGCACTGCCCAGGTGAGCTCCTGACTCACCTGGCAGCTCTTGAGCAAGAGCTGGAGCACCGTGGCCAAGGGCAGTGCAGGTGTCTGCATCCTCTGCAGGCCTGGGAAAGGCTCCTGGGAGCATGGAGAGTGGCAGCCTTGTCCTGCCTGGAGCCCGGGCTGGCTCTGTCAGGCAGCCAGATGAGCAGGAGTCGTCCTTGCTTGCTGGTCACACCAGAGATGATGCCAAGTGTCCCTCTTGCCCCTGGTGCCACTTGGGTGCTTTCTCCTGCTTGGAAATGACACAGAATAAAGCAACAAGGAACACCAGGGTGGACAAAGCACTTGGAAACAGAACCTGGGTAGTGAGGGCAAGGAGCAGAGCTGGCCCAAGCAATAGCCACAGCAACCACTACACGAGACAGGGCACCTCAAAGCCAGAAGGATGGGAATCCCAGCGTCCTTCTTAGTGGTCAGCAGCTAAAATAGAGTTAAAAGCACAGGTCTGAGAGGCCTTTGCACACACTGAAGAGCCTTGGCTACCCCAGCCCACCCCTCAGAGGCTGCATGCAGCCCGTTTCTCAGCGCCGTCCTCCTGCGGGGCCGCTCAGAGCAGCAGGCTGCATTGCCACCTAATGGGATGTGCTGGGAAAGCCCGAGCATCCCGGCTGGAAACCAGCGAGACCAGGACCCTGGAGGATCTGCAGGTGCCTCACGCTCCCTGCACGGGCAGGGCTGACCCGTCCCCGGCTCTGTGACACAAACCAACGCTGGGGCACAAACCAGAGGGGCCGGGCGGGATGAGAGAGGGGTTTGTGTGCTGTTCATGACCCAGCAGTATCACCACCCACATCTGTCTGGGCACACCAGGAAAAGGCTTTAGTGGGTCTCAAAGTAATTTTCCCCTCGCTGCCTCCCACAGCTCATAAGAGCTCCTGCCAGTGGAGCCCGCTGAACATTAAGCTCCTGGAGGAAGTGGATGTTGTCCAGTTCAAGTTGCCTTCTTGCCAAAATGCTCCATGCAGGCAGACACCAAAGGGACAACCAGCTCCACAGGGACTCCAGAGATGGATGAGGGATGGCAATCAGCATGGCCAGGAGCAACAAGGGGTGGTGGTTGTGCCAGGAAAGCACGGGGACTGATGCACTGTGCCAAGCCCACAGCGCTTTCACCCCGCTCCTCTCCATCACTGTCTGGAGAGCAACACCTTCCATGGGACATCACCGGGACTGCTGGGAGCAGGGAGGGCCCCATCTCCTGGATTATTGCACTGACAAAGCCACAAATGCACTACCAGGATGGTCTGTTCACATCCCTGCTCCTGCCTGGAGCACCAGCTCACAACCTGGCACGAGCCAGCCTGTGACCAGGGAGCAGCAAGTAGAGCAGCAGCTTTGATGCCTCGCTCCTGAGACCCTCACCCCCCTGCAGAGTTCTCTTGGCTCACAGTAAACACCTCAGGGAGAAGTCAGAGGGGATTGGAGACTCCTCAGAGCCCGTGGTCACTTCGGTTTCCCTTCCTCACTGAGGGTACAGTCCCTGCCCATGCCAGCCTGACTTCCAGAACTGCTTCAGCTGCCCACTGAAGGCAACAGGAGCCTGGTTTTTACCTGTACCCAAAGATAAAGGTGGAAATAGATTTCATCAAGTTCCTCCCTCCTTCGGCCTTGAATCTCTCCTTTAAGCAGAGAAACCAAAAACCAGTCAGCAGCAAATGGAGTCTGTGTTCTAATGGCAAATCCCAGCCCAGTTTCTGACACCCTCACCTTTTGTGATATAAAACCAATCAAATTTGTCTCCCAAAACACCCAGAGGTGAAGGGAACATCCTGGGAGCTGCCATGGACCTTGCCAGGGCTGCACAGGTCACACCTGCTGTATCTTGGCACCATTGTGTCCTTTTTTTTGGTTTTTTTTTTGCATGCATCAACTCCTTTTATACACCAGAAACTCTCCTGGGAGCTTTATATCAAAGCATCTGGTTCCCAAAAAGGAAAACTGCTTCTGCAGTGAGCAGCAATGTCTGGAGCAGCCACCCTCTTGTAGGCAGGACAAGAAGCAGAAGAGCACCCCTGTGCATCAGCAGCTGGATAAATCCCATTTCCTGGTCTGCAGAGGGGCACTGCTGTGCCACCCTGGAACTGTAACATTGCCCCAAAAGCTGGTTCCCCAGCCGTGCTCCCTCCACCTCCAGGAGCAGGTGGAGGAATGAGGAGCAGTGCTTGCCTCTCCCAGAGGGAAATGCAGCGCCTGGTGCGAATTCCAACCCCAGCTGCCTTTGAAGATGCTCAGCACCGAGCTAATTGAGCCAAAGCTTTTTCAGGCACGGAAAATTGAAGGGCTCGTTTGTAGCTGCAGTTTTTGCTTGGGAGGGTGGAGAGCACAGCAGGAGTGGTCCCATCAGATAGCAACAGCCAGGCTGGGCTCCAGCACCTGCGGAGGAATTGCATGGCACCGGGAGGCAACGCGCCGGGCTTGGTCTCGCTGGGAGTGAGTGTTTGGCAGAAACCAGGGCTTTAAGCTGGGAACCAGAGCAAGTTTTATGGCATCCTGCCACCCGTGGTGCCAGGTGTGAGAGCTCAGCAGGATCACAGGGAGCAATGTCGTCAGATGGGATCAGTGTTGGCCAACACGGATGGGAGCTCCCAGGGCCAGGCACTCCCAAGGAGATTTTGGCCACTATCACACAATCATGGGATGGTCTGAGCTGGGAGGCACCTTAAAGCTTTGCTCCAATGCACCTGCCATTGTCCCAGGGTGCTCCAAGCCCTGTCCAACCTGGCCTTGCACACTTCCAGGGATCCAGGGGCAGCCACTGCAGCCCTAGGAAGCCTGTGCCAGGGCCTCACCTCCCTCCTGCTGTCCTCACTTGTCACCCTCACATCAAATGCAAGTCAACAGAAGGCCCACCCCAAGGAGGAGAGTCCATCCTCTTCCTTGATCTCCAGACCTCCTTTTGCTCCAGGATCTCCCTGAACACAGGTGGCTTCTCCATCAACACTCAGCACACACCAAACCTGTGCAGGCACGTTTTTGGGAGGCAGCCCATCAGCTGATGGGCAGGACATTGTGCCGTCTCACCTCCCCTCTGCTTTGGTTGCTTCCACTCACTTCTGCACAACTGATTGATCTTGCTTTTGTGAACAGCACTGGAAGCCAGCTGGGATTTGTTGTGCACCTAAATCCCACTTGCTCAGCAGGCACTTCCACAGAAGGGGTTCATTCCGACCTTTATCTATGTTGGGGGCACAGCAGAACTGAGGCAGCAGGGATAGTATTCAAACCTCACTGCTATTGTGTTGCCCAGAGGAGCTGTGGCTGCCACAGCCCTGGAAGTGTTAGAGGCCAGGTTGGACAGAGCTTGGACACATCTGGGCTAGGGGAAGGTGTGGGACAGGATGGGCTTTAAAGTCCCTTCCAGCCCAACCCCCTTCTGTGGTTCTGTAATTAAAACATCGACGTTTCACTGTGAAGGAAAAAGAAGAAACTTGCTGGATCTCATAACTGCAGCCCTGGGCTTGATGTCACTGCTGAGGAGCCAATTCCTCAGGGAGAAGCTCGGCCATGCACAGGTAACTCT
Source organism: Sinosuthora webbiana (assembly GCA_013397395.1). Classification (NCBI taxonomy): domain Eukaryota; kingdom Metazoa; phylum Chordata; class Aves; order Passeriformes; family Sylviidae; genus Sinosuthora; species Sinosuthora webbiana. The sequence continues at coordinate 530,954 of VXBN01010697.1, forward strand.
ACAGCCTGGATGGTCCCAGCCTGCCCCAGCTGAGGGGGAAGATGTTAATGGACACACTGGGACAGCACAGACGAGCACCAGTGACTCACCTCCTCTCTCCTTTCTCCGCTCCTGTGCAAAGCGAAGCCAAGGGGGAGGTTGTTGCTGAGCTGGAGTGACTGCAGGGAAAGCTGGTGGTTTTGCCCATAAATGTGACCTCCCCCAGGGAATCTGGCCCAGGAAAGCAGGCAGAGCCAAGCACGGGACATGACAGGCAAGAGGCAAATCGCAGGCAATGGGAATTTGGGATACGAGGACAGACTGCAGATGGTTTCACACAGGCACCTACGCAGAAGCACGGAGAGGACTTGAGCCATGTTATCTTCCCCAATCTAAGTAAGAACTGGAGACAAATTCATCCAACTGGCACAGCATAGCCTCCAAAACCCAAATCTTTACAGCTTGGTTTGCTAAGAGAATTTTTTTTGAGGTGTTGGAGTGGGAAGAAGGGAAGAGAAAAACACAGTTAGCGCTCCTTCCTACAGCAAGGGGAAAGAAAGTTATTTCCTTCACAGATTCAGCTTATAAACAGTTTTAAAGCAGACTTAAAGCCTGAATAATTTTTTTTTTTAAAAGTGTGCTTGAGATGCATGTCATAACACAGGGCGCACCAGCACTGCTTTTCCTGACTGGCATTAGAAGCCTTTTATATCCAAAGCTCAGCCCTCCAGTGCTGCTGGAGTGGGTCAGGAAAGCTCCTAAAGTTGCTCTGCACCCCAGTGAGCCCCACAGCAGCTTCCTCAGCTCTACCCACAGCACAAAACACCTCTCCCAGATCTGCTGTGGGGCCGCACACACTGCCAAATGAATTCCAGCACCCGGCCAAGTCAGCGACACCAGGATGGACAACACATGGACAAACAGAGCTGCCCTCTCCAGGAGGATCCTAAAACCACAGCAGGTGCTCCTTTCATCCCCACACCCCTCAGAGCTGGGACATGGTGCTCTGGGCAGGTGGAGGGAGGCTCACAATGCTCAGGATCTCACTGGCTGGGAACTGGCTGGGAGCTGGTTGGACAGCACTGGCTGGGAACTCCTCAGGGATTCAGGCATCCCTTCCCAGATGGGACACGTGGATGAGGCACAAAACATGGAAACAAAGAGCTACAGGATCAGCAAAAAGAGCCACGTTTCTGTCCCACTGCTCCTTCACCCAGCATCTCACCAGGCCCCCAAAGCTCTTGTTGTGAGATTCTTTTCATACTGGTTTTGATATGGGAAGGGGCACGAGCAAGACTTGGCTGCTTAACTCCAAGGCTCTGCCCTAAATTCTGGAATGCCTGGCAGCATTTCTCAGTGACTGAAGCAGTGAGCCCCGTGCTGGAAATGCAAAATTAACTGCAGCCTAAATCTGGACAGTGGTGCTTGAACCAATGCCAAGGTACCTCATTTCTGTGACTAATACCAAATGAATCATTTCTTTAAAAAAAAACCCTCCAACTTGGACTTCCAGGGACTTGCAAAAATAATAATTACACTTGTCTTTTATACCCAACAAACATTTGGCTCTATAGCGGAATCAAAGCAAAAAGCTGTGAGCACAACTGCTGGCAATTATTTTGACTGGTTTTTTATAACTTTAAGCAAAGATTTTTGCTGTATGAGTTGAGATCACTTATTCCCATCTCTCAATGAACTTCTTATGCTTTGCTGAGGTGCAGTCAGTGCCTTTCAGAACACAGTGTTGCTTCTAATGAACCTCATAAAACACCACGCATGACAGAGCAAGAAATTAACTTCATGAGAGCCAGGAGGGTACAGGTTTAATTTCTCTTGAATCAGCAGAACAACAACAATCCTGGATAACAACATGGCACAGTCTTGAGAAAGTTCAGCTCTGGTTCTGAGCCTGCCCCAGCTCACTTGGCTATCATCCCACACTGACTATCCAACATCCCTGAGTTCCTCAGGGAAAAACAAGCCAGAATAAAGTGGTTTTCCTTCTGGAGTCTACTCCCTTCTGCTGGGGATGGGAAATGATTTTAAGCAGTGTTTCCTTGGTGCCACACAAGTGATGTGGAACGGGTGCCGTGAACGTGGCTCCTCTTCACTCAGGTCCTGTGGTCCATCCTGGCCAGGGCTCCAGCAGGATCGATTTCATTTCAGCCAGATCCACTTGTCCCCAACATCAGCGTTGTAGCCTGACTTGTACTTGTGCCCAGGGAGCTAAAGAAAGCAGAAAGCTCAGTCAGAACTCTGGTCACTCCCCACAGAAAGTTCTGAAGTGCCTCGTGGTATCCGTAGAAGGTGAAATACTGTTCTTACATTGTAATGATAAAACTTAGCAGAAAAATCAGTCTCTTGGAAAAGACTGAGCTGTGCATCTGAAAAAAGGGACTGCAAAAACCACTGTGTCATAATACATGAAAACGAGGCCAATAATCTCGGCACCACATTCCACCTGGATTCATCCAGCTCCTCCTAGCCTGAGTGAGATGGCTCCCCCAGCTGTATCATGGAGGAGAGGAACTGAATCTCATTCCAAAATAGGCACACACACATTATTAAATATATGAAGTACTTCATGCATGAGATACTGAGTTAATTACCACGTTAAATTAAACTGTTCAAATGAAACTGCACATTTAGCCTTCAAGAGCTGAACTTAACTTCATTAAAGCAAAAGCAGTATCTGCCTTGTCTTCATCAGCAAAGCCAGGAACTGCTTTTTGATGGAAAAACCCAAAGATTTTTGAAGCCTTTACCCAAACTTCAAGGGTACCCTGGGACCTAAGCAGCAGCCTGTGAGTCTCAGTGCTGAAGCTGTGCCCTTTGGAAGGTACTGACCATGGCCCAGAATGCCAGAGATGGTGAGATCCTGGTTCCAAAAGCAGAATCCACTTCTACCTCCAGGAATGAAAAAGAAATGGAGCAGAACAGCTTTGAGCTCCAACACTGGACCCAGAAAAAAAGCCAATGAGTTTGGTGAGAAAGGCTGAAGCCAGCAAAGATGCTGTAATAAAACTCTTCCTTTAAAAATAAGCTATCTGCTGGCAGCCTCTCCAAATAATTAAGCATAGATCATCTGCTCTGTCTCCACACAAACACTGGTTTCACACGAGACCCCAGACTTGTCCTGAGGATTTTTCCTTTCCAAAAAAACATGTAAGAGGATCCTGCTAGGGAGAGCTGCCCCTGCAGAGAGAAGCAAGATGCAGTCTTGATAAAATCTGTACTCAGGCCGCAAAAATGAGCTATTTAATAAAAGATGAAGCCTGTTGTTTTGAGGAAGGGGAATTGTGTTTATATTCACTTGAATGTCAAAAAACAAGACACTTCTTTCCCTAAAAATCAAGCTGACAGAAGACCTGACCTCCTCCACCAGACACTCCCCACCCTGCCTTGTCACAAACCATTTGTGATCAGTTTTTCTGAGGTTTTTCAATTAATGTCTTGTCTAAACATCAGCAGAAACCACACAGTCCTGTTGAGAGTCCCCCCCCACTGAGCAAAGAGGAGATGGGAGATGAAAATACATGATTACTATCTCTGCCCCACAGATTTCCAGCAGTGAGCCAGGGAGGACATGAGACCCGCTGCGAGCAGCCTGTGACACAAAAACAGCTCTCCGTGGTCCTCTCCAGGCACCACATAATTGGCCCTTTGATACTTGAAGAGATTCCCAGATAAGTAGATTATTAAAGCAACAGGAGATCTCTGGGAAAATACAGTGGTTTACAGTTTTGTTTCTGGGTACATCTGCCCTCTTTAAAAAGCTACAATATCAACCCCAACAGAATTAAAATTCATTGTCCAAAACAAATTCCCTGGGTGTCTTTGGTTAAAGACATGCAAGACATCAAAGCAAGCATTATAATAAGTATTCATCCATAACTCCATCATTCACAGTGGGCCTTGGCAAAGGCAGGAGAGTGTGGGGATTTGTTACAGCTAAGCTTTCAAAACAGCCAAAAAAAAAAAAA
>VXBN01010697.1:542309-562265 GCA_013397395.1 Sinosuthora webbiana
TAAAAAAAAAAAAAAAAAGAAAATCAGCTTATGAAACAAACCATTTGCTTCGTTATTCCTCCTGGGGGGAAGCTAGACTTCAAAAAAGGTGGGGATTTGGGCAAAATGCAGAAGTTCCCAGTAGCAGTGGGCAGGAGGGTGGCAGGCAGGGCGTCCTCAGCAGCGAGGAGTGCCCTGGCTGCATCCCCTGGCTGTCCCCAGCAGGGAGGAGCACCCTGGCTGTGTCCCTTGGCCATATCCCCAGCAGGGAGGAGCACCCTGGCCATGTCCCCTGGCCGTCCCCAGCAGTGAGGAGCACCCTGGCCATGTCCCCTGGCTGTCCCCAGCAGTGAGGGGCACCCTGGCCATGTCCCCAGCAGCACTCACCCCTCGGTACTCGTAATAGATCTTGTCATACTCGGTGCCGCCAATGGTGATCTCGGGGATGAAGCGTGGGATGGACACGGAATCCAGCACTCCAGTCTTGTCCTGCACACTGAGGGGAAAAGGAGCACTCAGTTCACACCTTGCCTCAGCAACAGCCAAGTGCTGTACCCAGAGAGACTGTGGCTGCCCCGTCCTCGGAAATATTCTGAGCCAAGGTGGATGGATGGAGCAACCTTGATCCAGTGGAGGGTGTCCATGCCCATGGCAGGGGGTGGGACTGCATGGGCTCTAAGCACCCTGCCAACCCCAAACCATTCTAGGATTCCTAATCATCATTCTATGATTAAAGAACTACTTTTCTGCTAAATAAAGATTCCAAAGATTTGGGCTATTTTCCAAACATTTATCCTTCTCCCACATCTGTGCTGTATTGCCCCTCATCCTTGCCTCCAGTTTGCTCCTACTCCAACATCCTGCTTCTCCACCTCCCCTCCCAGGTTCTTCCCCCTTGGAGATGCTCCATCCTTCCTGGGACTCTTCTCCATGAATCCCCTCTGGCTTTTTTGCTTTCTATGAAAGCAGTGTAAAAACCAGTGGTTTTACTGAATGCCACACACTACCTTGCTAAATCCCCATCCTAAATGGACCAATACTGAGACACTGAGAGGGCCTGGAAGGAGGCAGTGCCACCAGCATCCTGCCAGGGAATACCTGCAGGAAGCTGCTGCAGCAGCTCCAGTGATGGATCTTGGGATCCACCACCAATCCACTCTGCACAGCACCGGCCCTTCAGATACCCCAAATTTAAAATGCCTGAGAAACTGCTAGAAAGCCTCCTGCTGCCTGTGGTTATCCACAGGCCAACAGTGCCACCTGCACGTGGCTGGCAAAAACACGTCCCCTTCCAGTCAGCACTTACCAAACCCTAAATCCAACGCCAGAAACTCTGCAAATTGGGCTGTCTTCAGGGAATTACATTTCTCAACAAATACTGACTCGCACATCAAGCACATGCCCTGAGCAAAGCAAAGTTCACTGTCTTCAAGCAATTATTTTTACCCTAAAATCATAAATTTTGGGACCTTTCCTCCCAACAATGAAGAGTTCCAAGTGAACTGGTTTGCTAACATACCCTGAGATTCACACTGTAAATTATCCCACTACAGACAGATCTGTAAGGAAATACAATAATCCAGTCAAAGTTCAGACAGGAGAAGGTGAGGATAAATGCCCTTTTCCAAGACCAGGATCAACAGCAAAGATGCCTCCTATAAACTGCAACATTATTTAACTTCGACAACATTAAATGTATATTTCACATGCTGGAAGGCACAAAAGGGAGTCCAGGCACACATAAAGCATAACATCTGTGGTGGGTTGAGTGCCCACTAGAATTATTTACTCTTTTTCTGCTGGGAGATAGGATTAGGAGAAAAAGCAAAGCAGGCATTTTTAAAGCAAGCTTTATTAACCTGACTACAAGAGGGAAAAAATAATTAATAAGAATCAGAATAAAACTTTCAAAACACTTCCCCTCCCTCACAACTTCCTTCCTTTCTCACCGACAACATATAGAGACAAAACTTGGAACTTAGGTCAGTGTATCACCTCTAAAAATAGTTTTTCATCAGTTCTCTCAGGGAGAGGAATCTCTTTTGTTATGCCATGGGAACTTCTCCACAAGAAAACAGGTCTCCTGTGGCTTTAATTCTCCCAAAAGCAGCCGCCCAGAAATCTGCATTTGTGAAGTCCCTCCCATTTCACACAGCCTTCCTTCCCACAGCTGCATTTATGGGCCATGTAAACTCATGGGGTACCATTTTAAAGATGAGCTGTTCAGAAGCAAAGGTTCTCTTCATCTCTGTCTGAGTTCATTTTTATCTCTGGAAACAGAGGTCATCTTCTTTTCACCCTGGGGCAGGTCTTCATCTCTCTGTTCAAGCTTCTCATGAGATCACAGCTACTTCAACATTTACTTAATCCAACACAAATGCCTTTGCTCATGTCTGCGATTTGAACACTCTTCACCTCCCCATACGTGTTTTCCATGAATTAAAGGGATATTCTAGTGTATCAGTGCCCATTACCATGGCCTTACAAAAGAATATCAGCCTAAAACTAGGCATCTCCTCTTTCTCCTCCCATCTAGGACTTGACTCCTCCTTCACTGACCTTAATGTCCTCATGTTGTCTCTCTGCATGTCTTCACTCTGTCCTTTTCTCTCACTTAAGAGAGGATTTGTGCTTTGCAAGTTTCATCTGTGCAAAGAGGGGGCCAGGCCTGTTTGTTACCTCTTCCCAGGTCAGAAGGAAAGAGACTTTCCTGGGGCTTTTTCTAATTTCTCACACGTGTGTTCACATAGGTGTGTTCAGCTTTCTAGCGGCTTAACAAGGTGTCAGTATTCAGAACTAGTCACTGACTGGTTTCATGAGGCACAGAGGAAGCTAGTGGCAGCTTCTCAGAGAGAATCACTTCCTTCTTCCCTTTCCACCACAAATCAATTAATGCAAAGCCAGCAGAACATCATACACGGAAATAAGGTTTTGTGGTCACCCATCCTTGCAGCAAATCTATTCCTTCCTGAATCTCGGCCAAGTGGCCATTTGGAGAGGCACAACTCCCAGGCACAATTCATTTCAGTTAAGGGCCAAATCACAAAACCTGCTGCTCCCAAAACTTCTCTGCACAAGAAAATAATGAAAGCTTTCTTTAAACCATCGTTTTATCCAATCTCCATGTTGTCTGCACCTACAGAAATAATTTGGAATGCCAAGCAAAAGCACACCCAAAGACACCTGCCACAACAATGTCTAACCACAAAACCACAGCCACTTGCCAGGACTAATTCCGTGCTCAGCAGGAAGCACTTACAGGCACCTTTTATGTTCCTGTCGTTTTCCCTCTCTCTCCCCCAGCAGAAAATTATCATTATTTATTCTTTTCTGACACTTAACCAGACTTTCCTGAAGGAGCTCTCAGCATGCAGCACCTTTACCTTTCAGATTAGGTCATGTTTGAAAAGGAACTGAGAGCATGTAAGTGACTGTGTGCTCCCAAGACTTTAGGCATAGCAAATTTTAGCTCATATAACCCTCTGAACTATGGTTCTTCCACAGGAATCCCGCCTGAAGTACCCTACAACAATGGATAACTCATCCCTTTTCCAAAAGCACCTATTACATGCTAATTCATATATTTTATCCAGCACAACTGCACAAGCAGAAGGATCAATACTGACACATTCCTGCTTCCCTCACACGCAGCTCACAGGACACACACCGTGAACATCAGTCTGATGAACCTTGCCAGAGGTGCAAGGTGGGGTAAGGGCAGGAGACTGGTTAGAAAAAAATAAATAAACCAGGCAATCCAACAAAAAAACTTGAGTTTGCATAGCCTGGGCTGTGATTTCTCAACACCTGATGTTGACACAGTCACAAACTCAAGTGACAGAGATCTAAAAGCATTCACTGGCCTAAAACCCAACATCACAAAACCATTAAAGGTAAGTTCTGTGTTGATAGATGAAATTAATATTCCTCCTTCAGCCAAAGGGACTCCAATTCCCTCATTTGGCCAGGCAGAACAGAAGGTGAGGCACAGCCAGTCCCTTGGTGAGCAAACGCTCACCATCAACACCAAGAACAACAACAAAAAAAACCCCCATTTTCAAAAAAAAGCAGGTCTGCAAGAAAAGGGGAGAAGGTGCAACAACAGCTCTTCAAACCTAGAAAAGCCAAAGAGGAAATCACAAAAGAAAAAGACTGGGCAGCAAAGCAGCAAAAAGATGGGGGTGCAAAGGGCCTGGTGCAACCTGGGATGGTGGAAGGTGTCCCTGCCCGTGGCAAGGGGAGGGATGAGACGGGCATTAAGGTCCATTCCAACCCAAATCATTTGGGGATTTCACGATTTTATGATGAAGAGAGAACCGAGGTGCTAAAGAAAATAGTTTGTAGTGCCAGAAGTTTTCATGAGATTTTTGAAGTCTCCATGACGGAAGCTTCAAAGCCAGGTCCAACACCTCTCGCCAGCCCCTCTAGTCCTTCTGTCTGAAATCAAACATTCAAAGAGGAACACTTCTTCCCTCTGCTAATCAAAATTACACTGGGAAGCAGAGCTGCAGGGTCTCTGTCCCTCCCAGGCTCTGAAGGAGCTGCAGGGACAGATCAGATTTAGCTGTGCAGTTGTCTGATGCAGCAAGCGCAGCACGTTCCCCCCAGAGGCTGACAAAGGAACACTGGCAATGTTACACAGCCTGCAGCTCCTCATCCCAAACGCGATTTACTCTGCAGTATGTGTGGACAGACAAATGTCACTGGGAAGGGCCCAGATAAAAACACACCTGAGACAGTGCAGTGGCAGCAGAGCAGTGAGACATTTAAAAAGACATTTAAAAAGCCAGAATTATTTCTGTTGGACTCGGCACTTGGAGAGAGGAAGGGGAAGATGTGAAGAACATCCTCTGGAGGACCCCTCCAGCTTCCAAGCCACAAATGCAGCCCTTTCTAACCTTTCACCAAGATCCCACAGCCCCGCTGTCACGGCAAGGAGAGCACTTAAGGGCAGGCAGGGAGATAAAAGGGACCATTATGCAACTGATTGCCCATGGGTGCGGCTAACCGGTTTGATTAGCTGGCTAATTTACATTAAGCACTCAGAGGCCCTGCTGGGGTTTCCATGCATTAGACTCTAGACTGTGCACTAAAGAAGTTCTCCTCAGGCCTGCTCACCCACCCCGGTCCCCCAGACATGCTGGGACAAGCTGAGTGTGGAAGGGAACAGCAGGGCTGACAGCAGCAGCTTCCCAAGAGCTGGGAAGTCAGCAAAGGAAGCAACTGCAGATGGAAAACCAAACAGGGCAGAACTTCGACTGGGTATTAGGGGAAACTTCCTCACTGGAAGGGTGGTCAGGCATTGGAACAGGCAGTGGTGGGATCACTGCCCCTGGAAGCGCTCCAGAGCCATGTGGGTGTGGCACTTGGGGATATGGGCTCGCCTTGGGCTCAGCACTGCTGGGGGGCATGGTGAACTCCATGTTCTCAGAAGGCCTTTCCAACCTAAAAGATCCTGAATAGCTCCTGGAGCCTCCCAGGAACACCCAGGAGAGGGCAGCATGTGCCAGCACATGAGCAGGCACCGGGCAAAATCTGCGGGAAAACCATGTTCCAAAGGAAAAATTCACACAGGCACGGGATGCCTGCACATCTGTGGGGACCACGGGCTCTTTGCTACTTGGGCACTGGAGACAGTGAGAAAAGAATCAACTTCGAATCACCTCGTGAAAAACGAGGTTCACTTTCTATGTAAAATTTTTAAAAAAATAAATTTAATACAATGATAAGACAAGAGAGATTAAAAAATCGGGTGATTTAGCATGTAGCCAAGTCCACACTCTGCTATGTCAATGTCATACTTTAAATACCCTTTCTATTGCATCAGTCTGTTGAATATTCATATTTTTCCATAAACTAGTTTCCATATTTTAGGAACTGTTCTGCATGGCCTCTCCTTGGGTCCGCCTTTTTTAGAGCATGCATGTTTCTTGTCTGTGTCTTTGTTATCACCTCCAGCTTGGGCCTTGGTCCGTGCTTTCTTCAGATGGTGGATGCTGATAGTTGGTATCTCAATAGCAGAGTCCCTTTTTGCATGTTCACTGGGTGTTATCCCAACCAAAGAGACAGCTCAAGCAAATAGCAGAGTCCCTTTTTGCATGTTCACTGGATGTTATTCCGGCCAAACAGACAGTTTAAGCATACTATATCAGCTAATACCACTATCCTTAGTTCTCTTTACTAATAGCAGAAATAAAAGAAAAAACTTATATCCTTACTACAACATTATTACTCATATAACACACATCTTGCAGAAAGCAAGATGTAGAATATACATTTATAACATTTAGGGTTCATGGACTCACACCTGGGCTGGGCATTGAATGCAGCAGGCAGTTCCAACACAGCTGACCTGCAGCAGGGTCCCTGTGTTTCCTGGAGTTACCATGGGGAAAGACCATGTCCAAACACACACATTTTTATAAAGAGGCTCTTCCCAGGCTGCCTGAGATGTTGCCCAGGATTCCCTCGCTCAGCTGAGCATGGCATGAGCTCAGGATTGGCACAGGATGTGTTGTCACCCCCTTACCGATGCCCTGACAAGCCCAGCACAAAACAAGATCCAAAAGCAAACTCCCAGGAGCTGGGCTCAATGTTCAGTGTGGGTCCCTTCCACACAGGATATTTTATGATTCTGTGGTTTAAATAAGCAGTTAATTGCATTCTGGGGTCTTCAAACAACCCCACGTTTTTGCCAAAAGAAGAAATAATCTCGTATTACCTACAGTGACAAGAGCCATGTGTAGGAGACTATCTCGCCCTCCTCCAGGGCTCTATGAAAAATTGAGTCCTTAAAGCAATTTATTCCCTTCTGAAACTGTGAAATAGAATTTTCATACAGTACCTTAACACACTGCTCTAATTGTAAGGTTTCATTCAACTCCCTCCTACTCACCCCAATTAATAATCCTTTCCTAATACCTGCACCAGTGTCGAGCTACAGGAAAACAAGCAACTTATTTCCTCTTTCAAAGGAAGTCTGACTGTGATGATTTTTTAGGGCCTAAGTCACCAGATGTTACCCTCCAATTACTACACAAAGAAACCTCATCTTTGATACATAAAATGCACCCAAATCATGACTTGTTTCTCTTAGACACCACCCAGTACTGCTCTTCTGCACCCAGCATTGCTCACTGCAATCCTCCATCACTCCTTGATAGAAAAACCACACAACAGGAGCATTATCTCTGTTTTAGGAGGTATTTGAAGTAACAGCACAGAAAAGGTAAATGCAAGAAATATCACAAAATATCAAGAAAGTCTGCAAAAAAAGTTCAACTTGCTAGTTCAATGCCTGTAACAAAGATACACACTTAGGGGCAGATACTCAGTTTAAAAATCTGTGTTTCTATTAACCTGTGAGATGACCAGAAAATAATGAACATAAAGCAACTCTTAAAATTTGTTTTAAAAATATAACTATACTGAAACTTCCACCTGGACATGCAGTCTGAAGATTAAGTTGCAGCAAAACGGGGAACCTTGTCTCACTTCTGGTATTAACAGCCTTACAAGGGCAGCTATATTCTTTATATATAATCTTTGTATTTTATATAAACAAAATCGACAAATTAAACATGGTGCACTTGCAAAGAATTATTAAAATCAAATTAAATTCTATTCCAACAAGTCACTTTCCACTGTCTGAGTCTGATCTCCTCCATCTGGGCAGACAAGGATCTTTGACAAAAAACACTCAAACTTGTCTGGAGCTTTCTGTCTCATCAATCAGCAGCAAAAATGCCACACCACCTCTTTCCAGTGCCAAGCACCAATATTACAAAATATAACCCCACCTTTAAGAACTCATGGCTTTGACCATTTTCCCTGGGATTTGATGCCAAGAATTGCTCAGTGGCTGGATGACATCACACTTACTAAAGTCTCAAGTGATGGAAAGAAACATCATCTTGCTCCACCCATGGCCCCTTGTCAAACTTCAGGTACTCGATGTCTTCAATTACCTGGAATCAGAAAAGAAAGTTCACTAAGTGGTGGTTTGATCCAACAATCAATGAAATAATCAAAAGATATTATTAAACAAATGAGAAAGGCTTCACTGCTAAAGCTGTAGTAACAAGGCAAATGTCTAGAGATAACGTGATCATCTCCCAGTTCTATTTCTGGAGGCTGTGGCCCTGCCAGGAGCACTGGGCACACACATGGGGGGATCTCCCAACATCCTGTGATTGCAGCTTTGGATGGCAGGGAATAAACTGGCTGAGAGGTGCCTTGTTGCCTGATTCAAGCCATTCTTCCTTAACCTGCCATGGGGCTGAAAAGCAAAGAAGGTACAGTCTCACCCCCGAGGGAGAATGAGGAGGAAATGGAGGTAAGTCTAAATTTAACTCCTTTTTGTAACAAAAATAAAGTTTGGTCAGTTTTACTCCCAGAGAGGCTCAGTAACATATTCCCTGAGACAGGCAGGGAAGCAGGTGGGGCATCTGCCTTGGTGCTGTGTGGTTCACATCACTGGTTTTCAGGCTGGAAAACTCAGGCCTGCAGGAGCTGCAGTCCAAGGGGTCAGGATTTCAGCAGCCATCAGGACTCACCCATTCATGAAAGAAAAGGCAACGATCACAGCTCAGAACCCTTCAAACAAGCAATGCCAGCTCAGCAAATCATTCCTTCAGCATCCCCAAACTTATCAATCCCAGGTTTGAGCTTCATTTACAGCCTGGCTCCACCAGAGAACAGATCTTTGCTGCCCCAGGAAGTAATTGCTTATCACACCTGGCTGCCTAGAGCTGAGGGAAATCTGCCCTGGTGTCAGGAAGGATGCACTTCAGTTGCCTGATGAGGTGGAGACAGCACCTTGGAGCAACCTGGGAAGGAGTTGATTGTTACAGCTCCAAACATCCCTTTCCAGAGACCTTTTCCATAGGGAAAGGATAAAGCTGAGGTCATGATGAAATTTCTGATGGCACATTGTCAACCCATGGAGAGGTGAGCACATGTCAGCAACGAAGCGACAGAATGATAAACAAAAAATCCTTGTATGCTTTACACTAAATCCACTGCAATTATTCCCTGCAAACACTAGATCCCAGCTATTACCACTTAAAAAATGATAACCAAGTGCTATTGCAAAATAGCCTCGACTGTAAAGATCCACTCTTACCAGAACTGTTTTCATGGTGAGAAAAAACGGTTTGGACATGACTGAATAAACACTTTTGAGGCACAAACTGCTGCAACATAACTCCAAGACAAGAGGAAGAGAAGTGTAAGGTAAGTTAGTTCAAACAGCCATTATTCCTTTGAATTATTTAAATGACAAGCTGAACAAAAGCAATTCCTTCTCCACTCCACAGCAAAGCTTTGGAAGCTCTCTGCACCTGATAACAGCACTAATCACAGAGTTGCTACAGAGGGCTCACAACGTGCTACAGGGGGAAAGGAATCTGTATCCAAATTAGTTTTGCTCACTGTTATGATCATGCCCGAAGAATCTCTCGCCCAGAAGCTCCTCAACATCAGCTTCTGGCATCAGTTTCCCAACCAGGACAGAAGAACAACTTCTTAATTTATAAGGAATGCCCTGGTATCCCCCAGGACTTAGCAGCAAATATCCAAGGCTTTAAAAGAAATGAAGCATACAGCTGACTTTACAATCCCAGTTTTACCCTCGTGCTAAACCAGTGTGAAACATCCTAATGAAGCTCATTTCAGCACTCATTGCACCTTCAGCCACCACAACCAAAGTTAATTACAACAGGAAACCCCAACTGACCTTTTCAGGACACTGAAAAAAATCACTCCTAAGCTGTGTATGCAACCCAGAAGTTATTAAACCAGAAGGCCATAAAAAAAAATTCAGCTCCCAAATCCCTAAGCAAACAGGTTGGAGTGGGCTACTGAACACTGCTGTCTGTCAAGAGGATGCACCTGTGTAAACACACACCTTACAAGCCAAAGCCCTCCTGCCAACCCTTACTTCCAAATTTCTGCTGTGTCACCCCCAAGGGAAACTGAATCTGAACAGAAAATGGGGAAAAACAACTAAAGTCTTCCAAGCATCAATATCTACCACCAACACCCAACAATGACAATGACAACATCATGGGCTGGATAATATCACTGGGTATTTTCCAACCTTAATCCTCGTGTGGCATTGTACTTTAACTTCCAAATAATAATCCTTCCCCTAGTCCAGATTTGTCCAAGCAAATTAAGGACTCCTCTGGTGCATCTGATGACCCTATTTAGAGCAATGACAGGATTGCTGAGCTCGGGAGAGTCGCTCCTTGAACAATAAGAGCTTTAGACTGACTTTAAACCCCGATTTAAAGGATTAAAATGAAATCTCTAGCAATGGGGTTTACTACAAAAAAAAATCTAGGGAGGAAACAACCTGCTTTATTCTGACCACTTGGAGATGTGTCCAGAGAGAAGGACAGGGAAAAAAACAGGCATTTAACCCCCATCCCAACCTTGCTTTAATTCACCAAGTACCCATCTTGGAACACCACAGCTCTCAACTCCTACCCTTGCTTCTATGTTGCTATCCAGAAAAAATACCTGTAATTGCTCCAGATTCTCTATATTCACACCACAACCTCAGCTTTTTTGTTCATTTCAGCCTGATTTTTGGTGTGTTTTTTCTATTTATTATCTGCTGTCACACTGAAGCCCCCAGCCCCTTTTTAGGGGTATAAACCCACACTGCCCCACAGGTCTACTGGTTATTAATGATAACCCTTATTATCAAGTGCAGGAGGACTCAAAAAATCCATCCACAACAGCAGAGGACCCAAAATGTGCCACAAAACCCCTGTCCTTATAAAGGGAACCAAAAGGCCTAGAGACAAACAGCAGTGCACCTATGGAAGGGGATGGAGTGCTAATTTTAAGACCAGGAGATGTCCTTATCAATATTTTCTGCTTCACACAGTCATATACCCAGAACTCTGAAGGACACCTCAGGCAAAAAAGTAATTTTAGTCTGATTAAAGGTCAAATATTAAAATGCATGCTCTGAATATGCTAATAAGCTTCATGAGGTACAGGCTACTGCATATATATATACACACATAGCAATTCTCTGCCAAGATCACACTGCATTTAACATTCAAATAGAGGGAGTTTGGGCTGTGTATAAGTAGGGTAGAAATTTCACCTCATTAGGATGAAGACCCAAAAAACCCGTGGAAACAGCCCATGGACAATTCTCCTTTCCCTCCTCCCAAGTGGGGATGGTTCCTTGGCAAGCTTCCATGTAGGATTATTATTATCCAGTTAACATCATGCTACTGTTATTAACAGAGATCTATCCCTGTAACTGAAATGGGCCCCAAACCTGTCCAGAGTCTCAAAAACCTTGGTGCTCTTTCCCTCAGGGAACAGCAGTTGGAGAGAAAAGTTAATGATGGTGAAGCAAAAGACTTCTGCTGTTCTGCTAGTAACCCTCCATGAAAGTTCACTGAAATAAGGGAAATCTATTAAACTTACTCCCAGAAAAGCAAAACTTACCTTCTCCACATCCTCAGCTGCAGTTGCTGTGTACTGCAGAACTTCACTGCTCTCGCTGCAAAGAACACAGAAATCGAATTACCCTGATAAAACTGCTCTACCCGTGCTCCCCCAGAGCTCCAAAAGGGAACAGAAATTAAGTTAAAAGGCACAAACACCAACCAAGAATCATTGCAATTTTTTAGATTGCTCCCAGCTGTTGCAATGAAATTCCTGTTGCACCTGTGTGCTGCCTCTTTGCAGGTGGAAAGTTGCTTTTAAAGGGCAAATGGCCTGGATATCTACATAACCTCAGTTGAAAAAAAAAGTTTAAAAACCACACATGTGAATTTGTTTTCATTTAGACCTATTACAGCTGCCCAATCTACTTGGAAAATAAGTGAAATTTTCAGTCTAACCTAGAACCTCAGTAGACTTCCCTTTTTCCAAGTGCATGGCTAGCTGCAAGTCATTTCAGGAGAAGAACACGTTCATTTATCATTTACTCAGGTTGAGCTAGCTCAATGAATACAAATGCAGGAAGCAACATCTGTAAGTGTAAAAACATTTTTAAAAGGTAATGTTTCCTGGTTACAAGATTGGCTTTTTTATCAGCCAGCAGCCTTCAGAGAAGAGGCAGTTGCAGAGCAGAGCCACAACAGAAGCTCCTACGTGAACCTTTCACACGACACACGTTCAGCCACATTCAGCAATAGCTGTTGCCAGCTGGATAACCTGGAAGGCCCTGGAATAGCTGCCCAATATGGACATTACATGAAACATCACACAGCAAAGTTTAGGAGCGTGGAGAAGAATTCAGAGAATCACAGATGGTTTGGGTGGGACAGGACCTTAAAGCTCATCGTGTTCCACCTCCCGCCATGGGCAGGGACACCTTCCACTATCCCAGGTTGCTCCAAGCCCTGTAGGACCTGGCCTTGGGCACTTCCAGGGATGGGGAAGGCACCTGGAATGAGAGATTCTGCTCGATATCAGCCCAAGGAAGAGGTCAGCCTTCAGCAGAGCCTGACACCGGCAATTGCATTAACAACGCCGCCGATCAAATCACTTGATCCCATCTCTTGATTTGACTCTGCAGATTATCAGGGCTTCATTAAGGGAAAACAGCTGCTCAGTGACACTGCAGATTATCAGAGCTTTCCTTAAGAGAAAACAGCTGCTCACTGGAAGCAGTGTCGGATATGAAGGAGAACATTACCAATCTTAAGGCTCAGCTCCAGGGAAAGAGGAAAATCAAACAGAACCCAAACACTGTCTGCTCCAAATCACTAGGCAGTACCTGCCACAGCACCCAGCTCACAAATCACTACCCATAAAAACATAAAAGACATTCATTACCAGTCATTCAAGTCAACTAGAAAGAAAGCATAAATTTTAAAGCAAAAAAATCCCCTATAAACCACTTCAGGCAGCATCAGGCTGCTCCAGTTAAACAGCACAAGGTAACAGGAGTTTTGCCCAGTAACAAACTGCTTTTCAAGGAACAAGCAAACAAACTTCAACATGGAAAGCATGCAGGAGTTTGCTCAGCAGTCCGTAACAACTCTTTTTAGCCTGTTTGGATCAGATTTTAGGCATCCCCAGGAGTCAGGGGATCAAATTAGGCAGACTAAGAGGCAACAGCCAGGCATGAACACAGCTCCCTGCACCACTGCCAGCAAACAAGAAGCTAAGGCAGCTGTGGCTTCTACCTTTATCCCAGACTGGAGCCACCCTGAGGTCCAGAGGTGCACAGAGCTGGATTCATACACTCCCAGCTCCCCCACAGCCAGGGGACAGAGACACTGATCAGTGTGACAGGCTGCTGGGAGCCCATGCCCTGACAGGATTTGCCTAACAGGGGTACTGACCATGTACACACAGAGGGCAAGGAGGTGAAATCCCAGCAGGATTTAGCCTCACTGAGCACAAGATGTATGTGGAGCTCAATCTGATCCACAGAACACGCAGCAGTTTTCTCCCCACCAGTGACTGCAGCAGTTTGCCCTCAGGGGGATGACATTCCCAAGGCTTCCCATTCCCTCCCAAGAGCCGTGTGCTGGCTGTCACCACAGGTGACACCAACACCCCCTGCCTGCATGAGTGACAGGCTCAACATCGAGTTATTCACTTCAGCAGCTGCCAGAGCCATCACACTGATCCACCCACAGGGGAGACAGAGCAAGCACCAGGGGGGACACAGGCAGGCTACAGAACACCTGGGAATCTGCTCTCATTTACATCAGCACCCAGCACAACTTACACAGCTAATTCATCTGATGCCCTTTGAGAGTCTCCCTTCCAGAATTATGAGGGACCATAATTCTACTTTTATATTTTTAGGACAACATTAATTCTCCTAGAGCTCTGTTGTAAGAATTGGAAGAGCTGGCAGGCTCTGTTTCATCCCAGGTTTACAGGGCACACACTTTTGCATCCCAGCTAGAGGAAGCCTGGGGAGCCCAGAGACAGGACACAGGGAATGGCTTCCCACTGCCAGAGGGCAGGGTTAGATGGGATGTTGGCAAGAAATTGCTCCCTGGGAGGGGGGGCAGGCCCTGGCACAGGGTGCCCAGAGAAGCTGTGGCTGCCCCTGGATGTGTCCAAGGCCAGGTTGGATGGGGCTTGGAGCAGCCTGGGATAGTGGAAGGTGTCCCTGCCCATGGCAGGGGATGGCACTGGATGAGCTTTAAGGTCCCTCCAACCCAAACCATTCTGGGATTCTGTGGCAACTGAAAGGACTTTTTTGAGGAAAGAAAAGCCATAAAGCTTTCCAAAAAGGCCTGAGAAAAGCCTGTATTGCATCACTCTCTCCTCGGGTCATGCAAACACAGACAGCTGTAGCTGTGGCATTCTTTACATCGCTCCTGAGCCCATTTTAATCTTCCAACACTGACATCAGGCTTCTGGGATGGCAGAGGTGACTACACTCACAGTTCTTCACTGTGAATGCAGCACCCCTTCATTAGGGTACAATACTGCACCCTGCAGCACCAGGAGGATTTTTTTCACGTGACCTGTTGATATTGGCAGAGATTTTAAGGCTTGCACACATTTTTGCTCAAAGACCTAAGAGGCAAAACGTTTTGCTTTCCTAACCTGATCTCCGGTAGGAAGGTCCTCTTGTAAGCATCCTCAATGCTCTGGAGATAAGAAGGAGACACCTTTTTCTCATATGGCTACAAAAAAAAAAAAAAAAATCAAACAGAAAAAGTTGTGGAATTAGCTTGCTTGCTTTCTTTTCCCACCAGCACAGACTCCTCCACCTGCCAAGGCCTCATACTGGGATAAGCAGTCAAGCTTCCAAGTGAACCACAGTGAAAGTTTCAAAGAATTAAGGCATTTTGGAGGGTTTGGAATTCCTCACGTGCCTGAAATATCCAGAGCAGCCCTCAGCTTTCCAAGGACCGATTCATGCCTGCTAACAGCACATTCCAGAGAGCTGTAATTGTGCTAACTGCACATTCTGGGAGTCACCCAGAAAACAGGAGAAGGCTGCCCGATTCCACCTTTTGCATAAGGAGGCCAAATTTGCACCTATTTCCACAGTTTCAGAGAAGTGCATGGGCAAACACCCACTCCAAACTCCTGTGAAATTTCATGGATATCATCCCCTGCTGTTAACTAGCTTGCTTTCCACACAGTGTACTTTCAATGCCACGTTTGCAAAACAGCAGGAATTTCTCTGATCTACCGTGCCCTACAGAGCTCAGCACTGGCACTGACCCAAAAAGTCACAAGCTACACCAGCAACTTCTGTCCAAAGGTTGCAAAAATGCCACTGATGTTCATGCTCACAAGGGCTAAGAACTCACAGGCTTCCCCAATATATGAAGAACTTCTTAACTGAGTATTTTTTTTCTAATAAATCAAAGCTTTCTTTTAATCTATCTGATTTTCCAGAGTTAAACTGCATTTCCCACAGCCTTTGAATAAGGCAAGACAAACAGCTTTTAATCCTCATAACACATCTGCAAAAAGTTACAAGCACCCATCTGAAAATCAAAAAAAGGGGGAAAAAAAAATCCCCCAAATTACAAACCTTACTTAGAATAGTAATTCCCCAAAAGCACCCTACAGCTTTCCTGAGCCAAGACTAGTTCAATAATGCAGTCATGCAGCAGTGATTTGCTGGATTTCATGGAGTTAAGTGAACCTGCTGATCCCAGGTGACTCACACGTGAACCCCAGCACAGGTGTGAGGAAGCAGTCAACTGGGAGGCAGGAGCCAGCGAGCCCAGCTGGGCTCCTGGCACTCAGGAATAAGAAATATACCACCTCTAAGTGCACTGCAAACAGCACATCACCTGCCCACCACTCCTGAAGTGGCAGCTACAAACCCTGGTATAAAAATTTACCTGCTCTTAAAACCGTTTTTCATTCCACAAATGACAACAACATATCAATGCAGTCACGTAAGAAGTTGATATTTGCCTTTTTTTTTTTTAAAGCCAGCACACCAGAACGCCCACAGAGTCATCAGCACCACACAGATCTCACACTTGAGAGGACAAGCAGCTCCTCAGAAGCAGAATTCAGCAGCAAACCCCACAGGACTCATGCACAGGGTGTGATCACAGCAGACACTAGCAGGCAGCACTCGTGAGAGACAAGTAATAATACAGGTAAGAGATAAATAGGCAATAATCAGAGATCAAATTACCTTGCCTTTCTCTTGAATCTTCTTCTGCACCTCTGGGACAGGCGAATCTACATAAATGACCAAGTGAGGTGGCAGGAACTCAGAAATGCTCATCTCCTTGACCTCTTTGTAGTGATCAAGGCCTGTGTAAAACACAGAGAAATCACGTTGCCCACCTCTGTATTTGCAGTCCCTTCTTCTGGGCTCATAAGTCCAAGTTTAGGGTAGCCTTTTCCTCAAACAGAATTCAGGAAGATTACAGAATAAACTATCTCCAGAGAAGTTCCACGCACTGAGATCTAAGAATCTGAACCCAGTTATATCAAAGAGGGACTTTATTCCTGATTCAGGTTTAGAAGAATCTCAGCTTTTTCCCCACCATTTGGAGACAGTAAGCAGCAGTAGCTGTAATCAAGATGTTTGTTCCCTAAGGATTCCAGTACAATCCAAACTGGGATTTTGTATTAAATTGTGGGTTTCTGGGCTTTGCTGCCTCAGCAATGCAGAGCAGGAAGACACAGGTCATTATAACAAGCTCTGAAAGTCATGCAGCAATTTACAGCAGGTGGTAAAAAACGAATAGACACCTCTTAAATCCAACAGCAAAAACAGGAGGCAGTCAAGAAAACGGTTATCTCCACCTCAGGGGCAGCCAAAAGAACAAATTTACTAGGAACAGGCAGCAACAGCTCAGGAGCTCAGTGCCCATAACCCCAAACCAAATCACTCAGGTTGGGAGGAAGGTCCCCAAATCACCTAGTTCAAATACTCTGCTGAGAACTCCACCCACAGCATTCTAAGTATCTCCAGTGGGGAGAACCCAGGTGATCTGCTCCAGGGTCTGACTCCCTTCACAGTGAAAAAGGGTTTTTTTTCTCACAAATGAAACATGCCCTTTATCTTTTGTCCTCTCACTGCCACTGAGACCAGACTGGCTCCACCCAGCCACATCCGACCACTGAATATTTAAAGAGCTCCCTCCTTCCAAGTGCAAACTTTTGTTTTCTTTTTTAAAGTAAACTACCAGACTGAAATCTGCAAGGTGACAGCAGCACAGCTTCCTTTTGCTGGCAGGAACTCACATCTCTTGTGGACGTATCCCTGCTTTAACATCGCGTCCAGGAACACGAAGTCGCTGTACGGAGAGCGCTCCAGCACCACGCCTTGACCTGCAGGGGAGAACAGGCTCCAGGTTGGAACAAAAGGAGCTGCGAGGTCCCCTCCAGCCCAAAGCATTCCATGACTCCCCAACCTGTGCTGAGCAGGTGCTCCAAGGCGTCGGCATACTGCAGGACGCGGTTCCCGAAGATCCAGTACTGCAGGCGGTACGAGTGCCCGTCGGGAGACATGGGCTCCGTGTAGAACTTCTCCAGGCTGCAGAAACCATTGAACTTCTCAGGCAGCAGCTTCCCATCCCCTGAGATCCTGTCCTGGTAGTGGATGTCTGCCTCGGGGAAGTACTTCATTCCTGACAAGGAGAAGAAACCCACAGCAGAAATAAGCCGCGCTCGCTTGCGGCAAACGCCTCCTCAGCTACCGAGCGCGCAGCCGCTCCCTGAACAGCCCCAGGAAGCCCCAGCCCCTCTGGCCACCACAGCAGAAGGCAGGGAACCCAAACCCCGAGCACTGCCACTGCCCAGGGAGAGCTGAGCTGTTCCAAGCACAGCCACGTAGAAAAGCCAAGCTCCCTGGGAGCACAGTGAGCACACTGTGACTCTTAAGTTAGAGCTGAAGATTCACCGGCAACAAATGCCACAGACCTGAAACACGTCCCCAAGCCAACCCTCCCCATCCCCTAGTCCAGAGCTGCTGCTCTGGTGAACTCTCTCTACACAAGAGGCATGATTAAACTCTCAGAGGAGCAGTCAGAGTGAGACATACCCAGTTTCTCTGCAATTTTCTGGGCCAGCTTGCCTTTCCCAGAAGACAGATTCCCCTCCACTGTGAAGACTTTGCTGTGCTCTGTGAACTTCTTGCTGGTCCTTTCTCCCAACATATAGGCCAGCCACCCATACTGCAGGCCCTGCTCGGGGCTGGTGTGGATTCTTGCCTGGATGAAAACACATGGAAATCAGCAGATCTGGAAGGGTTTTTTTGGCTGCAAACGCAGATTTTTCAGACGCGCACAGAGGACACACTCTCATGCATCTAATGCAAGAAATTTTTACTCAGTAACCTTAGCACTGTCATTTCATCTTAGCAGCTGAAGCAGCGGTTAGGTTAGGAAGGCGTTCATGAAATTAAAGGCTGAGAAGACAAAAGCTATGAAACAATTTCCAGTCTGGAGGCTGGTCACACGACACACCCAGAGTTCCCAAGGGAGACCCCACATTAAACTCTCACTTGCATTTTCTTTGTTGTTGGGCACGAAATAACACTTAACCCGCTCTCAGGAGAGTTACAGCTCCAGTTCAACGTGGCTTAGTGGGCAAAAGTTTGGACTTGGCAACCTTGGATGTCTTTTCCAGCCTTAACTATTCCACAATTCCTGAAAGGTGGCAAGAGGGACTCCCCTGGGCTGCAAAGCTAAAGACAAGGCCTTTCTGAGCCCTGCTCAGAGTCGCCCACAGACCCCGACACACACTGAACAAACCGCATTCTGAGCGGTACAGCGACCCCCCTTACACACAGGGGCGTTCACTTCTATTTAACATTCCTTTCCTCGCACCACCACTGACCACAGCCGCAACTGAAGGTCACCGCACTCCGTTCTCAGGCATTTGCTCCAGTCTGCCTCGCAATTCGCCGCCTCTCCCAGCTCCCTGCTGGGAATGTCCCTTCCCAAGGGACAGCCCAGCCCCGGGAGAGGCACCCCCGGCCCCATGTCGCTTCTGCTCACCCACCCCCAGCAGGACGGAGCCCAGCCCAGAGCCCTACCCAGCCTTCCCCGCTCACCCCCGGCAGGACGGAGCCCAGCGCGGCGCTTCCCGGCGTGGAGCTGCCCCGCCGGCCCCGGGCGGCCGCGGCCCGGCCGAGCCGGGACACCCACAAGGACATGGCGCTGCCGGACGGAGGGCGGCGGCGCGCGGTGATGACGTCAGGCGGGAAAGGCGGAGCCCCGTGGCGACGGAGGGGAGGCCACGCCCCCCCCGGACACGCCCCCAAAAGGCCACGGCCCGTGTGGGCTCCGGCGGGAGCGGGAACTGGGATCCATCGGGATAGGGGGTGGCCCGGGTTAGGGATGGAGAGCAGGGGGAACCGGGATAGGGGGCGGCCCGGGTTAAGGACCGGGTGGCCAGAGAACAGCCTGGTTAAGGGACAGCGGAGACAGGCACTGGGCGGGACAAGGAACAGCCGAATTAGTGAGCAGGTGGAACGGGGAATAGCCTGGTTAGGAATAGGGACCAGGCGGGACAGGGGACAGGCAGCAGGCCGGGACCGCGCACAACCNCGGAGCCCCGTGGCGACGGAGGGGAGGCCACGCCCCCCCCGGACACGCCCCCAAAAGGCCACGGCCCGTGTGGGCTCCGGCGGGAGCGGGAACTGGGATCCATCGGGATAGGGGGTGGCCCGGGTTAGGGATGGAGAGCAGGGGGAACCGGGATAGGGGGCGGCCCGGGTTAAGGACCGGGTGGCCAGAGAACAGCCTGGTTAAGGGACAGCGGAGACAGGCACTGGGCGGGACAAGGAACAGCCGAATTAGTGAGCAGGTGGAACGGGGAATAGCCTGGTTAGGAATAGGGACCAGGCGGGACAGGGGACAGGCAGCAGGCCGGGACCGCGCACAACCGAACTGGGGAGCAGTGGGACAGGGAACGGGCGGGATAAAGGACGGCCGGGTTAGGGAATAGGGAACAGGCGGGTTAGGGAATAGGTGAAATAGGCAGCAGGGGATACCGGGAACAGGCGGAAATAGGGATGTCTTGGTTTGGGAAGACAGG
>VXBN01010697.1:562757-579502 GCA_013397395.1 Sinosuthora webbiana
GTTAAGTACTCTCAAGTATCCAACACTTGGTCTCCTTGGTAACTTATGGGGAAAAAAATCTTTAGAGAAAGAAGGAACAAACCTAACCCCCAACAAAGGAACAGGTGAGAGCCGGGTTAGGGAACGTGTGGGACCAGGAGCAAGTAGGACAATGAACAGCCTGGTTAGGGAGCAGACGGGATAAGGGCCCAGCCGGCTTAAGGAGCAGGATGAGGCACAGACAGGATGCCTGCCCTATGTCTGCCCGCAGGTCCCCGCAGGAGGGAGCCTGGGATGCATCTCTTTCCAACACCTGCACGTCGAATTGTCCCAATTCCCTCTGCACCCTGCTTCGGGTGCTTGACCAACATCTCCAAGCTTTTAGGCTTGGAACACGTGCAGTAACCTTAATCGTTATTAAAGAACACGGTTAAATCACTGGGTCTGCGGAGGTCATAACCAAACGTTTTACACATTTCCCATCAAAGTGACATCAGCTCTGCTGACCTGGCACATTCCTGACACCGTTAGCGGCTTCTGCTTTGCCCCCTGGCAAGAAGCAATCAAGTTGCATTTCAGGGATTTATCCCTGGAATTTGCAAACAGCTTGAAAAACCCAATCGAACAGCGCACAAAGGATGGGTCGGGGTTTCCTTAACAGCTCGGTCTGCAACCATACCCGTTGGATGCTCCAAGCCCTGTCCAACCTGGCCTTGAGCCCTTCCAGGGACGGGGCAGCCGCAGCTTCCCTGCCAGCCTGTGCCAGGGCCTCACCACAGTACCCGGAGCCGGTTTTTGGGAGTAGCCGGAGCTGGGTTTTGGGGGAAGAGCAAAAGCTTTGGGCAGCACCAACCCAGGGAAAGGCAAAGTGAGAGGGAACAGGCTGGCTTTTCCTGAAGGGGCACCAGCGAGGACGTCAGGCTCTGGAATGGTGGCCCAGGGACGGGGTGTTTGCCAAGATTCTGTGTCCCCCGTGGACAATGGCCCACAGACACGGCATTTCCCACAGTCCGATGCTCCCGGAGGATGGCGGCCCTCGGATGAGTTTCCCAGGATTCAGCGTCACCTGTATGTAAGATGGTGGTCTAATGTAACGGTGCTTTCCAGGATTTGGTGTCCCGTGAGGATTGTGGCCTAGGTGCCTGGTGTTTCCTAGGATGTGGTGTCCCCTTCTGAGAGTGGCCCTCAAGCTCCTGTGTTCCCAGGATTAGGCTGTCACCCGGGTACAGTGATCCATGGGCACAGTGTTTCCCAGGATTTAACGTCCCCTCTGGCGGGTGTCCCACGGACGCAGTGTTTCCCAGGATTTGGTGTCCCGAGGTCGCGGCCAGTGACCCCCCGGGCGTGGTGGCCACCCGGGGGCGTGGCCCGAGGGCGTGGCCGGGGCGTGGCCCGTGCCGGTGTCCCGGAGCCCCGCCCCGGGCGCGGTGCCGCCGCTGCCGCCGCTGCGGTGGGCGCTGCTGCCGCTGCCGCTGCCCGGGGATGTACGCCGGCAGGAAGAGGAAGAAGCCGGTGCCCAAGAGGTGGGTGCAGCGAGGGGGCTCCCCCTGGTCACCCCCCTGCGTGGGACCGGGCAGGGCGAGCGAAATCCAGGCAGCGGGAGCCCAGCTGGTTCTGGGGAAGTGCCTGGAGCCGCTCTGGTGCGAGCGCTGGGGGAGCAAAAGGGAGCGGCGTGCTTGGGTTACTCGGTTTTAATCAGGGTTAATTGGAGCTAACGCTGCGTCGGCTCTGGCACGCTGGTGGGAGAACAGAAATCCCGAAGGCGCTTTTCCTGCACGCCGGAGAGTTTGAGCTGCTCAGCAGTGATTTGTGGGCTGGGCTGTGTTTAGGCGCCCGCTTAAATCAAACATACGGCAATTCGTAATTACCAAAACATCTCGATTCCGTAATTATTAATTACCACGCTGCTCGGTAGCTGTTCCGTGACGTCCCCGTCGGTGTGTCCCCGGTGTTTCCTGCCTCCCTCATGCCTTCCGCAGCTGCCAAGTCCCACCAGCCTGTTTAACCTCAGCTTTTCCAGGTGTATAGGAACTAAAGGTGGATATATATTTAGGGGACATGGATAGCTGAGTCCAAGCCTGGGATGAAGGAGAGAGCATCAACACTTTAAACCTGTGGAGAGGTGACCCTGAGCCTCTCTTGGATATTCATTTGGGAGTCTTGTTGTGTAAATGTGAAGGATAGTTGTTTTGCCACAAATCTGTTTATCGCGGAGTGGTGATTCCAGCCCTCTGGCATAGCAGCCTGAAGGTTTGGGCTGCATTTTGGTGTAGGAGAGAAGGTGTCTCTTTGGAGTAGAAGGGCCCTCATTCCCTGGTTCTGCAAGGTCAGCCTTGGGAATGGGAAGAGATCCTTTTTCTCTGTGATGGGTCAGATCTTGGAGCAGGATCCTGCTGGGAGAGGCCAGGCGGAGCAGGGCTGGTGGCAGTGGGATGTGCAGCCAGCTGGAGGGGGCAGGGAGGATGGGCTGAGGGGCTTCTCCAGCCCCTTTGCAGTTTGCTCAGGGCTTTTTACTTTACTTTACTTAAAAAAAAAAAACAAAAAACAAACCCTTACTAAAAAAATCTATTGATAAGAATTAGGAGACAATAGATCAGCTCAGGCAAATTCCGCTGTCAGGAATAATCTCCCTTGGTACCCGCTAGCTTGCAGAAGAGATACACTTCCTCCTGGGTTCCCGTTCAAAGAGCAGCTGGGGATAAACAAACCCCAGCAGCAGCAGAGCCACTGCCCCGCTGGGAGCTGAGCTTTCCCTCGGCACAGGGGCCACCAGCTTCACCATGAACCCCATAGCTCAGTGTGCTTCATAACCACTGGGCCAAAGAGAAGGGAATTTAAACGGGTTTTAAATATCTAGAGCAAGCTTCCCTGTTTCCATGAGGCGTTTTCCTCACTGGCATCCCCCCTCTCAAGGCTGGCCGTGGAGCACCCTGTGTGCTGCAGCTGGGACGTGCAGGAACAGAGGTGTTGGGGTGTCCTCCCTGGGCCTTGGGGTGACTTGCTGCTGGCTGTGTCAGCCTGTGTGCCTCAGACACAGGATTTGCAGTGTTTGGCCAGGCTAGCCCAGCAATTCTATTATACCTCAGTGTTTTACCCACTGCCGTGCTCATCTCCAGTCTCATTTTCTCTTCTGTCTGCTTGGGGCTGGATTTGGATGGTGAGTGGCCAGAAGATTTCAAAGAATATCTGAGGAATCTCAGAAAAATTTTCTTCACCCCGTTTTTTTTATTTTTTTAATGAAACTATTTTAATTTTTCTCCTTCCTGGTTGTGTGACTGTGATTTTGAAAGTGTTTAAGCTTTGTAAAAGCCCTGGTGCCAGCATGTTTTACCCAGCTTGTGTGGGCAAGTTTGGAGCTGGGTTGTGCCAGCCTCCCTGACAGAGGGGATATCCCTCCTGATGCTGCTCTTACAACCCAGCAGGCTTGAGCTTTCCTGAGGAAATGCTGCAATTTTCCATTCAGCCTTAAAAGACCCCTCAATCTCTCTCTAAGCTGCCAATTCAACAGGCACCTCAGTGCATTTCGTTTAATGCTCATTTCCTCTCGTGTCACACATGCGAGCAGCCCTGCCAGATGAGATTCGAGAGTGGTGGTAGGAGAGCCTAAATTGCTGCTAAATACTGGCAGATCCTGTGATCCAAAACTCCTTCCTGAGGCAAGGATTCACGCAGAGAGGGAGTTTGTGGTTAGACAAATTGCATCAAACCAAACGAGATGCGTGTTAGGGGGATGCAGCCGAGTGGGATACAGAGCTGGGGGGGACTGAAGGGTTTGTCCTTGAGCTATGAAATTCAGTTTGGCATTAAAAAAATGAAGGGCACGGGGTGACATCCCAGTCTCGTTAAAGTTATTAACTGAGTTCTTACTGCTGTGCTGGGATTTTGGCTGGGGTGGGTGAAATAACTGCAGCTCACAGAGATGGGACCTCCTGTGGGCTTCAGGCTACTCTCCTGGACACTGTTCCTTCTGCAGGCTGAGGGTGACCCCGAGGGCCTCAGTTTGGCATCAAATGCTGGTTTAATTTGGAAATGCCCATCTGAAAGAGTCAGAAATCAGAATATTGAAAGAAAACAAAACTTTTTACATCAACTTTTTTTTTTTTTTTTTTTTTTTTTTTTAAGAGAGGCTCTTTTTCAAAGTGCAATGCCCTAAACCACCCTATGAGATACCCCTTTGTTTAAGTCATAGAATCCCAGAATGGTTTGGGTTGGAAGGGACCTTAAAGCTCATCTCATTCTGCTCCATGGCTGCCCCATCCCTGGATGTGTTCCTGGCTAGGTTGTACAGGGCTTGGAGCAATCTGGGATAGTGGAAGGTGTGCCTGCCCATGGCAGGGGGGTGGAACAAGTTGGGCTTTAAGGTCCCTTCCAACCCAAACCAGTCCATGATTCTGTGATTTCTAAGAGGAGCAGGGTGCGTGTGGAAAAATCTTAACCATTTCACTCTCGTGGCTGCACCAAAGCCAGCGCTAGGTTTGGAAAGAGCCGGTTGGACAATCCCAGTTTGATTAACCTCTCCTCTGCCTCTTCCAGCCCCAAACCACCCCTGCCCGAGGGTGTGAAGTCCAACCCCTCCAAGCGGCACCGGGACCGGCTGAACCAGGAGCTGAGCAAGCTGATGGGGCTGCTGCCCTTCCCCGAGGATGTGCGCTCCAGGCTGGACAAACTCTCCATCCTCCGGCTGGCCGTGGGCTACCTGAAGGTGAAGAGCTACCTGATGGGTGAGTGTCCCTGCTGGGAGGGGGGAAAAGCCCCTGGGATCAATCCCCACCCCAAGCTTTGGGATGGGAAGTTATGTTTCCTGAAGGGAGGAGCGTGATGTGAGTTCTGGGTGCGGGCCCTTGGATGTTGATACTAGCGGGAGAATGTCACCATGGATGGAAGGAGCAGCTTGGGGGCCTGCCCAGCAGCTGAGACCTCCTGCAAAGTTCTTTCATCTCATTAGCAGCCATCCTTTATGTCCAGAACCCCTCCTGTGTTGCACTTCCACCACCCCATGGAGAAGAAGAGATAGGTGGGTGAAACTGTGTGTCTTGTTGAACAGCGACGTTGCCCTCATCCAACTGGAATGGCAATTTAAAATTAAATTAATTAAATAATTGAACGTTCATAATATAATATATCTTACATGTTCCCTTTTATTATGTTTCACATTCTGTATTTCCTTATTTATTCTGTATCTGGTAGTCTTATATTTATTCCATATTCCTTCTTCCTCCCTCCTAGTTCTTCTTCAACCCTTTATTGTTGTTACAGTATGTTTAATAAATCATAACATTATGTACGGTGCAGAGCCTGGCTGGGGGGAATTGCCACATTCCCAGGAGTCACCAGCACGTGCGGATGGGGACATGTTCCCTCTCCAGTGACTTGGGCCTGATGGGAGGGTGATGGACACTGGGGAAGGCAGAGCATGTGGGGCAGGAAGGCTGCAGCAGCTTTTTATAGTTAGAGTCTCCTACTGTGTTTTCTCCCTGCTGCAGACTGGATAAACTTGGCTGCCGTGGCTTTTCCCTCATGCCCACTCCTCTGGGCTCTCCCAGGGCCCTCTCCAGCTGGGATGCTGGGCTCCAGGAGGAGACTCCTGTGCCAAACTCTCCAGATGAGACCTGTGGCTCCAAGCAGGAGCTGGTTCCTGCTGGATGTGCTCAGCATGTGCTTTCCAGCGTGAGAGCTGCTCTGGAAAAGCATTTGGCATTGCAGGGGCTCTGGAGCCCCATTCTGCCAGGCTAATTATTCCCATCTGGCCACTTGCCTGTGATTTCCAGCTCCTTCCCCTTGCTCTGCCCTGAAGTTCATCTTGTTTGACTTCAGATCATCCCAGATTCATCAGGGTTGGCCTGGGTCTCAGGCGTGCCTGAGGAAGACCTGTGCCAGCTGCAGGTCAGAGCAGCCTGCTGCTGGTGTGTCCTGTTGGGCATTTTGGGGGGACATGGTGGCACCCCCTTGTGCTCTGCTTTCTGCCTCGGGTTTGCTGTCCCATGCTTCGTGCAGGCTCCTCTCCTGCAGCAGGAGAGCATGGCAACACCCGGTGAGCATCCCTATCCTCTCCTCATCCACATCCCAAGCCCGGCCTTGTCTCCAGGCAGGAGAGAGATGGATGTTTTGATAGAGTGGTAATTGCCTTATCTCCAGACAATTGAGAGACCAGTTGTGCAGTGGGCTCAGGGTGGTGCCCTGAGGCTCTTTTTTCCCTTGTGCTGCATTTCCCTAGCCCTAGAGTGGAGCTTCCCAGTGTTGTCTGCATCTCATCTGGCTGCTGTCACCAGGAGAAATCTAAGAGGCTTCCAGCCTTCTCCATCCTCTCTGGTATTTCTGAGGTGTGGGTACAGTGTGCCTCTGGCTTGGGAACAGACCTGTTTAATGGGGTGTAGGAAGCCAGGCATCAGGGGCTGGGGCAGTGTTTGGGGTGGGACAGAGCAGAGGACAACTACAGTGGGTTCGGGTGCTGCCATCAGTGCCTGCCACACAGTGGATATGAGGAAAGGGACTTGTCATCTGCATTGGGCTCCTGGTTTCCATTGCAGGGTAGTGACTCACTGCACCACCCTGTGAATCTGCTTTGCTTTTAAATGTTCCCCCTCTCTGTGCTTTAATGAGAAACCAGACTAATTAGTAGCTCGCTGGAAGTGCCAAGCTTCAGGCCTGGAGAGGGAAGCTCTTGGAGCTCCGTCCGTGCACATCCGTAACTCCTCTGTGCCCCGGGGCTGCAGGTGTTGCACGGCTCTCTGCTGCCTGGGATCTCAGTCTTCCCTGTGCAAAACCAGGGGCTCAGGGCTTGGTGTCCCCAGGCTTTGCCCATCAGGCCCAGCCCGTGGGCGGCTCTGGGTAGCGGTGACAGCTCCGGTGCCATCACAACCTGCCTTAAAGGCACTTCAAAGGCTCTCTCAGTCACGGAAACAGTGACTGAACCTCACTGCCAGACTTGTGCTGAGCTCTGTCTGCAAACCAATTTGCAGTGGTTGCTATTTGGACCTGTGTCTGACAGTCTCCCAGACAAATCTGGAGTGACTTTGCTCATCCCTGTCTGTTTGAGAGCGAGTGCCCAAGGAGAAAAGCTTGTTTGTGTGTTGCTGACCGCCACGATGCTCTGGGCTCTCTGGTGAGACAGGAGCCTCACTTGCTGCAAAGAGGGAGATATCATGAAAGCTTGGATGGATTTTAGTCCTGAGTGGCTTGGAAAACCTCCAGCTAGCCGGAGAGCTGTGCTGGGGTTCATTTCCTATGGTTCCTGTAACAAAGGAAGCAGATGTTGGGGTTGCAGATGTGGCTCTGCCAAGGGTGAGCAAGAATATGGGGCTTAAAATGCTCTCTGAAGTGGAGAGGGTGTGATTAGGGAATGTGCTGCCATGCTTTCTTCTAGGACACCAGGCAGGGAGGTCTGCAAGAGAGAGTATCGCGGTGTCCCAGACTGGTTTGGGAGTTCATCCAGTGCCACCCCCTGGCATGGGCAGGAACATCTCCCACTATCTCAGGGTGCTCCAAGCCCTGTCCAGCCTGGCCTGGAACTCTTCCAGGGATGGGGCACCCACAGCTGCTCTGGTAATCTGTGCCACGGCTTCACCACCTTCCTAGGGAAGAATTCCTTCCCAACATCCAACCTAACCCAATCTCTTTCAGAACCCATGGAAAACCCTGTCATGGTGTGAGACCACAGTCTGGAGCCTGGTAAAACTTGAGATATCTAACAGCTTCTAGCAAACAGTGAACAATGGGCTACCTCCCCATCCAGCTGACCTGGCTGGAGCGGGGACTGGACTTGGGAAGTCTCATCAGGTCCTTTCCCACCTCTGGTGCTGATCTCACCAGTTCCCTTCCCAGTGCTCTGGTGCAGGGCAGCTGGCAGCAGGCCTCCCTGGGTAATCTCACTGCAATCAGCACTAAATTAGCTTTTTTATTCATCTCCTTGTTGTTTGTTTTTACCATGGGCCAGAGCTGCAGGGGTCTGGGCCTGAGGTAGCTGAGGCAGTGAAAAGGAGTCAAGCTCAAATCTGTCCCTGGGCAAGATCTTACAGGACTGTGTGGGATGAAGGTTTGCAGCAGCAGGTTGGAGAGGCTGGCGTGGACTTGGGGATCCCAGTGCTCCCCAGGGCATTTCTGTGCCCCTTGGAAAACGCTGAGTGACTTTTCCTAATAGTTTATAATTTGTGAGTTTGGCATTTGTCTGTTTCACTTGGATGGCTCTAGACTGCTCTGCTTGGCACCGTGCCCTTGTTAAACAGCTGAGGCAAAGGTTGGTGCTAATTTGACAGGGTTTGGGATCAGATCCAAGAGGAAAATGGTTGTGCGTGGCTTGGTGTTGCTGGGAAGAAGAAGAGCTGGGAGCTCCTGGTTTTTGGATGTCAGGCACCTCTGGAGCCTGTTCAAGGAGAAGTATTTACCGTGGGTGAAGCTTGTAAACTCCCCCCAGGGTAACCCAGTCTGTGAGAGCAGATCTGGCTCTGGGGTTGTTACCAATAACCTTTTCTTTTCAGCTCCAAATCCGTGCCAGAGGCAAGGGAAGTGTTTTAGCCTCCAAGGCTGCCTTGCCATGTTTTCCTTTGGGAATGTGATGGGCAAAAAAGTGAAAAGATAAGATGACTTTGCTCCTTTTTCCTTCTTTCTCCTGCTGGAAGTTTTTCCTCCATTGCAGGGCTTAGGAACCTCCTTGCTGAGGCAAGAAAGCCAACCCATAGGGGGATGCTCTTGGAGCCATATGGGGCACATCCTGATTCATTGATGCTGGAAACTACTGATCCTGTCAGGCATCTTCCCTGGCTGAGTGAAAGCCTTGCAGTCTTTGGGGATCTCACTAGCAGCAGGAAACCTGCAGTATTCTGGCTGGTGTTGGGCTTGATGACAGAGCTGGATTTCCCCCTCCTGTCTTAAAAATTACACACAGCCTCTGTCCCAGCACTTGGAAAATGTAAGTGATCACCACACTGCTCCAGCAAATGGTGGGACTTACCTGGCAACTGCAGATGGCTTTTGCCATGGTCTCTTTCATGGAATTATGGCATCACTAAGCTTGTAAAAGACCTCTACGATTATCCTTATTATTATTTGGGATGGCTTTAATAACGATGTACTCCAAATCATCTTGGAGGGCTTAAAAGCAAAATTTTATTGAGAGGCACATCCTTTTATACAGTGTTTCAGTACAATGAACATTACTGGTCATTTGGAACAGCACCTCTCGAAAACACCACCTGCTAACGGTCTTTCACCTTCCAAGGATTGTTTTTGATTCCTCCTTACAATTTCTCAGGCCAGTGTGAAAAAGTTATGTGACTTGATTTCACTCAGACTCTGCTGTTGCCTGAAGCCTAGAAATTCCTCTTTGACCACTGTCAGTTCCCACATAGGATCATCAAGTCCAACCATTACCCAGCACTGCCAAGCCTACCACTAACCCATGTCCCTAAGCACCACATCCACAGTTTAATTCCTATTGTTTGTCCCAAGATGCACCGCAGGAGATGGGAAAAACTGGGCACAAACAGCAAAAATGCATTGTCCTTTTACTCAGCTGCTTCTGTTGTTGTGGGTATATTATAGCTTGGATACACATTGGACATGTTTCCTTTAGTCCCATTAATTTGTGGTCTCAGCTGCTTTGTGTGGGAGTTTCAACTGCTCCATTAGGACAGTGTTAAATGGGATGAATTAACCAGCTTTTAATACAGTTCATCACCTGCTTTGTCCTGCCTTGCAGCCAGTGGGGGTCTCTTCCTCCTGCCAGCCACTGTTTCCAGTCCATCTTAGTCACTGGCCCTTTGGAGACCTGGCTTTAGCAGGCTGAGGGATCTATGGTTCTGGGTGGGATTCCAGAGGGTGGCATCTCCCCATCTTGTCTCAAGCAAGGGGCATGTTTCAGGAGTGATCCCTCCCTCCCGTGAGGTTTCCCGTGTTGTAAATGGGTTGGGATATCATTAAAATGTTGGGGTTTCCTTTCCAAGTCAAAAAGTGACTGGGAATAGCTTCTGTACCCCTGGTGGTTTCATGGGCCTGGAGTCCTCTACCTGGAAGTGCCTTGGGTTTCTCTTGGGTTTGCTCCCAATCCCAATGGTTCTTGGCAGTTTGAGTGAGGATGAGTGCAGAGGCCTGTTAGGAGGAGGAGAGCCACAGGAACACCATGGCCCCTGGCTGTGGATGGTGAGGACTGGGCTGGATGTAAGCACCAACTGCTCCACACCACCAGTACTTTTGTGGCAGACATCTCTTTGAGTTTCCTCCCCTCTCTCCATGCTCCAGACCTTCTCCCTAGATCAGGTGTGTCCCATGGGAGACAGATTCTGGAGGATTTTTGAGCTCAGCTATGCAGAAATGGACTGTTCTGTGTTTGAGAGAAGGGGAAGTGAACACCTTTGGTGGAAAATTAAAAGCTCCTTGCTAAAGATCAGTGGGAAAGATGAAGAAATTTTGCTGGAAAGCACAAAATGGGTATTTCCTGCTGGATTCTGAAAGCCACAGCAGCTCTCCCCAGTTTTCCCTGCAGATGCTGCAGGTGGACACTGGGAGAGAGCTGGAGACCAGATGCTCTCAGGATGTGCATGCTCTCAAAATGTTCTGTGCCCTTTTGGAGCTTTATTTTGGAAGAACTTGTTTCTTTTTGAAATCCCCTGCTAGCCTGCCTCATTTCAATGCTTTAGAGAGGAGCCAGCCCTTGAAAAGAAATCAAATTTTGAACGAGAATCAATGTTTCATTTTGAAACTATTATGCTCCATGAAGTGCAAATTGAAGCCATGTGGTCCAGACGAGATGTTTTTCCTTTGGGATCGCACAGCACTCATGTGAGGAGGCTTTTTGTTTGGTGTCTCCCTACTGAATCTCATCTTTCCCAGCCTTTCCCAGAGGTCTCACATCCCCTCAGGAGGCTGGTCTGACAGAACAGGATGGAAAAGAGCAGAAGCTGTGGCTGATGGAGAAGGTAGAGATGCTGCCTGAGCATCTCCAAGGAGTGCTAAAGGTTTGGAGGAGGAAGAAGTATCCCAGCTCTGCCAGCGATGGAGATGGAGGCTGACTCTGCTCCAGAGCACCCTCTCCACTGCTATTTGTGTCACCTTATGCCAGACCTGCAGCTAATAACCCCAACCCTACTGTCTCCATGCCCTGGCTGCCAACAGCCTCCATGGGTGGGTGCTTGTTGGCACTCAGGCTCCAGGTGTAAATACATCCCAGGGATGCTTTGACTCTGTTTTGAACTCAAACACGCCAATCCATCAGGGGAAATGCTTTTGCATGTTGATGGTTTGCTGTGGAGCAAAATGTCCCAGATCAGCAGTTGCGCAGGAAACTTCTTTAGTTTCCAAATTGTTTTGGCTTTGAACTTGGTGTTGCCGGGGAAGAAACCAAACAAACCTTCAAAACATTTCAGTGGTGAAGTGAGAACTGCCGTGGAGAAAATTAAATGTATGGTCAGATGTGGGGTGGTTTGAGGCTCTGCCTCATTTCCAACATTCAGAGGAATCCCTTTTCCCTTTGGATCTAGTACCATCTGACACCCTGGGCTGAGATGGGGCAGGGGGATATCCCTGGGAGTGTCTGTCCTCGTTCCTGTTCCCTGAACAACCGGTTCCGTGGGAGTCCCGTCAAGCTCGAGGTCCCACGAGCAGGGCAGCAGGAGGTTTCATGCCAGCTGCACCCAGGGCTGTTGCCTTGAAGGCATCTAGTGCTGAAGCATGAGGCAGCTTCTGAATCAGCCTGGCAAGGTCATAGCAGTGAGTCCTGGGAGCCGAGAGCTTTCAGGTGTCACCAGGAGTGCCACGGCCACCAGCTCTTAATCTGCTTCCAAGCAGCCAAAGGTGGAAGGGAGAAAACAAATATGGGTGCTTTGATGGCATTTCAGGTGCTTTGGGAGGGTTGGCCTGTGTCTTTCTTCAAATCTGAAGGGTAGCAGAGCAGACAGAGCACCCCAGTGGGGTGGCTGGAAGCCAACTCCAGCTCTGCCAGGCTCTAACCAGGAGCCTCCTGGCTTTGTTGGGTGGTGTTCTCCAGCTGGGGGAGCCCAGAAGCACTCATCCCCCCTCCTCCCTTTGCATCTCTGCCTCACACCCTGGCAGGAGTGAGGTTTCCCAGAAATGGGATCAAGCAGGTGAAAGAATCTCATGGAGGAAGCCTTGGGCAAGCTGGGCATGGCTCTGTACGTGGGCTCTGTGCCAGTTCCCACTGATGGCCTCATCTTCCTCCATGCTGGGTCCATGGGCATCCAGTAGCTGCATGAGCAGCCCTGGGGTGGGGAGGAGGAGGGGGAGGCTCCTGGCTTGCCCTGGGCATACTGATTTCTTGCCTTTTCACTTGTAGCTACAGCTCCAAAGGATGGCAACTGCATGGATCAGCCCAGATCCCCAGGAGGGGATAGATGGACGGAGCCACAGGCCGACAGGGAGCTGTTTCCTGAGGGGGAGCTGCTGCTCCAGGTATTGTGCTGTGGCTTGGTCATTTGGGGTCTCCCCAAGCAGCTCTGGAGCTTGTGGTCCCATCTGTGGAGTGAGAGGAGACCCTGCCTTGCCCAGAGCTGCTTAGCTGTGATTCCTGCAGGTGCTGAATTCCTGGGGACAGAGACCAGTGACGCTGCCTGGCTGGGATGGGTCCAGATCCTCATTCCCCCCATTCCCCCTCATCCCACTGCAATTTGCTGCCCCTTTGATTATGTTAAATCTCATGGACACAAGCTCCATCCTAACTGTCCTGGTTTGGAAAGACAGGTGTTTGCTAAGGAAGGCAGGAGCCTCCCTTGAAGATGTAAACCCCCTTCCTCCAAATTATTATAATTTTGAAATTAAGGGGCTCTCAGAAAAAGATATGGGAATAGAAATAACAGTTCTTTACTAGGAAAATTAAAATGTAGTAGTACAAAAAACCAACCAAACAAAAAGAAAACACTTGACAGAGTCAGAATACAACCTGTCTGTTGGTCAGGGTGTTGGTAGCAGTCCAATCAAGTCCTCCTGGAGTGACAAATGTGGTTCTGGTGAAGCAATGATCCTGTAGAAGGGTGTAGTTTTCCTCTGACAGTCCAGTGGTGGTGAGATGGGTCCAGTCTTCCTCTGGGAATCCAGTGGAAATAGGCTGCCTTGGTGTTCTGACTCTCAGGTTTTTACCCAGGTAGGAATGCTTGGCTCCTCCCACTGGGTGGAACATCTCACAGTGGGATGATGGAATTTCATCAGTCATGCAGTGAGCCTTAA
Source organism: Sinosuthora webbiana (assembly GCA_013397395.1). Classification (NCBI taxonomy): domain Eukaryota; kingdom Metazoa; phylum Chordata; class Aves; order Passeriformes; family Sylviidae; genus Sinosuthora; species Sinosuthora webbiana. Next base: position 575,907 of record VXBN01010697.1, read on the forward strand.
TGGCCCATTAACAGAAGATATCCCCCGAGGGATGATGGGTCCTGGAAGAGCTAAAGAACACTGCCCCACCTGGTTTTAACAGATGGTAATAGAATACATACTTCTGGTTACGTCTTGCATTGCAGCCTAAGACACCGACTAAGAGGTTCAGGGATGTCATATGGTGGTGTAAGGATTGATCCCTGAATAGTTCCAGGGCTGCTGGGTTGGTTCATTCTCTTTAGCAAAGGCCAAGAGGAGAATGTTGAGAGCTGTGGGACAAAACATCCCCCAGGAACTTCTTGTCCTGCCTGGGGCATTGTGTGAGCTCTGTAGGGATGAGTTCACAAACTGCCTGGAATGGGAGAAGCCCAGCTTCAGTTTGTAGGTTGTGGTGTAGAAAAGAAGAGCAGTTGGGTGTTAGAAAACAGTGGTGGACAAAACCAGTGGGAAGTGAGAGCTTTGCTTTGTAGAAAGGTCACGTGTGTCTCATGAAACAGCTGCCAGTGAAGCTCAGAGCATGAGGAGCTGGTGAATCAGCCTCCCACTATGCACTCTCTATAAGTGAGAGCTGGAAAGGCCTGGCATGGAAAGGTCACATGGAAAGGTTGACTGCTGAGGAACATGCTGCTCCCTGGGGCCGCAGGGTGAGTCGGTGCAAGACCTTCAATCGTTCCATGTTCTTGGCATCTCCTGTGCCTGGGCTTTCCCAGAATCCCAGAGTGGTTTGGGTTGGGAAGGGACCTTAAAGCTCATCTTGTGATGAACTGCCACAGGCAGGAATGCCTTCCGCTATCCCAGGCTGCTCCAAGCCCTGTCCAACCTGGCCTTGGACACTTCCAGGGATCCAATGGCAGCAACAGCTTCTCTGGGCACCCTGTGCCAGGGCTGCCCCACCCTCCCAGGGAAAGATTCCTTCCCAATACCCCATCTAACTCTGCCCTCTGGCAGCCTGAAGTCCCCTTGTCCTGTCCCTCCATGCCCCCTCCAGCTCTCTCGTAGGCTTTCTGGGCCTTCAGTCCTCCCACATCTCCAAACACCAGCAGATGGATGCTTATCTCTCCTTAAGCCTGACTTTGGTTGCTTCAGCCCTGCTCCTGCAGAGCCCTCCAGGCAGCAGGCTGCCCGAGCAGACCCTCAGCAGGAGCTTCCATTTTTGGCAGGGATTTTGGCGAGGCAGTGACTCCTGGGAGCTCAGTGTGACTTTTGGCAGTGAATCCTGGACCACACCAGGTCCCCCATGGTCCCAGCTGTATGTGAGTGTGATGGTCACAGAGGAGCAGCTGGATACCAGGAGGGAGCCCTTGGCTGCCCCAGCACGCAGCTGCTCCTCAGCACTCCTCAGGGCTTTGGACTCGGACCACATGATGGCAATTTGTTGAGCCTAGGCTGGGCTGATTGAAGGCATCTGGAGAGCTTATGAGGTGTTACTGTTACAGAAATCTCCCCCGCTGAGCTGTCTGATGGCTTTTATTCCTCCCCACAAAGATCATTTTAAGCATATACTGTGATCTGCAGAAAACTCTGACTCAGGGTCTCTCTGGGGGCTGTAGCACACGAAAGGAAGGGACTGGTCCCTCAGCAAGCTGGATCTCTACACTAGGTTTCCATTTAGGGTGTCCTTTCCCTAATTTCTCTCCTTCTATTCACTAATAAATTAAACATATCACAGTCAAGAGCAACGGACATGAATTACTTTCTAGTGCAGTGCTTTGCTTTTGGGGGAAATCAGCCTGAAATGGTCACCAGAATCATAGAATATCCAGAGCTGGAAGGGACTCACAAGGATCATTGTGTCCAAAGCAGAGCCCTGGAAGGGTGTAGCTATTCCCAGCTGGAGAGAAGGAAACCAGCTCCAGGTCCTCCATGAAACCTCTCTTTATCTGGTCCCTCCTAATGCAGGAGCTGCCCTGCAGTGAGAGGAGGTTCCATGGAGGGTTTGGAGAAAGAGGTCAGTCCAACTCGGATCATTGCTTGTGCTGGGAATGAAAAACTCCACAGAACTGAGTCTTGCAAGTGCTGTCCTTCTTTGTGGGGCTCCTTGAGGAAGAAGGTCCCTTCCTGTCCCTGAATGCTGAAGAAACAGCTGGGGGATTTCAGCGTTCAGCAGCTGGATTGAAGCTGGGGAGAATAACTTTGGACTGAACTTTTGCTTTCAGGCACTCAATGGATTTGTCATCGCTGTGACCGGAGATGGCTACATCTTCTACATCTCCCCCACTGTGCAGGACTACCTGGGCTTCCACCAGGTGAGAACTGTGTTTTCCTGGCTGGAAACAGATGCATGCAGTCGTGATGTAGGAAGCAGGTGCAGATGGGTAGCAAAGCTTCCCGAAGGGCAGCAGCTCCTGTGGCAGGGGAATGAGCTGGAGTTTGCTTGTTCTTTACACTCAATCTCTGCACTTTTAGTGCCCAGGAAGGGAAACCTTCTGCCATGCCCTCCTCCCGACACCTCTGCCAGGCTGTCCCGGAGCAGATGCTATTCTCTTGTGTCATTCCAGTCCGACCTCATCTACCAGAGCGTGTATGAGCTGATCCATGCGGATGACAGGGCCACCTTCCGCCGCCAGCTGCACAGGACCCCACTGCATGCTGCTGACAGTGAGTGCCAGGGTGATCCCTGCGGGGCTTCACTTGAGCAGCTCTGAGCCAAGAGCTCAGGGTGTGCAGCACAGCTTGGAAAGCTTCCTTTCCTCTTTGCTTTTCCAGCCTTTCCCCCTGAACAACCGCTGCTGGCCGGATGCAGCACCACATCCAACCTCCGTGCTGAGAAGCAATCCTCTGTGGAGAGGAGCTTCACCTGCCGCTTCCGCTGCCTGCTGGATAATTCCTCGGGATTCCTGGTAATGCTGGGACACTTCTCTGCTCCTCCTGTACCTGCAGGATGTTCCCCCAGAGCCACTTGTGTCCCACAGGGATGAGAGCACAGCCAGTTCCCACCACCCTGTTTACTTCACACCCATGTTTTCTAATCCCTGTAAGGCCTTGAATTTCCGTGGGCGCCTGAAGTTCCTTCTTGGGCAGCAAAAGTCAGCAGCAGACAAGTCCCCCGTTGCTCTCTTTGCCATTGCCACACTCCTTCAACCTCTCTCCATCCTGGAGCTCCGGACCAAGATGCTGATCTTCCAGACAAAGCACAAACTGGACTTCACTCCCATGGCCTGTGATTCCCGGTAAAGGATCTCACATTTCCCCGTGGCAAAATCCCTGGTTCTGGACAGAAAACTAGACCAGGTGGGGACAAGGACCACCTGACCCAGCTCCCATGGCCTGATGCTTTTGTCTCTCTGCTGCAGGCCCCCAGCAAAACAGGGAGGAGGTTAACAGGGCACCAGCACTTCTTGTCTGCTGTGGTTTGTGGAACAGGGGATGCAGCTCAGCCTGGGGTGGAGCATTGCTCCCAAGTGGGGCTCTAGCCAGTGGGCTGCAACTGTGGGAGATGCATCCCTGGTGTCAGTGCATTCCTGTGCTCTTTCTAGGGGCAAGGTTGTCCTGGGATACACGGAGGTGGAGCTGTGCAGGAGTGGGTCCGGATACCAGTTTGTGCACGTGGCCGACATGATGCACTGCGCAGAGCACCATGTGAGAAGTAAGTGCTGGGGGGGGCTGCCTGGGCG
>VXBN01010697.1:585968-614918 GCA_013397395.1 Sinosuthora webbiana
GTTTGTTTTTTGGTTTTTTTTTTCCCCTAGAATTTTGACGGGGTTTCCCTCACCAAAAACTTCCTTTCTTTCCCCTCCCAGAATTGTGGTGGGGTGGGGTTTTTTTGTGGTTTTTATTCCTTCCTGTAGAATTTTTGGGGTTCCCTCCCCACTTTCAGGAATTTCGAATCGATCCCTCCTCGCATTTTGTGGGATTTCCCCCCCCCTCCAATCTTGTATTTCCCTCCTGGATTTTTTATGGGTTTTCCCCCACTTGAATTGTGTGGGTGTTCCGCCCTCGAATGTTTGTCTCTGACAGTGTCGATTTTTTTGTTTGTTCGTTTTTTTGGTTTGGTTTTTTTTTCCCTTGAAATTGATTCCCTCTTTCCGCCTCGAATTTTGTGGGATTTCCCTCTCCCCCTCGATTTTTTTTTTTTTTCCCCTTGAATTTTGAATTTTGGGTTTGATTTCTCCCCTACCCGCCCTCCTTGGATTTTGGGGCTCCTTCCCTAATTTATTTCTTTTTTTTCCACCTCAAATTCTGGTGGGTTTTACCCCCTCGAATTTTGTGTCTTTCCTGTCTTTACACCTCTGGAATTCTCCCGTGCTCCCCTGGAATTTTGTTTCCCCCTCTCCCGAATATTTTGTTCTTTACCTGCCCTAGAATTTCATCTTTTTACCCCTCAGAATTTTGATTTCTTTCCCCTAGAATTGTTTTCCCCCTTTTCTAGCCCACATTTCTTCGCTGTGCCGTCTCCAGCTGCCAGGCTGGGGCTGCGTCCGGCACTGCCGTGGGGTCGAGGGGATCTGGAGGGATGAAGTTGATTTTGTTTGTGGGTTCCGCTGAAGTAGAAAATTCCGGTGTATGCGGGAGGGTGAGGCAGAGCCTTGTGCGTCCCGGTTGGGGAGTTTCTCCATGGAAGTGACTTTTTTTCCCTCTATTACTACAGACTCGCTGTGCTGGCAGTGAGCGGTAATTCCCTGCGATGTGCTTACGGGTTTATCTGGGAGCCTTTTGTTTTTGGGAGCCGTTCCACCGCGCTGTAATTATGATTAAGAGGAGCCCTCAGGAGGGCATTGAGGCATCCCTGGATTTTCCTGGTGGACTGGCAGTGGCTCGAAAATGTAGCGGTTTGAGGCCACAGAAACGACACTTTTTTTCTTTTCCCCCACTCTCTTTTAACCCGGCTTAAAGGGTTGGCAAATGGGTGGTGTGATAAATGGGTATGATTCGTGCTGGCAAATTGAAACAGTAATCAATATTTTAAAAACAGGAGGTTAAAATATAACTTTTTTTTTTAGGAGAAGAGGGAGGGGGGAAGTCTCCCCCATATTCTCCAGCAGATGCTCAGTAGAAAGTAGAAAACAGGAAGAAACTTAAGATAACAGCGTCTATGTATTTATCTGAGATAGGAAAGTTCTGGGGAAAATCCAGAGAAACGTTAATTAAAATAAATTTATTGCCTTAGTGTACCAAGAAACTATTTGGATGTGCATATATAGTATTTACTGACACAATATAGGCTTAGTACACATGTGTAACCAATGGGTTCATTGGAAGGACTCGTGAGGAAGATGAGAGCCTTCCTCCCTGTGACCCCCAAAGGTGGGGAAGACCCCCTAAAAGGGCTGGTGGAGTTTACACAGCGGAGATGGAAATGGGTGGTGGTAAGAGTGGTGTGATGAAAATTTTATTTTTATTCCTACACGAGGCTAGACAGGTCCTGCTCAAGTACCTCGTGGTATAAATTTGCTTATATATTATTTTTTGAACCGATATTATCTACTATTAACAAATATTGTAACTCTTAAGCTGCTCAAATTAAACTTGCTGCTACATTTAATTTTGTTTGGGTTTTTGTTTTTGGTTAGAAAATTAGGCAGCACGTTCATTTATAACAGTGGGCTGGGAAACGAATGGCCTGGGAGAGTTGTTTGCCTTGCTGTGCCAGGTTATCAGGGAAATTTACTGTTCAGAGATTGCCTCGTTTGTCTGGGGTGTCTTTTTTCCCGGTGTCATTCCATCTAGTTTAATTCCATGGCACCGATTTCCCGTTTGTCCGAGGCTGTGGGACAGCTTTGTGGCAGGGGAGGAGGAAAGCTTCAGCCTTTCACATGCAAGTAGCGATTGCAGACCGAGCTGAGTCGTTAGTGGTTTAAAAAGAATCCTTAAATGGAACTCTGGGCAAGCTTATCAACAAAATAATTGATCCTAAGTGACTCATTTTATCTATCTATTTATCTGTGTATCTATGTATTTATCCACCCTGCTTGAGTGGCCCCTGAAAGAAGATTAAAGGAAAGCAAAGACAAAATCTGGGATGTGCTTCCATGGACTGTGAGGAGAAACAGCTGGAGCAGGTCTCAGGTGTTGCCCATGATCGCTGACAGCAATTCACCCAGCAGGTTTATGCCAGCCCATCCCCTGCCAGAATAAATAAATAATCATTGATTTATTAATATTAATTGGTTTTAAGTTACTTCACCATCTCAGTTTATGCATAGCTGATACATGGGGCAGCTTGTACGAGCTTAAAGGTCTTTGATTTTTATAAGGATGCGTTTTTCCTGGGGACAGGATTTTTATTCTTTATGTAGCCCAAAGGGAAGCTGTCCTTGCTGCCTCTCTGCCTGCGTGGGGGCACCACGAAAGGCCTGCAGTTCAGTGACAGGAATCAGAGGGTTTAAGGCTGCTCACTGTTCTGTTGTTTAATCTTTGGAGTGGTTTAGAGATCGTCAAGCGCTGCCTTTGCTGAGCAGGGTTGTTTACCCAAGCAAACCCTTCCTCAGGCTGATGGCCTGGGTTGGTGGCTTTCTGCAGGGCTTTGGAAAAGCTAAGGACAAGAGCATCCTGTGTGTGTGTGTGTGTAGACTGATTCCACTCAGTTTTTTCCACTCAGATCTCTCCAGTTTAACAAAGCAGAAAGCAGCTCAGTGCCAGGTGTGTTCAGCAGCTCTGGGGGAGGAGGGATCTCAGCCAAGGTCTCCTCCTGATCCACGGCAGATGGAAGAGACTCCCTTTGTGATGGGGCACCACTGTCCTCTGTGAGATTCCCAGGTGCCTTTCCCTTCCCCCATTGCCTGACTTTCCAATCCCAAGTTCGCACAAGTGCTTCCTTACCATGAAAGAGGTGAGCATAGGAGGGGAGCAGGATCATGGGAGGGATGGAAACGCTGGGAGAGGTGTCCTGCCAGGGAGCAGGATATCCAGCCCATCTGACGTCCATCCTGCTGGAGAAGCAGCACCAACCAGAACCCAGCACCAGGATCAGGAGGGCCAAAAGGAGCTGAGGTTGGCTTCTAAGCTGAGGGTCCTATCCAAACGTGAGTGGCAGCTCATTTAAAGGCTTGTACCTCCTCCTTTCCCATCCAGGTCTCTTCCCCTACAACAGTCCTCCCAAATGCCTTATTTCTTACCTGCCTTGGTAAACAAATATTTTTAATTCTCATTCCATGACCTTCCTTCCTGCTCTGCTGGAGGCTCTTCCAGCTCATGGGGTTCAGTAGAGGTGGGACTGTGCTGCAGGGCACCTCCCTGTCCCCTAGTCCATGTGCTGCTGTCAGCTGGCTGTGCCGAGGGGTGCACAGCATGTCACACCAGCTGTGTGCCAGCAGCTTATCCCGTGGTGCCTGGCAGGGCTGCTCCCCTCTAATCCCTCCCTGTTCTGCTCACTGCTGGGAGGGGAGGAGGGGTCCCTGTCTCTTCCACCTCCCTCACCTTCTGGAAAGGGGGAGAGAGGAAAGATGCTCCAGGGGAAGGTTTCCTGTCTTGCTCTGTGTGATGATTTCTTATCAAAAAAAGAAGATGCCTCAAAGGCACCTTGTCATGTGGCTGTCAGGTGCCATCTGTGTAGCTTGGGCCACCTAAACTGCTGGTGGGAGGTCAACTGGCAGATGTCACAACAGCCAAGGGCTCACTTTGGAGAAGTGTCGCTCACAGTTTGTTCCTGCAGCGTGCTGGGAAGTTCATCCTAGCTGTGCTTCCTACAGCAGGCCTGGCCCTTCTGGTGTGTGCAGCCCCTGCTGGGCACCCACTTGCCCCACGGGGCCAGCTGGGTGTCCCCAGGCTGCCCTATGCCTGTCACAGACCTGCCTGTTCAGTGATTGACCTGTGGGATTTCTCTTGATGCTCTGAATCAAGTCTAGGGTTTATGAGCTGTAGGAAGAGCAGTAGGGAAAGGTCTGTTTGTGGTGCCAGGAGCTGCATGTTTGAACCCCACAGCAATGGGCTAACCCTGCCTTGAAGTGGGAATCCTCGGAGATGCAGACGCACCTCTGCCTGTGTGCAGCATCCTGCCTGGCTCTCTGGGCAGATCAGGTGCATCGATGGCTGGGAGGAGAGGGGGAAATACCCTGGCACGTGTTGTGGCCTTAGAAACTTTTGGCTCCAGAGGGGCTTGTTGGCTGCAAAAGAGTCTGTGGCTGTGGATCAGAGAGTTGTTCTGGGCTCTGTGTGGGTTTGAGCTCTGCATGGGTCCGTTCTATACGGAAGCTTAAGATCGCGTATCCAAAACTTAAGCGTGTTTTCTCTCCCATGTATCTTTAAAAGATGATAACGCTCTTGTGGAATCTGGGGGCTTGGGGATTTTCCCAGAGTCCTGGGTCCTCTTAAAATCGTTGGTGGCTGTTGTAGGATCGATGTGCAGCCTCGGGGCTTAGCCTCACCCTCTGAACTGCGATATGAGCCCAAGTTGTTATTGCTGCAGCTATGGTGGCCCAGAAAGTGCCTGAGCTGCAGTCAGGAAAAGTGCTTTTAATTATATAATTATCATAGACTATATCACTGTGCCCCTGAAACTTCTGCTCAGGGATGAGGGCTCGAGATGCCGTGCCTGGGACTAACAGGACTAACGCTGCTCATCCCTTCACTTGTGTGCCCTCCCTCCTCCTGAGCTGTTCCTCAAGCACTGCAGAGAGCTGTAGCAGTGAAGCCTAAGGGCTGGTTTAAGAAAAAACAAAGCCTGGTCCTGTGATCACCGTGTGCTCTTAATTGCCTAGTAATGAGCTGACTCAGAGGAGCAATTTAAGGTGGAGAAGTCTTGTGACTTCCCTTAGGTAGGCAGTTTTCCTGCTGTATGCTTTCCTTGCCGAGTGTTTTTCCCTGACTCTCAGAAAAGCAGCTGGTGGGAAGCTGTTGGAGCTCCCTGGGGCTCACAGCAGGCTCCTGGGGGCTGCCTGCTCCACTACCTGCGGGCAACTGGGCTGTCTCAAGGGCCCCTGCAAAGGCAGGTAGGGGAGCAGGGCCGGGAAGAAACTCCATGCTGAGGCTTTGGGCTGGGATAATCCGTCCTGGTCTAGTGGAAGGTGTCCCCAGTAGGGGAGTGGAACCAGCTGGTGTTTAAGGTCCCTTCCANTCTCAAGGGCCCCTGCAAAGGCAGGTAGGGGAGCAGGGCCGGGAAGAAACTCCATGCTGAGGCTTTGGGCTGGGATAATCCGTCCTGGTCTAGTGGAAGGTGTCCCACAGTAGGGGAGTGGAACCAGCTGGTGTTTAAGGTCCCTTCCAATCCAAACCGTTCTATGATGGATGCTAAAGCTCCTGAGGGAGGAGCAGTGGGAGAGGGAGGGTTCAAACAGTTAATGATGCTGCAGGAAGAAGGAAAATCTGGCAGGTCCTTGTCGTCTTTGTCCTTGTTTAAACTCCTGCACATGCTTCTCCCTTTGAGACCCAAGTGACACAAGCAAAAGCTACATGTAGTCAAGGCCTCCTTGCTTCTAAAAGTGCAGTGAAATCTTTTAAGAGGGCCATCCATTATTAACCACAAGTGTTCTTGGAAAGCGAGGTATCTGCCTCATTCGGGCAGGGATAAATAATTCATTTGTTTAATGAAATTTTTGCCAGCAGGGAGCTCTGGCAGGAGCAAAGTTAAGTAAAACCGTGGTATCCATTATGAATTAGCAAATGGGAAGTCAGGAAGTATTTGCCAGTGGCTGGAAAATGGGCTTTGAGCAGTGCTGATGAGAACCCAACTGATGGTTCAGCAAGGCAGGGGAAAGACGGCTCTGTGGCCTCGCATCAGCAAACCTGTGCTGCCCACTTCCCTCACCATTTACGTGATGTTTTCTAAATTTCCAGTATTTTCTCTTAGTAGCAATAAAAGGTAGGTAAAGAACAATGTTGAGGGATTATTTGATGTGAGGGGGGTGTACCAAGCAGCAGAGCTGCAGGTCCTTCTGCCAGTGAGAAAGGAGAAGCTGGACAAGTGGATGGGAAAGGGAGACCTGGAGATCCACTCGTGGGAGTGGAGACTTTACCATGAGGTAAGGCCACCTTTTCAGGGGATTGGCACAAATGACAGAAAGAGAGAAGTGGATTAAAGGCAGTCTTGTCAAGAAATCAATCAATCCTTCCCCTAGCGTTGCTGGTACATGCTGGCATTTTTGGCAGAAGGCTTGTAGGGAGCACCATTACCAAAATCCTTCTCTTTCCCCTCTCCAGAACCTGCTCAGACTGATAGTGGCCGTGCAGACGGCCCAGCCCTCTCCTGCAGCTCTTAAAGAGTCAGGAAGCAGTTTGGTTTCCTTCTTCATCAACACCTGGAGCAGGTTCGGGATCGAGTTGTTTAATTTTTCTCCTTTGCAGTCAGTGGCTGATGGAAACTCTGCTCCCACCAAGCTTTTGCTGCGTGGAGGGAAGGGGGCTGGGAGATACCCTCTCTAAAAGGTCAATTCCTGCTTGGTGGTGCAGAGATTTCCCAGGTCTGCAAAGCGCTGGTAGGTTCAGGAGTTCACTGGCAACCCTGGCAGGCAGCAAAGGTGTCTCTGCAGTACCACGTGAAACAGATTCCCAGGCTGGGAAGCACCTGGAGATGGAGGGAGGAAACCCACCTCTGGTGGCCCCTCCTGCTCTCCTGGTGACAGCACAGGGCCAGCAGAGAGCTGGTGGGCACTGTGTGTGAGGATGACTGCGGGGCAGGGAGCTTCCTCCTGTGGGGAGGCAGGTGTGGGCAGGGAGCTTGCTCCCCAGATATGGGAGAGATTTTCTTCCTCTCAGCTAAAGGCTTTTTGTGCCCAAATAGCTTGCAGGGCCTGGCAGGAGCTGTTTCTCAGAAGAAATAGCAGTAAAGTTATGAAAGCCTCACTGCTTTCAAATGACTAGCTTCTGTCTCCTCATCTTTCTCCCTCCAGCAACAAAGGTGGCACCGGTGGCCAGGGAGGGAGCCCAGGAAAAGCCAGTTCTCTCCTTTTTATTCTCCTCCTTTTTTCTTGCAAGTGCCTGTCCCCAGTTGTGCAGCGAGGGCAAAGGCTGCACTTGGCCTTGTTGCCCTAGGTGAAGGAGAGTGCTGTACCTGGCATGTGTCCCACCTTTCCCGGTGCCCAGCTTCGGGTGGGATGCACTCAGCAGGGAGGATGTGGCAGTTACCCGGCTCCTTCTGCTCCGTCAGCCTGATGTGCTGTGACAGTTCTGCTGAATCGCTGACCCCAGGGGCTGCACGGGGCTATTTATGGACACAGAAAGCCAGGGGACACCAGGCAGGACGCCAGCCTGGTGTGGCCACAGCCAAGAGCCCGTCCTCTTTGCGGATCCTTGGGCGACTTGGACAGAAAAAGCACTGTTTGGTGAAGTTCATGGGGAAGCTCCATGGGAATTCTGGTCTATCTGTCACACCCCGGTGCTTGGATCCTGTTTGGTGGCAGACATCCCCACGGAGGGCAGTGGGCTGTCCTCTGTTGTTAATACGTGTCCTCTGGCCCCACAGCCCAGATGCTGATAGCAAAGTCTGTAGGCAGTGGTTGGGATCAAGATTTCCATTTGCAGGGGCGATATCAAACCATTAAACCAGAGCCCTGAGCAGAGGGCAGCAGCTTTAGCTGCTCTCCTGTCAGCCAGGTTTATTTTTATCGCTCACCTCCAGCACAGCAGGCTGGGAGCTCACAGAGGAGGACTGGAGGCCTTGAATAATTCATAGGTCCTGCATTTTGCTCCCAGCAATCAGAAAATCGTGTTGCTGGAAGGGTGCTGGCACAAACCTGCTCTTTGTCCCAAAGCCTGGCTCTGGAACATCTGCCTTTTGCAGCATCTGAGATCCTTCAGGATCAGCTCTGTGCAGATGGAGGAGCTGAGTTCCAGCAGCTGCTTTGGCAAAGCACAGGGAGCGCAGAGCCTGTTACAGAGCCCGGCTTTGTCCGTGTGCTGGTGGCTGTTGCCTTCCGACGCGCTGTCCAATTGCTTCCAGAGTCTACTTGATGCTCCCATCACCTCTGAGCCTGGCAGCCCTGCAGTCCAGGAGCTGGGAAAGGCAGATCCATGAGAGCTCTTGCTCCCTCTGCGCTGGCAGGCCACAGTGGTGCCACAGCTGGTGTTTCACACCTTTCCTCCCGGATCCCAGTGGGAGCAGCTGGTGTACCAGCATCCAAATGTTGTCCTCTGTCCTTGTGGTGCTGGCAAGAGGCTTCCCAGCTTTCCTGTGAGCTCCTCTATCCTCTGGACAGGCCTGTCATGCACGGGCTTGTTGTCATCTTACCCTTTAATTATTATCCACATCAAAATATCCCCAGGAATCGTTCTCTTGGGGAGTACAGAACAAAATTTACAGGCACATCTTTCAGTTCAGCTGAGTGACAGATTCCCTCATGCATGTGGATAATGCATCGACCACTATTAGATCTCGGGTGTCTGTGTCTGGATCCGTGTGTTTTCCGTGTTGTTTTTCTCCCACTGTGAGCTGTGGCTTGGCTTAATTTGGTTGAGTAAACCCACTGTGTTGCTGAACTGTAACGAGGCATCACTGACTGAGCTGTGTCCTTCAAAATGGCACATTCCTCATCCTGGGCTTTGCTGCAATGCCTCGTGTGTAGGGAAGACTTCTGCTGCTGTTGGCCAGCATCTGTCAGGTGGTCAGGGAGGCCGTGGTGTGGCCACAGGGCCAGGGCAGTGACTGTCCCCTGTGCTGGGCATTGCTGGGGCTGCACCTTGAATCCTGTGTTCAATTTTGGCCCCTCACAACAAGAAAGACATTGAGGGGCTGGAGCACGTCCAGTGAAGGGAACAGAGCTGGGGAAGGGGCTGGAGCACAAATCTGATGGCTCACCAGCTGAGGGAGATGGGAAAGGAGGTCAGCCTGGAGAAAAGGAGGCTCAGAAGGGATATTCCTGTTTTCCACAACTCCCTGACAGGAGGGGGCTTTGCTCTGCTTCCAGGGACCAAGGGATAGGACAAGAGGAAATGGCCTCAAGTTGTGCCAAGGCAGGTTTAGTTTGGGCATTGGGAAAAATTCCCTCACAAAAGAAGTCAGGTATTAGATCAGCCTCCCCAGGGCAGTGATGGATTCACTGTCTTGGGAAGTGTTCAGAAGACCTGTGGCAGTTGGAGGCATGGTTTGCTGGTGGTCTTGGCAGTGCTGGGGAATGGTTGCGCTCTGTGATCTTTCTGCAGCTTTTAACAATTCCGTAATTCTATGATTCTGATGCCTACCTGCTTTAAGGATCCCTGAATTTAACTGCTTTTTACTTGTAGGTTGTTAAAAGGGGGGCAAAAGGAATGGGAAAAAAAAAAAAACAGGCTGAAACAGTTGAAGGTGTTTGAGGGGTGGGGAAACATCCTGTTAAAATCAACTCTTGTGAGGGGCAAAGCAAAGGGCTGTGACCGCGTGACTGTCCAGCCTTGCAGCATTCCAGCCGTTACGGGAATGTCTCCCTGCTGCACTGATGTCCCTTCCCTTTCCTTGGTGCAGTTGCTCTGAAGAATCCTGCTGCCAAAGAAGCCCAGAAGGACGGAGCCTGTGGCACTGGACCAGCTCCAGGCTTGGCAGCATTTCCAGAGGGTGAGCTGCTCCTACAGGTTAGTGGTCCTCACAAATGCCTTCATGGGATCTTCCTGTTGTCCGTCTTCCAGCTCATTTGAGTTTTACCAAAAGCAAAACTCAAACTTGTTCTGTTGCTGATGGCAGGTGATTTGTGATTTCATGTGGTGTCGCTCACTGGGCAAAGGTTGAAGACCTCCAAAGGTCCCTGGGACAGAAATCGTGTTTCTTCTTCCCTGCTTTTCCCATTATTCCTGGAAAAAAATTGCCATCTGTAAATAGTCCATATGTAAGGAACATCTTGCTGGATTTCTGAGCATGGTGATTCATCTTTTTTGCTTCTCTGCCCTCATGTGTCAATGTGCCAGAGGTGTAACATGGGAACCAAACTGCACAAGGTGTTTGACTGCTGTTTTCAGCTTGGGCACACTTGTTGTAATTCTCTAGGGGAATGGTTTCTTCCTTCTGACCCCCTGGAGTTTCCTTACCACACAGAATGACCCTTCCTTCCTTCTCTGACCCTACTGGCTATGGTCCAACTATCTTCTCCCTGAGCAGGGGGCTATATAATGCCTTGCCTTTCCTTGTTCTCTCTTCCCCCTGGAATTTCGAAGAATAAACGCCTGGGACAAAGCTCCTGGGGAAAGGGCTTCTTCTGATATCTTTATCTCATCCTTTGTAAAAATTCCCTCCAAAGCCTCCTAATAACTGAGTAATCTCAAGCCCCCGGAGGCTTGCAGGGGGTATTTTTACACACACTGATCCTGACTTCAGGGTATTGTCTAGATGCTGGTGAAAACAGAGAAGAGAATGTCGTGGAAGTCTCCCCTGATTATGAGGAAGTAATGTGTGACACTGAGCACACAGATAGATGCTGATGGGCTGTGTGCTCATTCCTTAAACACAGGGTAGGTGGGTGTATCTCAGGAGCTCTGTTTTTCCCAAGTGGTCTCTTTTGGGGATGCTGGAGACAAGGCTGGTGATGCTGCAGCTGCCACAATTTATTCAGAGATGCCAGGAGGTCACCTTCTGTCCTCAAACTTTGCGCAGAGAATGGGAAGAGGTCAGGCTCTGGCAGCACAAGGTCCTGCAAGGACACAGGTCTGCTATCCCCTGCCCAGCACCCGGGCACAGGCTGTGGCACTGTCCCTTGCCTGCCTGGCTGTCCTCCAGCACAGGCTGAGCGTGCTGGGCAGCCCCAGCTCCCATCCAAACGCTCACTCAGCACAAAGTGTAATTACTGTCCTGCCTGAGAGCTGAGGATCTGGCTGGTGGGAGAAGAGCTGAGGCCAGCCTAGTTAATAACCAGAAACCTGAGAGTTTTCCCTCAGGATGTACCAAAACTGCTCGGCAGGGCTTGCTGGGGGTTGATGTCCCACTCGTGAGCTCCTCCCACAGCTGGGTACCATCCTTTTAGAGGTACCAAACTGGGTCTGAAAAGCTGGTTCAGCTCTCTGTGTCTATCTGTGTGACCCTGGATGTGGCAGGAGCTCAGGATCTGTCTCTGTGCCCCCAAGGAAACATGCCTCCAGACTTATAAACATACTTCAACCTGGTCTGTCACCTCTGATGGCCAAATTTCCTTTGTCTCTTGGTCTGCTCTGATTCTTCCCCTGTCTTCCTCTGAAGCTGCTCAAAGGGTTAAAGTGCATTTGGTAGCACTAATTAACCTCTGCAGCAGATTCCCACACACTGAGATCAACCCCAGTAAATAGAGAGAGTATTTGTGCCTGGAATAAAGGGAAGGAGAGGGGGGAGAAACTCTGACCTGGACAATGAAACAGGAGTTGGCAGCAACAATAGCTGGACTTGGCTGTGACTACACGCCGGGCCCTAATTAATGCCTGTACATTATGAAGTGGGGGAAGCAGGCCAGGGCTGGCTGCAGTGGCTTCCCTGCCAGGTTAGTGGTGCAGGATGGTTTTGGCTCTGAAAAGCCACTGCAGGAGCCCTGCCTTCCAGAGAGGTCCTGCTTTGTGCTGCCATAGTGTCCCCATGGGGGTCTGTTGCCCTTAGGGAGGGGTGGCCATGTGGTGGTGTCAGGGCAGTAAAAGCTCTTTAGCTTCTGGGAAGATAAACCAATGATTTTGATGGGGTTTCACTGCCTTTGCCCTTGGGCAGCACCACGGGCTTGAAGGTGTCTGCTGGGCAACTCTGGGGATTTTCAGAGCTGGGGACACTGAGCCACAGAGTGAAGTCTGCCAGCTGGGCTCAGGGAGTACTGCTGTGGGGCTGCTCTCAGCCCTGGCAGGGGGATGAGGAGGTCTCCAAAGCACTGGGCTCTGTGCCACAGAGGCTTGCAAGGCTTGGTACTGTGCCTGCAGCACTTCAGGGTGCTTTCCCAGATCCTGCCACTGCCTGTGTCAGCAAGGTTCTGCCTGTGGGCTCCTTCCTGGTGCCAGAGACCAGGGATGGAAAGCCAGGGCTCCTGGAAAGGAGCTGCACACCCAAACTCATAGGGAAGCTCCTCTGCCCCTTCTAGTCTTCTCCAGGTGTAAAGGACACTGTCAGCCAGCACCCTGGTCCTTTCTCATGTGTCCTGTCCTTCCAGCTGTGGGGTTTTTAGCTCAGGGAAAACATTCAAATTACTTGCCAAATTTATGAAACTGGTAGCAATGAGCCCCTCTTGAGTAGGACAGAGGCTCTGATCAACTCAGCCCATTCCTCCAAGGAAGCCCAGTGCTCCCTTGAATATGGACTTTGCAATCCTGGACCTTGAGGAGAGGATGGAAGGGCCAGTGAACGGTGAAATGTCTAAGTGTGTAATATTAAAAATGCAATGGAGACTTCAGATTGGTGGCTACATTTGCTCTTCTCTGTGGGGAGGGCTTGGGGCTTCAAACCCACATGGGCACAGCAGCTTTGGGTATTTATTTTGTGAAAACAGAGCACAGCATTCACCCCTAAGGAGTGTGGGTTGTGCACGAACCAGGTAGTGCTCCAGAGGAAGTGATCTTGGAGGTGGTGATCTGAGAGGGATTCTCCAACCTAAATGATTCTGCGATGTATTGGCAGAAAGGAAAAGGTGCTCTGGGGTCACCCAGGGATTCTGTGGTTTTTCCCCAAGTTCAGGCACCAGACTCAGCCTGAATTCCCTACTGCTTTGGAAGAAATTGGCTTTTCAGAAATCAGATTGGTTTTGCTGCCATTTCAAATCCAAACCCTTAGGCTTTAGCTCGTGGCTTTTCCATTTCCACTTGCTAAGGCCCTTTCAACACTGGCCACTTTGGGGAGGGAGCAGGCAGTGGAGTTAACACCTTCCTTGGCCTTGCTCCTTGCCCATGGACAGTCCAGGCACACCATGGTCCTTCTCCCGGCCACTCCTCTGGAACCTGGGATGGCCACACACAGCTGCCAAGGCCCTCAAGGCTGTTGGAAAGGCTCACTTCCACCAGAATGGACCAGTTCCTGATGGTGTCCGCTTTCATCCTGCAAGCAGTTCAGAGGTTTTTATCTGCTCCCTGCACGGGATGATAAATGTCCAAAGCTGAGTCTGAGTGAATGCTCCCAGGATGGAAGGACAGTTTTCCATCAGTCTGGATTAGGATATTCTGGGGCAGCTGTGTGGAAGAGCTGTGTGACCTCGGAGAGGCTCAGCTGCCTGCTGGCCAGGCTTTGGGTGACCGGTGTCCTGCTGGAAAAGCGACGTGATCGTGGCCTGTACCTGCTGATCTCTCTCCTACAGGCTCTCAATGGCTTCGTGCTGGTGGTGACATCAGAAGGGCTGATATTTTACTCCTCGCATACAATCCAGGACTATCTAGGATTTCATCAGGTTGGTGGGACTCCGACTTGTTGTGGAGAGTCGATTTTTCCTTGGTGGTGCAGAAGATCCCCGAGTTGTCTGCAAGGGATCACAGGGTCTCAGGGAGCTGTTTGGGGTTTTTCTTTGGTCTTGGGAATTGGGACCCCATATTGCCAGACGTGGGGTCACTGGTAGGTGACAAAGGACTTCATCAGCCCCATAGATACTTTCCAGCAGCCATGTTGATGTGCCTTCGTGATGTTCATGGCCGTGGTGAGATGTCTGGGGTTCCTTGCCCAGTTTGCCTGGGGCACCTGCTCAAATCCTGGTAAATCCCAAAGGGTTCCAGCACTTTGGCCACCCAGGTGACCTGGAGGGCACTAGATCAGATTTACAGGGAAGTGGGACTTACCTGCAGTCCTTCAGCTACTGTGGTTTGGTGTCACCCACACCTGCAGTAGATGAGACCTGTCCACCTGGGCACAGGGAACAAGTCCCAGGCCGTTGTTCTCCTGGGAACAGCCTAGAGATGGGGTGGCCTTGCTGCTGTTTTGTTCCCAAATCCATGATTTCATCTCATTTCTTAAGTCAACACTAGGATTTTGAGTTATAGGGATGTTAGAGGGAAGCTGTGTTGGCTCTTTAGGCTTCTGGGGGGAAGGAAGTCAGGCCCAACATGGGCAAGGGGTCCTTAAAGCCAGATGTGCTGTCTGTTCTCACCAACATCAGTTCTGGGGGAAAGTTTCCAACCTCATTTAGCCAGGGACCCATTTGAGCCCCAGGGAATCTGGGTAAGATAAAACCACCTGAGGCCGTGATGGGCTGTTCCCAGGCGGGACGTGAAAACTGGCACCGGGGCCGGGCTGCAGAGCTCACAGGTGGCGTGTCCCCTCTAGACAGATGTCATGCACCAGAGTGTCTTCGAGCTGATCCACACCGAGGACCAGCCGGAGTTCAGGCGCAACCTCCACTGGGCCCTGGACCCACCACGTGCTCCTGAGGGTGAGCCTCCTCCAGCAGGTAAAAGCAGGCTACCATCCTGAGTGTCACAAGGCGTGTGGTTCTCCAGGGATGCGGGGAGCCCAGCTCGCCGTCACCACTGGCACCCATGTGGCTCAGGCCACAGCTTCATCCGAATGTTGTGGCCTTCCCCCAGTTTCTGTTGCTGCCCTCTGCAAACTGCTGCAGTGCCCAGTGCTGGGGACCTCCAACCCTCACTGGGGTGAATCCTTGCTCGTTCCTCTCTCTCAGTCCCTCTCTTCCACAGCAGGGAAGAGTCTTGACTCTTCTGCTGTCGTCTACAAGCCAGATCAGCTGCCCCCAGAAAACTCCTCCTTCCTGGAGAGGAGCTTTGTGTGCCGCTTTCGCTGCCTCCTGGATAATTCCTCCGGCTTCCTGGTGAGTACAGACCCTCCCCAGCAGGAGAGGGGCATGTTCACCACAGAGATTCATGCCACCACTGAAACCACCCCCTGCAGAGATCCCGTGCTGCTTTCTGCCCTGTGCAGCACCTGCCTGTCTCAGCAAGAGACTTTCCTGGTTTTTCATAGGTTTGGCCTGTATGTACAGCCTCTCTCTGTGAGTTTTGTTCCTCTCCTCTCAGAAATGCTGAATCTTGAACAAAAGTGCTTTTCTTTCCCGTGTTTTGCTTGGTTTTTCTGTTAAAAGCATGTCCTAAGATCAAGTAGATGGTGGTCATCCCTCCGCTCTACACTGGAGAGCACAGGGTGCCCAGAGAAGCTGTGATTGCCCCTGGATCCCTGGAAGTGTCCAAGGCCAGATTGGATGGGGCTTGGAGAAACCTGGGATAGTGGAAGGTGTCCTGGCCCATGGCGGGGGACTGGAACAGGATGACCCTTAAGGTTGTTCCAAACCCAAACCACGCTGTGATTCAATGATTCTATTTGCACCAACTCTGCAGACAGATGTCTTGCTTTCCGTGCAGCTCTCATCCTTCTCACTTTTCTGCGTGACACTGAGCTTTCCTTTTCTTTTCTTCCTAGGCTTTAAACCTTCAAGGCAGGCTGAAATTCCTTCATGGGCAGAACAAAAGATCTGAAGATGGCTCTGTACTGCCCCCCCAGCTTGCTCTGTTTGCCATCTCCACACCCCTGCAGCCCCCGTCCATCCTGCAGATCCGAACCAAGAACATGATCTTCAGGACCAAGCACAAGCTGGACTTCACCCCCTTGGCGTGCGATGCCAAGTAAGCAGCAGAGCTTCCAGTGCTCCGTTCTTGACATCCCACCCCAGTCCTGCCTCTGAGCTGGGTGTGCTCTCTGTGTCTCACAGGGGGAAGATCGTCCTGGGCTACACCGAGGCAGAGCTGCGGATGTGTGGCACCGGGTACCAGTTTGTCCATGCTGCTGACATGCTGTACTGTGCCGAGAACCACATCAGGAGTAAGAGTCCCCTCCCTGGTCACTTGTGCTGATGAGTGGGCTGGGACTGGGGCAGCTCTGTTAAGCCCGGTAGCTCTCTCCCCACAGGATGCTTTGCTATGCTGCTCCTGTCACTGCAGGGAGCTTGGAGCGGGGTGGACAGAGGGGTGTTCACCTGCATGGTGTCCCCCTATGCCTGCCAGCCATGCTGCTGCTGTTTCCAGCTGGAAAGGGCAGTGTGCCATGGTGGCAGCCCTTATGCTTCCTCCTGGCAGTGATGAAGACGGGGGAGAGCGGCCTGACGGTGTTCCGGCTGCTGACCAAGGACAACCGCTGGAAGTGGGTGCAGGCCAACGCACGGCTCGTCTACAAGAACGGCAAACCCGAGTACATCGTGGTCACGCAGAGACCCCTCGTGTATGTGCCGGGGCTGGCGTGGGCACAGCCTGGCTTTTTCCGTGGCTCTGGCATGTCCTGAGCAGGGCAGGATGTTGGATTTGTCGTTGCTGCTTGTGCTTTTTAAAGGAGCAGCTGTGGGATTCTGTGCTTGGTGCTGTTCAGCCACATCCCTGTCTGCAAGGCCACCCCTCAACAGGGGTGATGCGTGGTTATGCTGCAGATTGTTTGGGGTTTTTGTGTGTGTGTGTGTATGCCTGCTGGCTGTGGCAAAGGGGCTTTGGCTTGTAGGGATCACAATTGCCCATGGCAGAAGCACTTGTGGCGTGGGTTTGTGCGTGGGGTATCAGCCACAGTGTCCTCTTCTTGCCCTGCAGAGATGAAGAAGGAGGAGAGCACCTTCGGAAGCGGTCCATGCACCTTCCCTTTACCTTTGCTACAGGAGAGGCGCTTCTGTACCAAAGCACTCACCCTCTCCCGGGCTTCCCTGACCTTTCCCAGAGTAAAGGGAAACCCAGCAAGTCCAAGAGGCTCCCCCGCAGCCATGTAGGGTGCTCCCAGAAGAATGGCGTTGGCCCTCGGTCTCTGCTGGGCGCTGTGATGCGACAGGACAAGGCGGCGTATGCCTCACACCCAGATCCCACTCAGAACCCTTCCTTCGGCAGCGCTTTCCAGCTCGGGAGTGTGTCCTTCCCAGGTGCAGGAGGGGATGCCTGGAGTATGGGCACAGCTCCAGTTTCTTCAAGGGGCAACAGCCTCCAAGAGAAGCTGCTGGATTTGCAGCAGGAGAATCCTCTCTTGGCCACCATGGACTCGCTGTCAATTAAGAGTGATGAGAACTGTTCCAACGAGCTCTTCAGTGCTTTGGAGGGCCTGGGCTTGAATGCTGAGAACCTGGAGCTGCTGCTGCTGGATGAGAAAATGGTGATGGTCAGTATGGACCCAGACCACACTGAGACCCTGTCTCTGAACAAAAGCCTGGCCAGCAACCAGATTCAGTCCTACATCCCCAGCCGCCCAGTGGATGAGCATGAGGGAGAGCAGCAGGTCTGTCCCCTGCCAGGTACATCCCCCAGCCCACAGGGAGGCACTGCTCCATGCCACACAGAGAACAAAGACTCGAGGTGCCAGCTGGTACAGCGTGCAGGACAGCCCAGCACTGCCCTGGGCCAGCCCCCCATCCCGCTGTGGGAGCTGCCCCTCAGTGCTGTGCCAGGGCTGCTCCCGGAGCTGGCTGAGCAGGAAGAGCTGTCCAGTGGCTCCCAGTGGGGACCAGCTGGGGAGGAGACTGTGCTCCACTTCCTCCAGCCAGCGCAGGGCACCCCATGGGCCCCCAGCTCAGCCCCAGGCGTCCCTTGCCCGCAGGAGCCACCTGGGGCCCAGGTGCTGCAGGGAGACTTCCCGGCTGTGCAGCCCCCTCAAGAGGATGCCCACCAGTCCTTCTCCCTGCCCAGCCAGTGCCAGGACTGTGTGGCACTGCCCAGCCGGTGGAAACACTGTCACTTGCTGATGAATGGGGTGTGTGGCACCAGGCCCAACTCCTCTCCACACCCCAGCCCATGGCAGGACTATGTTTGCCCACTCCTGGGGTCTCCAGCTCAGCCTGGCACTTATGGCCTCAGCCAAGACATGATCTCTCAGCCCCAGGGCTGTTTGGACCCCGGGGCTGGCATGCCTCCACAGCACTTGAACCTGAATGGATTATGCAGCATGGAAGCTGCTGGCACTGGGGACTCCTTGGAAGAGATGGCTTCATACCCCAGGTGTTTTCCTCCTTCTTACCAGCTTATTCCCGAGAAGCAGCTGAGCCCTGTTCCCTCTGTGCCCCAGCACCCTTTCCCCAGCTCAGCTGCAGGGCGCTTTGGGAGCATCGGCAGCCCTCTGGAGACACTGAATTCCTGTGGGGGACACGCCTCTGCACTGAGCCAGGAGGGCAGGCACAGGGTAAGGGCCTTGCTCTACTCTGGGGCTCAGTGTTCTCTGTGCTGGGAATCTGCCCAGCCAGTGCTAATAACCCCCTGTAAAGTGTCTCACCACTGTTCTCTCTCTCTCCTAGCCCCGCAGCACGTGTGGTTTGCCCGGCTCTCCCATGGGACTGCCCCAAGACTGCCCAGTGCTGGGGGGAAGCCTGGCATTGCCCTGCCAGCCTCAGCTGCCAGATCCCCCTCATGCCTCCAGGGGGGACTTCTGTCTCTAGGAGAGACGGGAATGGACAAAGCAGGACTGTTCCCTGGGGAAGGAGCTACCTTCAAGCTGCAGATAACAAACATTCCCCACTGCTGTGCACATCCTGCTGGCGCTATTGATGTTGGTTGTTTTGGCTCACTCGGGGATTTTGGCCTTTCCTCAACTTCTCCCCATCCTGCTCCCTGTGCTGTCCTGTGCTGGTGTCCCTGGCCTGGGGGGGGACAGCAGCAGGGCTGGAGGACAGATTTCCCAGGGCACTAGAGCAAGCTGAGCTGTGGTTGCAGGCCAGCCCAGGAGTGCAACCAACGCTTTGTATTTACATGCATGATCCAGCGTGGATACCAGCCTCATGAAAGCCTGTCCTAAAGAAAGAGACAGAAAATGTTTTCACTTCTGGTATTAAACTTCCTGCCATCCCAGCCAGGCACCTGTGGCTGTGGCCATGTTGTACAGATACGGCTTGATTTGTAAGGAAAATGAGCCCTGTATGGTATTCTTGGCGGTGCTCTGGTCCTTCCCCACCCCAGATTTCCCTGTGTCCCAGGTGTTCCCAGTGTTTGGGATCCAGGTTAGAGCTCCTGTAGCAAACGGCCTGGGCTTTGCTGTACTGTACTAGACAAGCCCAGATTGGCTGCTAAACTTCTTTTCTCCAGGTGCTGGCCTCTCAAGTACCCCTCAGACTTCAAGTCTCAAATTTTTTCAGTTAAAAACCAGAAATTTCAGTAAGATAAAATAAGTATAATGCTGCTTAATTGTAAGTACTGAGAGAGTAATATCTTCCCACAGAAAAAAAAAACCCCACAGCCCGTATGTGTGTATATAATACAAGTTGACAGATTTATTTTTATGCCACTCCAGTGGAAGGAAAAAACAGCTTCTTACCATCCCAAAGCAGCATCCTGTGGAATGGGATGGAGAGGTTGTTTAAAAAATCAGAAACACAGTGACCCTTTAAGAAACCTGACAAAGCTCGTATCTCCTCCTGCTTGCCCAGCTTTGGATTCATGTGAATTCTTACTGGTTTTGTTTCAATAAATGGTTTTGAAGCTCCTCCCTGATGTTTCCCTTGCTGGTTGTGTCTCTTTCCCAATCTGGAGCATGTCAGGGTTTGCTGGCTGCAGTATTGGAGCCCAGGCCTTGCCACTGGTGATCTGGGACACAATGGGTTGGGTTGGAAGGAATCCTAAAGGAGCACTTGGAGCCTTTGGGATGTACACAGTCTGTCTGCCAGTTCCTTCCATGGATGTTTGAAAGGAACTGGGAAATCTGACAGACAAGGGTGAGTGTATTTTTTAAAAAAAGTACAATATTCATATATTATAATAAAATATGTATTATATGTTTATAAAATTGCATGTAGATATATTGAAATATAAAGTATGTGTATTTATGAAGTCTCTCTATATAGTTCCTAGTATGTAACAGAAAACATCTTTTAAGACAAATGAGCTGATTCTTTTTCCCTGCGCTGTTGTTTTTCAACCTGGAAATTAGAAAAAACAGGTTTATTTTCTCTGACTGCTAAATTTTCTAGTATTCCCACCACCACTTGGCACCCACTTTTCCTTAGTAAAACAAGGCAGTTTTGTAGTGTTTCTGACTTTTTGGTGGAGATATGCTGGGAGCGTTTGATCTTTTATAGTTTCTGTGCTCTACTCTGCTTTTTCCTCCCTGTTCCTTCAGAGAAGTTGGCTCTCAGCAGCACCACCTCCACTGGGGGATGGAGGGACGGCACCAGAGCATCCCTGGGGCTGCAGCTCAGTGACTTCCAGCTGAGTCCCAGGTGCTGAGTACAACCTGACCACTGCCAAACTTCCTCCTTGAGCCAGGTACTGGATGTGTGGGCAACCATTCCATGGCCAGCTGCCTTGATGGGTTTCTCCTCCTCCTTGCCACACATCTCCACAGCACCACGAGCTTCCCCGCAGCCCAGGTGACCTCAGGACGACTGCAGCCCTGCTGGCTGTGTCTCCAGGGCTCTGTGTTTTAGTGAGCACAGCGTGGTTTTGTCCAGAGCTGTGTCTGTGAGGCCTGTGGAGCACAAGCCATCATTTCTGTGGAGGGAGGTGCTCTCTGCTCCCAAAGCAGGCCAGCACATCCATAATTCATGCCCACCCTCACACCAGCTGCTGCCTGTTCTCCCCTGGGCCTCATGGCATTGATTCTTGACACACCAGGCTGGCCCAGGGAGCCTGGCTGGAGGAAAGAATTCCTGCTCCAGCAAGAGGGATACCTCTGTTCATCACCTCATCGTGTGCAGCCTGGCCTGAGCTGTGGTAGTTAGAAAGGGGAGTTGGGCAGCTGCGCTGTTGTGCTCTGGTTTGCACATCTGGAGAGAGCACGGTCCCATGGGGCACATCAGTCCCAGACAGCTGGATAAGGCCAAGAAAGGTGTGAGGAAATAGTTTGGAAAGATACAGAACCATAGAATGTCCTGAGTTGGAAGGGTCACTGATGTCCTGGCCCTGCACAGGGCAGCTCCAAGAATCCCACGGTGTGCTTGGGTTTGGGGATGTTTGCGTAGCTGTAGGCTCCACTCCATGCAGGAAAGGGCAGCAAGAGCTGTGCTGCTCCTTCCTTGCAGCAGGGTAAGATGCATCAGTGGAGGGGCAGGAGGAGGAGAGCAGGGGGCATTTATTGTTTGCCTCTTCCCTTTCCCTTCCTGCCCACTGTTTTCCCAAATGCCAGCTGGGACAAGGACCTGTGAGACACAGCCTGCAGCAAAAGGGGGCTCCTGTCTCAAGCCGGCTGGGAGAGGTGATATCTGATACTGGCTGCATCCGTGAGGCTGAAAGCACCAGTCCCCAGCTGGCATCACAGAGGCCAGGCTGTCTCCCTGGGCCTCAGGGCAGCAGAGAGCAAGATAAATATTTCTCTAGAAGCTCAGCCTGGTGTTTGCCCACACCACCTTCGTGCACCATCCATTATAGATGGGGGCAGGAGCCGTGGGCAGTGAGCAGAATGTGCTGTGATGGCTTTTGCATTAAATAGAGATGAAGGAACACGTGGGGAGGTGGTGTTTGTTCACACCCAGCCAGTGTCCTCTTTGCTGGCTGCTGCTCACTGCCAGAGCCGTGCTGAGCTCCTGCTGTGGGCCAGAGGAGAGCCATGGAATGGTGCTGCAGCCTGGCTGGGGATACATGGGAGAGCAGGTGTGGAGTTAACCAATGTGTCCCTGGAGAACAGCTGAGACATGTTTAACCTCACTTTAAACAATTTTAAAAAACCAGTTTGGACAAATTATAAAGTCTCTTAGTAAGGGGCACTTCAAAAGATCCTTATTGGAACTCCCACTGCAGAGTTGAGTGGCCAGCCATCTACACAGTCTTCTGTGCTCATGGTTTTCAAGTACAATAGACTTTAGATAGCAGTCATCTGCCTGAAAAAATCTATTTGTGTATCTTTTTGATAGGTTCAAAGACTTTCCAAGCCTGGCTGGAAAGATCTAAAGAATGATGGAGCACATCAGCCATCAGCCTGGGGTGAAGGACCAGCACATGGCTAGCAGGTACTTCAGAATAATGGCATTGCTGGTGGTGGTGTTATCATCATCATCATCATCGGGTACTGTCATCATTGTTATTTTCTAGGAGAGTTTGATATGAATTGACCAAAACTTTCTGTATTGTTTGATAAATGTGTGTGCCTCACAAAATAATCTCAAATCTAATGTGAAATCTCAGAATCACAGAATGCTTTAGGTTGGAACCTTAAAGCTCATCCTGCTCTGCCCCCTGCCATGGGCAGAGACACCTTCCACTAGCCCACATTGCTCCAAGCCCCATCCCTCCTGACCTTGGACACTTCCAGGGATCCAGGGGCAGCCACAGCTTTCTCTGGACACCCTGTGCCAGGGCCTCCCCATCCTCACAGGAGGATTTCTTTCTAGTATTTCATCTATCCCTGCCCTCTGGCAGTGGGAAGCCATTCCCCCTTGTCCTGTTACTCCGGGCCCTTGTCCAAAGTCCCTCTCTAGGTCTCTTGGAGCCTTTTAGGCACTGGAAGAGCCTAAAAGAAATGCTTTTAGCTCCCATTTAATCATTTCACTTTGAAACTTAGTTCAGTTTCTTTGATGGGTTTAGAAATGTTTATGTTTTATATTCCTTACCCTCTGTCCCTTCTCCTGACACGGGGTCTGTTGCTCTGCAGCTGTGAGGACTCCTGCCCTTGCTAACAGATGTACCATTGTTATTACACTGCTGATGTCTCCCACATGTCTTTCCACTGACCAGAGGAGTGTTCCAGGGCTGTTTGGTGTCACGGTGTCCCATCTCTGCTTTAAATTTCGCCATCCTTCCCAGTCCTTAATTCCCCTTTTCCTGGCCAGCTGTGGCTGCTAAACCCTCAAGTGGTTGCTAAACCCTCAAATGCATCCAGGAAGATTTCCAAGCTGAACAGGTGGGTCAAGTGTCACATCTACCTTGCACAGTGCTCTATACTGGTGCTGGGTTCCAGCCCCAGCTGTTGCAGCCATCTCTGGTGGGTTTGGTTCTCCAGAGGAGGAAATGTCATTTTCAGGTTTGCCCAAGAACAGATTGCACCTCTGAGCTTGCTGCCTCCCCCCAGGATGTTTCATGCCAGAAAGCCCCTTGGCTTGAGTTTGAAATACATTCAGTATTAAAAACCCCAGCTCAGGCTGATGGTGGTCTGGCCACACAAGGGGAAGGGAAGCTCTCGAGGGAGAAGAAAACCCATTTGGACCTTGGCCCTCTGCACTGTCAATAGTTGGGATTACTGTGCAGAGAGTAGAGCTTGGCGGGGAAGGATCAGACAAACGAGCAATGGGAGTTCTGCACACAAAGTGGAGGAGCTCAAAGGTGGATTGAGCTGGGCAGCCCAGCATGGAGAGGGGCCTTTGGGGGCTGCCTGCAGAGCAGCCCCTGTGAGACAGGGGAAGCTCAACCTTCTCTTTCCCCTCAGCAGGACTGAAGTTCCTGCAGCAAAGGAGGCTTTGAAGAAACATGGAAGGGAGGCCGGGCAAGGCTGTGGCAAGCTGGGAGAGGAATGGGCCGAGCATTATCCGTGCTGGCTGAGCTCCCATGGAGGTAATCTCTTAGTTATTTTAGTCTCCAGCTGGGATGCAGCTCTGATCCCAGCTTTTGCAATATCCTGTCAAGCCCAGGCTCCAAATCTGCCCTAGCTGGCTCTGAGCAAGGCAGGACCACGTGGTGAGAACCTGCCAGCATTAATCGAGGGGAAAGACCTTTATACTGCTCCCTTTTTGTGCCTTGCTGTCCATTTTGGGGCTCCTGGGAAGGAGCTATAAACTTTGGGCTTGGTTGTTTGGTTTGGGGTTTTCTTCCCCTCTATAATACTCAGATTTAAAGACAAGACTGGAGAATTTGGGTCCATTCCTCCCTCTGTTGAGGAGTTCCTTGCTCCCTAAAACCATCCCATACAAACTTGGGAGCTCTCTCTCCTGGGAGATGCTTGGTTTGGGTCTGTGTCCTGGAAATACATGAGAAGGCCATAGATAAGCTCAAATCTGAGCTCCTCCCTGCTCATCAGTAGGGCTGGCTGCTACTCCAGCAGTATTTCTGTACCTTCCTTGGGTCTGGAGTAAGTCACAAGGATCATATCTCCTGGACACACTGGCTACTTGCTCTGGGTGGCTTCCACCTCCCTGATAAGCTCAGCAATGCTCTTCAAGCAGCAAGGCTGGGTTGAATCAGCTGCAACTGCTTCTGGTCTTCATACCCACAAGGATTTCAACCCTTGCCCAGTTTCAACTAACAGTGCTTTGCTTTGGTGGGTTTTTGGGGTTGGATCAACACACAGTCTTTGGAGCTTGGTTTGCTTCTTTGTTTTCAAGATGGAATAAGAAAACCCAGCTGGTTTGGGGGGAAAGGGAGGATGGAAAGGCCTCTGTTTAAAGCAAGCTTTGCTTTCCTAGCCAGGTTGTTTTAGGAAGTCTCCATATGCCTTGAAATAGATTAAGTGTGGCTCCAGGGGCCATTGTGAGAGTGAGCACTGTAAAAATGCAGATTCCAGGGAAAGCCTTATGCACTGTGACAATTTAAAGTACCCCCAAAGGGCGTTCACTCAGGCAGAAATACACTTTATTTGGAGCACATTATGAATGAGACAGGGGAACAATTATTTTGCTGGAGATGGGCAGAGGATCAATTAAGCAGAGCAGAGGGCACAGAGCAAGTCAATTTGCAGAAGGGCAAAACACAGAGGAGGTGGGCTACATCCTGTCTGGCTTCCAGGGTGTTCTCTCCGCTGGGATGGAGTTGGGGAGCCCGAGTGCCTGTGGCATCCCTGGAGGAGGAGATTTGCCTGCCCTGAGGAAGAGGCTCAGTGTGGTGTGTTGTGGGCATTCTTCCAGAGGCATTGGGTATCCTCTTGGCTCTGCTCTTCCTCCTGGTTGTCCTGATCATCAGCGTTGGGGGCATTTCCCAGTGTGTTGGGACAGTTGCTGGGACTCAGCTGTGCTGCTCCGGGATCAGCTCTCCAGGTGCTAACAGCTCACTTGGCTGCATGGAAATACTGGGAAACCAAATCCTGAGCATTTTTGGAGACAGAAAAAGGAACGATGCCAAGTCCATTTGTGGTTTTTTGGGTCAAAGGGGAGGGCTGACTGCTTTGGAATTGAATTGATCTTCTTTTTGAAGAGAAGGAACGCTGCTTAGGTAGAAGGCAAAGTGCTCAGAACTACAAAATCTTACTGGATGCCAAAGCCAAATTTTTTAAATGGGAAAAAGAGATATCTCAAAGAATAAAGGTTTGGGGTTTTTTTATTCCCAGAGCCTATCTGAAAGTGGCTGGGGAAAAAAAAGCAAGGGGGAAGTCTTAAAACTCCTTGGGTGTGCATGTTTTTGTGCGCCATGGGATGTGCATGACTTAACATCTCAACTACAAGGACCACAGATGTCCTTCAGAACTTCAGATTTCATGACCTCAAAGCATA
The DNA here is from genome assembly GCA_013397395.1 of Sinosuthora webbiana. Lineage (NCBI taxonomy): Eukaryota > Metazoa > Chordata > Aves > Passeriformes > Sylviidae > Sinosuthora > Sinosuthora webbiana. The sequence continues at coordinate 611,310 of VXBN01010697.1, forward strand.
TCCTCAATGACCAGAAGCGTCCTTCTGAATTTTGAGAAACGTGAATCCTGCTGAGTGCTCAGAAGTTAATTGGAATATGAGAAGAGAAAATCATTCCCTGTCCAGTGGGTGGTGGGCAACCTAGAATGGCCATGGCGCTCTTTGTGGACGCAGTTTAGTGGCTGGCTTGGCAGTGCTGGGGGAATGCTTGTGCTCAAGGACCTCAGAGGGCTTTTCCAACCTCAGTGATTCCCTGATTCTGTGATTCTACTGCCATCCTGTGTCACTTGGTGCAGGCCCTGTAACCAAGCACAGCCATTCTGCTGCTCCTTATCTTCAAGGACCTGTCCAGAGGGAACTGAGGGTTTCATCCAACACAAAAAGCCCTCAGTTTCTCCCTGTGGCACCAACCCCTAGTAAGAAACTGCTCATAGCCCTGGGCAAGACAGTGGGATTTTTGTAAAAGGACAGCTCTTCCCACTCCCTGGGAGTCCAGGTCCCTGTGTAGATCCTTCCATCGATGAAAACATAACCATCATATTATGCTTTGTTGCATATTTGCTTTGGCCATGCTGAGATTTCAGTCCCTAAAATTCCTGCTGTCTCCCACAGTGGCTGAGTATGCCTAGCCCCAATAATTGTCCCATGAGCTTCCCCTCCATCCTGGCCCCTGTGTGGCTGGAAGCAGTGACCCACAGGCTTCAGCTGGAATCATAGAGAGCAGCAGAGCAGTTTGGAGCAGCTTTCCCTCTGGGAGCCACCCGGCTAATGAGCTGTGACACAGGCAAGTCTTCCTGCCTGCAGTAAATCCTGGGCAAGCCGCTGCCAGAGGCAATTCCAGACTCTGGGGTTTGTGGATAACCTTGTCAGCAGGCTGGTTGTTCTGCTTGTTTGGGTTTGGTGATTGTGTGTCCTGACACACGGCGACATTGACAGCAGCGATGCCAGACATCTCCCTGTGAGGTGCATGAGGGAGATGGATGTGCCTCGCCACCCCCATAGCAAAGAATCTCTTCCTAATACCTGATCCAAACCTGTCCTCTGTCACTTGGGAGAGCTGCTTGGATTTCATGGGAATGAGGAGTTTTGGTGCGTTTGAACCAAAAAAAAAAGGCATTTCTGGGGGTGGCAGGTGCATTCTGTCCCTGCCTTATCTCAGATGATCTCTAAGGTCTGCTCCAACCCCAACCATTCCATGATTCTGAGGTCCCTTTAGCAGGGAAAATTCTGATTTGCAGCCAACACTTAGCTCTCTGTGTTTGGAAGATGTGTATATTATACACAGGACTGGCAGGGCTAGCCAACATTTTCCTTTAAAAAACACAAGCAGAGAAGAAACTGGGTTTCAAACGCAATGAATGTTCCTTTGAGTGTTTGCTGTTTCCAGGAAAAATGCTGGCACTTTGGTTTAAGTACCCATTTGAAATGTGCTTTGTATTGCAAAGGAAGCTGGTTTGGGTTTCTATGAAGAATTAGGTATTTATTTGTGATATCTTCTAAATCCTGTGTCCTAAACACGGTATTTTCCCAAGCTGCAGTCAAAGTCCTTTATGGGGTTTTAATCCTTTGTTTCTGCAGAAGTGCACATAAGGTCCCAAAGCTCACATAAGGTCCCAAAGCTCTTCCTGTGATTCCCTTGTGCTGTTTCCTAGAGTTCATTTTGTACTAGATGTGTTTGCAATTCCCAGGAATGCATCGTTCCACCTTAGCAGGCAGGCCTGAGTCCCAGGGATTTGTAGCAGAGACTGGCAGAGCTCTCTGGCTTTCTGGAGCTGGGGTGTCAGCAGGTTGGTGTCTGCAGGAAGGTCACTCTCCTGTGTTCCAGTGGAGGCAGGAGGCATGGGGTGCCCATGGTGTACCCACATAATCTCCCATAATCCATTAAATATGTGCAGGGGTATAAGAGAGTGGCACAAGAGTTTGATAGTGACTCTTTTTTCCCTATGAGCTTTTCCCCTGAGGCAAAGCTCCCTCAGCCCCAAGAGGGAGCTGCAATTTCCCAGGGAGTGCAGTCACATCTCCTGGGTTGAATGCCACACATGTGGCTTGGCCTGAAAATCTCACCAAAGGCATTACCTTCACTGTTGGGGTATTGTTAACTGATTTAATAGCACCTACCCCTCTGTTTGGAAATAGCCAAATCCTCCCTGATGCTGCTCTGGAAGAGACTCTACAAAAGCTCTTCCAATCCTTCCCAGAGCAACACCAGAGGAAGAACAGAGGGTGAAGGAAAGCTTAGCAGGTATTTAGAAAACTCTCCCCCAGCCATATTCCCTCGGCTGAGCTAGAGCTCGGCATGCCCACCACATGGCTCAGTCACTGAAGGTCCAGGGCTGAGCTTCAGTAGCTGGGACTGAGTAGAGATCCCAGTGGAGGGGCTGGTCAGGGCCACCAAGGTTTATTAGTGCCCTCAGGGCCCTGACAGGGATGAGGAGAGACTCACAGCAGTTTTGGGATTAGCAGCTCCCTGACTGGAAACTTTAGGTGAGGAGGCAGAATTGTGAGGTGAGATGAGGTATGAACTGATCTTTTCCACAGGGAACAAGGAGGAAACAGCGACTTTGGATGTTAAACCCAAGTCAGTTCACTGGAGAAGTTGCTTCTTCCAAAAATACACCCTTGAAAAGCTTTCCAAGTTGGGCAGCCAAGAGCAAAGCCACCCAGAGCCACCAGTTGCTTTGGAAAGCCAGCACCATAGTGGAAAATGCTGCGCTCACCTGGTGAGTCACACTGGGCAGTAAAAGATGCTCCCTGGGGCTGCTGTTTGTGCATAGCTCTATGTGCCCTGTGTGGGTCTCCTCAGTGATTCTTGCATTGCCCTTATGACTGTTGCTATTGATTACTGAAAAAGAAAGAGCCTGATAACATCAGGACAGAGAGGTGGAGAGCTCCAAACTGCACAAAGCCCTTCTCTTGAAGGCAGACTGTAGAGACTAGGTGGCCTTTTCCAAGCTTCTATGTCTTCCTTACATCTGTAGCTGAGGAGAACCTTAAAAAGTGAATATAAGAGAAGACACTACACGGCCCTCTTGGAAAGAAGGGAACCATTCACGGCATCTCCTGATTTGATGTGACAGCAGAGCACTCTAAGCACTGTCTCAGGAAACCAAGTACAGGCACAATGTCTGCTTCCATCTCCTGCAGCCTGTCCCCTGCAGCTACAGCTGAGATATGCCTGCAATTCACCGACTGTGTCGTGTCTGGCAGAAGGGTCTGTTCTCAAGTGTATAAGACAGCTGGAAATGAACTCCAGTAATGGCTCAAAAAGTGAAAATGGCTCTTCTGCCTGCTCATTTCAGGCTGGCAAGTCAGGAGGAAGCCATCGTGGCCAACTCTGCTGAAGCCTTTTGCCAAACCCGTTTGGCATCCTGGCTGGTGCAGATGCCTCGTTGCACAGGTGCCGGCGTTCGGGCTGCTGCTGTTCCTGTCCACACTGGTGCTGTTTCTGTGGGGTCCAGAGCTGCTTTGGCAGCAGCAACTCTGCAGCCCTGCTCAAGGAGACGTCGCTGCCCTCCCCATGGTGGTAGCAGCTCTGTGGGCCCGGAGCTCTGTGTCAGGGTGGCCTTGGTCACAGCCCCGTGGGCCCGGGCTGGCCGCCAGCCCTGCCTCTGCCCTTTATTGGCTGCACCC
>VXBN01010697.1:615250-631527 GCA_013397395.1 Sinosuthora webbiana
GCCTCGGAGCCCTCAGCAATCCAGCCAGCAACACAACGGCAGGAGGACACAGATGGTGGTTCCTGGCTGGCACAGGGGTTGTGGCCATCTCCAGGCACTGGTCTCGCAGGGACCCTGCAGCTTTGGCCCCTGCCCACCTGCTCTGTCAGCAATGCAAAGGCTTCAGCAACCACCAAAGGCCAAGGGGCTTGTGGCCATTTTCCCTGAGAGACTGCATGCCTGGGCAGCTTGCTGAGCACAAGCACCCTGTTCCCCCTCTTCCCCTATGTCCTGCAGACCCTGGGCAGCAAAAGAAAGATCCTGGACCTCTGTGCATGACAACAGCGACTTCGTATTTCCATGCTGAGATGAGCCCTGCAGGCTCAGGTGGCCTGAGCAGACAGAGCTCCTGGGATTAGTCGTTCACAGACTTCCATGGAGGAGGCTTCCTACCCCCCACCCTTCTGCAAGTAGTCTTGCACCTTCTGACACCTGGAGAATACGGAGCTCTCTGTGCAACTCTTAAAAGTTGCAGGGTTTGAAGTGCCAAGCTCGAGATGGCAGGGCTGATGTCATCAGTCAGGTCCTGAAGGGCTGAAACAGAGAGGAACAGAGCCACGCTCAGATCCCGGAGCTGTGGGGACCCGAGGAGAGCCCCCTGCCAGGGCCATCCCAGCCCGCCCTTGGCATGGCCAGGAGGGAGCAGGGACAAAGGGGATCAGCCCGAAGCTGCTGGCCGCGAATCCCCCACGTGTCCCTGAATTCTCGGTGTGCTCTGCCCACACCACTCTCGTCCGCACAGGGAGCAGAGCCCTCCGCAGCCGGGCCAGGGCTGGCAGCTCCCCCCGCCAGCCCCCGCTGACAGCCCGCTGCCCTCACTCACCTTTGCCCATCAGCTCGAGCTCTTCCGGCTGTCCTCTCAGGCTCCGCCCGGCGATCCCTGGGAACACAGAGCCTGTCATGGACCCTGGCCCAGATCCTGCTGTGGCAGAACAGGGCGGGAGCCGGGGCTCGTGGCTCACCGATGAACCTGATGGCCGCCTCTCGCAGGGACTCCTGTGGGCTCTGCAGGTACGGCAGGGCCCGGCGCAGGTGCTCGGGCACTCGGCTCCTGTCGTCTGCCAGCTGGAGAGGGCGGCAGGAGGGAAGGGTTGGCGCGGGCTCAGCCCCTCGGCCGGGCTCTCGCCGCGCCCAGCCCCGGCCTCCCCTGCCCGCACAGCCCTGAGGCCCGGCCAGCAGCCGCCGGTGCCGGGCTCCGGAGGGGGCAGAGGGCCGGGTGCTGCCCGGGGAGCCGCGGTGCCGCCCCGCCCCGCAGCCCCGCTGGGCCGGGGCTCCACGGGCACCCGGCTCGGGGCCACAGGAGCCTGGAGAAGAGCCCGCGGGGCCCAGGGAAGGGAGCGGCGTGTGGGGCGCAGGCTGGAGCCCCTGGGTGCGCCACTGGGCAGGGGCCACGGCTGCCAGCCCCGCACACTGAGCACCGCAGTCAGGGGGATTCTCCAGGCTGAGGCTGGGGCTTGCAGGCCGCCCTTACCAGGTGCTCGCCAAACCTCCATGGTTGCTCCTTCTTCACCAGCTGCTTCAGATGCCTCCTCTTCAGGAACTTGGTTGCACAAAGCAGTGTTTTCCGGGAGGCCTGGAGAGCAGCAGAGACGTGTAGATGGCCCCAGAGCCCAGGGCACAGGACCCCCAGCCCTGTGCCAAGGCCTGGAGAAGACTGCAGCTTGTGAGGCGCCAGGGCAGGAGGCAGCCGAGCCCCCTCCCAGGGGGACACAGCAGCAGCCCACGAGTCCTCACCTCTGCCACATGCCGGTTCTCGTCGTGGCAGTGGAAGAACAGTGGGAGGAGGCTCTTGCTCACATGTTTCTTCAGGGGCTTTTTTCCTTTGTCTGTTACCAGCTCCATCACCTCTCGGAAGAGGCGGATGGAGAGCAGCTGTACATTGCTGTTGTCCTATTGGAAAGGAAGAGGAAAAGAACCAGCAATGGTTTCTCCAGGCCCACCTGGGCACAGGCCTGAAAATCCACAGTGAAAATTCTGCACCAAGTGTCCAGGCAGTACCCAGTGGCCATGGCTGGGGGCCACAGAGCCTTACGTGGTCAAAGAGTGGCTGGAGCACCTCAGCCAGCTGCAGGGCTGTGGGGCTGGATATTAGGGTGGCTCTGTCCTGGAGCTCATTCAGAAATACAGAGAGGATCAATGCAACCACCTCTTCGTCTGCATCCTGAAGTAGGCCCATGAGGCTCTGTGTCAGACTCCGGATACCTTCCGCCTGTGCAGGACACAATTCTGCACTGTGAAACCATGAATTGTAGAATCATAGCATATCCTGAGTTAGAAGGGACTCCCAAGGATCATCCAGTTCAACCCCTGGCTCTGTACAGAAACCCTGATAATCCCAGCCTGTGCCTGAAAGCACAGGCTTGTCCAAAAGCCTGTCCAAATACTTCTTGAGCTCTGGCAGCCTTGGGGCTGTGACCATTCCCTGGGGAGCCTGGTCAGTGCCCCAGTACCCTCTGGGGAAAGAACCTCTGTCTAATATCCAACTTAAACCTCTCCTGACACAGCTCCAGCTGTTCCCTTGCGTACTGTCACTGATCACCAGAGAGCAGAGATTGGAGCTGCCCCTCCACTTCCCTCGCAAGGAAGCTGCAGATCGCAATGAGGTCTCCCCTCAGTCTCCTTCAGGCAGAACAAGCCAAGTGCCCTCAGCCACTCCTCCTATGGCTTCCCCTCTAGATCCTTCACTATTTTCATATCTTCCTTTGGACAATCTCTAATAGTTTCACGGGGTTTTTACATTATGGTGCCCAAAATTGCACACAGTACTTGAGGAGAGGCCATGCCAGCCCAGAGCAGAGCAGGACATTCCTGTCATTTGCCCAGCTGGTGATGCTGTGCCTGATGCATCCCAGACATCCCTCCTGGCTTCCAGGGCACTGTTGACTCCTACTTGCCATCACAGGATCCCCACAGGTCCCTTTCCACAGCGCAGCTCTCCGGTCTCTCATTCCTTGCTCTAGACACATAGCCAGGCTGCCCATGGCAGCTGCAGTGTCTGGCACCTGCCCTTGTTGAACTTCATATGGTTGGTGATTGCTCAGCCCTCGAATTTGTCTCTGCAGGGCCTCTGCCCTTGAGGGAGTCAACAGCTCCTCCCAACATAGTATCATCAGCAAACTTATTTGGTATTTCTTCAAGTGTGTCCAGGTCCCTTTATGAATGGTTGCACCACCTATGCCACTCTGGTGCTGCAACCCTACCCTGCTCCCATGGGGGCCAGAGGCCAAAGGCCTGTCCCAAAGCACTTGGGCAGCTGAACTGGGAGGCAGGAGAGCTGGGAGCAGCTGTCTCAGCGCCCAAAGCCCAGCCAAGACCAAGCGGCTGCATTGCCCAGCCCCACGCTGCCCGCACGGCCTCAGCCGCTGCCCCCTTCTCACCATCGAGGGATCCTTGCTCAGAACCACGAGGCCTCTGAGTGCCAAGCGACGCTTTTCCGTCGTTTTGCTCTGTAGGTGCCTTGAAATGATCTCCAGGGCACTGTCACTCCATTCCCTCATGTCATGGCGCTCCAGGACCTGAAAGGGCAGTGACAGGGGACCCGGCCAGCAGCAGCCCGGATCCACACAGGGCCGGGCCCAGCAGCAGCAGCAGCACAGGGCATGGACACCGTGGCAGGCAGCTGTGGCTATGAGAGGGCAGAGAGCTGGGAGGCAGCTCAGCGAGGCAGCGCTGGCCTTCAGGCTCACCTCCACAAGGAACGCCAGGGCGGGCAGATCCCAGCGTGGCTTCTGTGTGCTGAGCAGCCCCAGCAGGCGGAGTGCAATGCAGGAACACAAGGGATTTGAGGTATGGTGCATCTCCCTGGAAGGCAGAAAAGACCCTGAGCCAGCAGGGGCAAACCTGTCCCAGGACTGACTCACACAGTTCTCGTCTTTCCCCACCACCATCCTGCAAGGGAACCTGGGCCCTTTGGGAGGTGCCCTCCTCTCCCAGCCTTTTCCAGTCTCCTTGGCCATCCCTCACTAACAAGGCCCTCTGGCCCACAACTATGGGGACTGTCTGAGGTACCCTGAGCACAGGGCCCAAATGGCAGAGGCAGTGGGGAGAAGGGGGTCTCACCTGGCCAGCAGACCCACAGCATAGTGGTGGGTGTCAGCACAGAGCAGCGTGTCCCAGCCACGCTTGCGTTCCATTGCCACCAGTAAATCCCGACACCGCAGATGGCGGAACAGTGCCCTCACAGTCTGCATTACAAACCTGTGTGCAGAGCAAAGCCCAAGTTACGCTGGGAGCACTGGCTCCTTCCATGGGGACATGGGAGAAATGGGATCGAGCACCTGTTGATGCTGGTGGGAAGGCTGTGTTGCTCCTGGCATTTCTTCCAGAAGGTATTGACCTCCTCTGGAGTATCCAAAGTGCTGACAAAAACTTGGAAGAGCAGAGCCACAAGGAGGCGGGGGGAATATTCCATAAATGGTGCTGGGCACCAGGGCAGGCGCAGAATCTCCCAAACCACCCTGGTTGCCTGCAAAGGACAAAGCACCCCGAGACAGCGCTCAGTGCCGAGGTGTCCGTGTGGCAGGGCCTGACCGTGGCAGGGAGAGGCCAGGGGAGAGGCAGGGGGAGCACCGGGCCTGGTGCCCCTTGGAAGCTGCCCCTAGGCCAGGCTTCATCCCAGTGCCTGAGGCAGGGAGATGCAGTGGGGGAAGGAGGATGGAGAACTGCCGGAGAGGCAGCCTTGGGGTGAGCAGAGGCCAGTCCCAGAAACTCACAGCCAGGGCAAAGACTCTCGTTTTGCTCCCATCTGAGGTGGACACTCTGTGCAGCGGCCAGTCCTCCAGTACACAGAGCAGTGTTGGCAGCACCTTGCCCACTACCATTCCTGATGAGGCTATGTTCCTCCACATGATTGTAGCAGCTCTGTGGGACCAGAGCTCTGTATCAGGGGGGTCTCAGCCACAGCACCACGGCCTGGGCAGCTGTGGGGGGCCCAGGTGACAGAGCCCTGGTCCCTGAAGGGTAGGGAGGGAGCATTGGCAGCAGGCTGGGCGGCTTACATGCCACGGCTGGGAAACAGAGGGCCTGGTGGCTCCTGGCATGCTCCACCTGTCTGTCAGACCCCACTGGACTGGCTGTACAGGGTGATGAGCCCTAAAGTCCAGTGATCCCTGAGGCCACAAGGAAGGTGGCTCCCGTACCTGTCACATGATGGGGCACAGCGGAGGAGGGTGGCCGCGACATCCGTGGGGTGTGCCTCAGTCAGCCTCAGGATGTCCATTAACATCTTGTCATCTGGAGGTGGATTGGATACAAGTCTCTGGTGCATGTTCCTCACTAAGTCTGGCACCTGGAGGAGGCACAGGGAGAGCTGGAGAGCTGCCAGAACAGCAACTTCTTCAGCTTCCTCTGAAAAGTGCTTCCCTTCCCACCACACTCTAATGGCTTCAAAGGCTGAGGGGGCCCAGCAGACCCGGCTTGAGGAGCCACACAGTTCCTGAGGGGAATCCAGCCCTGGCCACAGGCTGCTTACTTCATTTGGGTGGGAAACAACTCTCTCCCCAAAAAACTCCAGGTTGGGAGCAGAAGCCTTTCTGTTTGCCATGCTCTGAGTGGGTGTGATGTCAGTGTTGGCCATGTGGTCAGTGTGATGTCAGGGTTTGCATCCTCCTTCTTCTCCAGACCATGCTGCAAGGTCTCTCCCTTCTTCCACTGAGATCTGTCCCTAAGGGCATGGAAAAAAAAATATTAAAGCCTGGGGACAACAAGGAACAAGGCGGCTGCACAGGACCTCCATGTAGCACCACCCTGTCCCTTTGTTTCCTCTGGACATTGTGGCCACCAGCAGCTGTATTGTGATGTGTTACAAAGGGCCCTGTGACACAGGGCCACATTCCTTCCCACATTGCCCACCATCACAAAGGGCCCTTGCACACGGTGCCAATTGCCCTGGGGCCTCCCCCAGCCCAGCCAACCTGCCCGGCTGTGGGGCAGCTCTGAAGGAGCTCTACAGGAATAAAACACACACTGATGTCTCCTGACCCCACTGGGACACACAACTGGCACAGACTGTTCTTACCCTCCATAACCATTGAGGGACATATGAGAGCCCCAAAATCAGAGTGTTCTGCCTTAACAGGTTGCAAAGGGTGATGATCCTGCACCAAGCAAGGAAAAGAATCCACTGCCACTGAGGTTGCCCACAGGCCAACCCATCTTGGTGTTGTGCCTATGACCTAGGCAGATCTAGTGTTGGTTATTACTGCCTGCTTGTTTGCCTTTGTTGTTGATTGATATATCTCTTTGTCTCTCTCTCCTGTAGGATGAGATGCCTGTATGGAGGTTGCAGTCTGACCCTTTGGGACAAAAAGAAAACCCTGAAGGAGAAGAGGAGACTGAGGGGAGACCTCAAGAGGTCTGCATCCTCTCCTCATGAGGAGCAGTGGAAGGACAGCTCCCATCTCTGCTCTCTGTAACCAGTGACAGCACCCAAGTGAATGCCTGGAGCTGTGCCAGAGGAGGTTGAGGCTGGAGATCAGGAAAAGGTTCTTGCCCCAGAGGGTGCTGGGGCACTGCCCAGGCTCCCCAGGGAATGGGCAGGCTGACAGAGCTCCAGTAGTGTTTGGACAATGCTCTCAGGCACAGGGTGGGATTGTTGGAGTGTCTGTGCAGGGCCGTCTTCCAAGCGACGCATCCCCACAATCCACATTCCTTTGGATGAACATGATCTCTCCATCAATAAACTCATGTTCACTCATAAACTCATGGCCACTGCCTCTCCCGGAACAGACCCTGGCTTTTCAGTCTTACTAAAATTCACAGAAAGTTTTGCTATGAATATTTTTTCCCCTCCTTTTAAATCACGAACGGGCACTTTCTGGTGTGCCTCAGTGCTGGCTCCAGGTGAGCACAGATGACACTACAGGTGCAGCTCATCAGTGCACGGGCAGCAGGGTAATGATCTCACCGTGTGTTCTGCCGGGAAAATCTCCTGTTTTACACCTTAGGCTGACTTTCAAACAAGCAGGGCATCCTCCAGATCCAGTCCTGACTCCAGACTGTGCAGACGTGGTTGTCTGTCTGAGCATCCCTGGGAAGCTTGTCCTTGGAAATGGCCACAAACGTTCTCCCAGCCAGGAACCGCCATCTGTGTCCTGCCCGTGTGTTGGAAGATCGGCAGAGGGCAGGGCAGTCCCACTGAAGGATGGATGAGGACGATTCCCAGGATCCGGTATCCCACTGCAGTGCCGATGGAGAGGAGGCCAGAGAGCTCAGTCAGCCTCCTCCCCGGGGAGGGTGCAGCCGGAGGGCAGGGTCCCTGGCAGAAAATAGACAGGGTGCCAGTGAAAGTGCTCTTGGAGGTGCCAGAGTTCCTTCCCTCGGCATCCTTTGGGAGACAGGGAGCAAGCTGTCTGCCACAGCAATGTGAGGTCCACCCAGGAGGCAGCAGCTGAGATAAGCTACCTGTTGCACAGGTGCAAGGTCCGTCTGGACACAGAGGCATCAATAAACACACCCTCGCAGAGCTCAGCCGGGACTGAGTTCAGGTGCCTGGGCCTGTGACTGAAGGATGTGTGGGTGGGGACCCCAGGTAAGGCCAGGAGACCCCTTCCTGCCCTCAGGGACCCAGCACCTGGGGTGGATCTGGATCTGGCAACTTGGGGTGGCCCCAAGGTTTGAGAGAGGAGCAATGAGGGCCTCGAGGGCACAGCTCTGCTTGGGGCTGCTCCTCAGGATGGGGGCTGAGGGGGGCTGTGTGGTGGTGGTGCCCATCCCCATGGCCAGCTCCCTGCAACCTTTCCCTGTGTGGACAGGACTTTGCAGATTTTTTGGGGGTGACCTGCTGGTTCAGGAAAGGGGAAAGAGCTGGGCACCATGTTTGCAAAGGGATTCTGCCAGAGCCCGGAGTACCCCCAACACTTGGTACCTTTGCTTCTGTGAAATCCCAGGAGCAGCTGGGTCACTGAGCTTTGGAAAAGGTCATTGGCTGCCCAAGGCTGACTTGCTCATGCTCTCCTGGGCACTTGGCTTTCAGGGATTCCTGGCACTTGGAATGTGAATGTGCACAGAGGGGTCTCATCCCCCTCATTTGCCGTTCCCAGCAGATGGGCAGCAGAGAAGAGTCCCAACTTTCCTACCCATGAATTGTAGCCAGATAAATGAAGCAGATGAGCATCCAGCTGTGCTGCCCGGGTGATGTGCCAGAAAGCCAATTTCTGCCTGGGGCTGGGGGCCAGGCAGGGGTCAGGGAGCTGCACCTTCTGCACAGGCCTTGGGGAGGGGGAGTGGAAGGCAGAAAAATTGTGAATCCACAGCCCAGATCAGCAGCCTCCTTCCTGCAGCAACAGCCATGCTCATATACAGCAGGAAGTATGGAGAAGCAATTGGAGGTGAAAAAATAAATCACAGAAGGCAGCTGCCCAAGAGTCCCCAGCCTTGTGGAGCATGTCGGGAGCAGAGGGGTGCTCACTGCCCAGCAGGCACCGTGAGGGGAGCACAGGGAGCTGCAAACTCACACCTGTGACTTCTACCTGCTGCATTCGGGGAGAGTTCTGGCACCTTAAGTTCTCTCTGAAACAGAACCAGCTCTTTCCCTGGGACACTCAACCCCGGCATGGGAGGGGAGTGGAGAGGGCCCCTTCCTCCCCACCTCCAGCAGACATCAAGGGCAGAAGTGGAAGCGAACAGAAAGCCTCCAGGGGCCAAATTTGCACCTTGTTTCGCTGCTGAGAGCTGAGGGTGGGAATTTGGCAGCTCTCCTCCTTTGGAAAGGGTTCAGCTGCCTTAGGAGAGAAATTCCTTGCATAGTTTTGCTGTGAAGAAAGTGCTGACCTGTTTGGGGGCGTTTGCTGAGCAAGTGAAGACGAGCCAAAGGCAGCTTTTAAGTGCTGGGAGAAAATGGCTCATCACCGGGGTTAGGCAGCAGGTCAGGCTCTCTGGGGGAAGCGGAGCCTGGGGACAGTGACTTTGTGTGCCATAAGGGAGCCCACGAGGATGTCCTGATGCTCCCTGGCTTCACACACCTCCAAAGGGATGATCGGACTACAGCACAGAGGCTGCTGGTGCCACGCCATGTGGGCATCAGAGATGACCTGGCAGCTATATCCAGACATTGGTGCCCAGGAAAACCCCACCATTCCCAGGGGTGAGACCCAGGGGACACCTAGAGAGCTGGAATCTCAGGGTGGCGATGAGGCAGTGGGTCAGGGAGGGGGTGTTTAGCCATGGTTTGACTCAGAGCGCATCTTGGGATGCAAGGCACACCTACTGCGGTGTCAGAGGGGGTTTAAACCAGCAGCAGGTGGCTGGGGGAGAGGGCTTGATGGGACTGAGGTGGGAAATGCACCTCACATTCACTTCTGGAAATGCCAGCAGGAAAACAAACTGCGTAACTGCAATAAATATGGGAGGCAATTCCAACCTCCTGCAGTGCCAGGAGAGCAGCCAGTGCGTGACTAAAAGAGCATCGATTCAGATTAGATATAAGGCAGCATTTTTTTAGGATGAGGGTGGTGGAACACTGGCACAGCTTGCCCAGGGAGGTGGTGGATGCTCCATCCCTGGGAATAACATGCAAGATCGGGATGGACGGGGCTCTGAGCAACCTGGTTTAGTGAAAGGTGTCCATGCCCATGAGATGGTGTTTAAATGTCCCTTCCAACCCAAACCATTCTGGAGTTCTGTGATTCCATTACTCCATGTTCCTTTGCCTGGACAACACAGCAAGGGAAAACCTAACTGTGCTCCCACATCAACACCCAGACACCTGAACCAGCAGATTTTATGGGAGGCTGTAATAAGGGGACACTTCAACTTGCAGACTGGATTGAAGTGTCAGGGGATGAGACATAAGGATAAAACTTTTGAATGCAATACATGGTGCCATTCCCCCTGAAACCAGTCTGAGAACCACCAGGAAAAGGTGCTACTCTGGATCTGCTCTGAAAATGAGGAAATGTGTCAAAAAAAAAAAACAAAAACAAAAAACAAAAACAAAAAACAACATTTTTTTTCCCTCTCAGACAAAAAAATTAAGAGTCTGAGTAAAACGTGGAGCAAAGAGCAAACAGGGCAATCCTGTAAAGCCATCACACAGCTGATGAGAAAGAAGGGGGAGTACAAGGAAAAGTGGTGCTGAGGAGTAGAAGGTCTCCCAGAAGAACAGGAAAGTGAAAAAACACATCAAGTCAGATATAAATATGGAAGCAAGATGTCTAGGGGCAAGCTGGAGGCTTGTCCTGCTAAATGTGCTCAAACCAGTGATGACCAGCTTAGGCAGTCTTCTGCAGGGACTGAGAGGTGGGAAGGGTGCACAGGGATGAGATGGACACAGTGACAGGGCTTTCCCTTGGGGGTATTCACACTCTCACCCATATATTTTCCCTCAAGGTGGGAAAGGCTTTTAAATTGGAATAGAAATCCTGGTGGGGTTATCCTGGAGAGACAAGCTAAATGTCCTGGACAATTTGGAAGTGGCCAACACCAGGATGGGGACACTGATGGTCAGCAGGAGCATGGTCAGGTCCTGTCCTAGGGGAGTACGAGGATCCTTGAGCGTGGATCCTCACAGGAGCAATCATTCCTTGGGGCCATCCCCCCTCCCCAGAAGGGAGCCTATGCATCCTGGCACAGGGAACTGGGGCAGAACCTCGGGGTATCCAGCTGCTGAGCAGCCTGGAGCAGTCCAGTCCTCAGTGGGGAGCTGGGAATTTCCTTTTCCCAGGGAGGAAACAGCTCCTGTTTTGAGTCTTGCTGGAGGAAAGGACGTTGATTACTTTTTTCCTCTTCTTTTNNNNTTTTTTTTTTTTTTTTATTTTTTTTTCCAGATGAGTCAAAATTGACCATTCCTCTGCAGAGGAGATACCGAGTACAGCTTGGGAGAGAAGAGGTGACAGCCTCGAGGGTGCTGGGACAATCCCCAAGGAAGCAGCAGGAACATGCCAGGATCTTCCATTTTGGAGCTGTTTCCTCTGTGTTACCTGCACGCAGGGAAAGCCCAGGTGTGTTCCACCCCCCCACAGCATCTCCAGGGCACTGCTGCTCCCTCATGCAGTCACCACCCTGCACTGCAGCCTGTGTCCTGTCCACATCCAGCTCCCTGTGAGGCCAGAGACAGCCACTGTCAGCGCTGTGCCTACCAAGGTGACAGGGATGCTTTCAGGGCTGTCTCCCAAGTGACAGCCTGGGCTCAGCCCCGTTACTTCTTCCTGGAGCTCTTTGTCTTGTTGGGCTGGATTTCAAAGCTCTCTCTTGAGCAAGCACCTGTCTGGCAGTGCAGGAAGGAGGAGGAATATGTTCTTTTTCTCCAGTTAAAAATGAACTGCTTTTCAAGTGGTCCCTCTGGAAGGGCTGCTGAGGGGAAGCAGGAATCCAGATGAGTTTCCTTGCTTTGTGGCTGCTGGCCCCGGCTCACACCCAGCAGGGAAGGCAGTCGGTGATGATTTGAATTGAATTGAATTGAATTGAACTGTACTTAGGGGAGAAAACAGGAAGGTGGCAGGGGCACAGTCCGTGGAAAGGAGGGAGATCCTGGCAAACCCATTCCAGCCAGGACTTAGAGGTTGTGGATGGCCCCCACTTGCCATAGGAGGGGTGTGGAGTGGCTGGAGCTGGCAGCTGGGGTGTTCTAGTGTGGGAGGAGAAGGGCTCCTCCCTTGCATGAGCAATTCAGGCATCACAGAAGGTTTTGGGAGCTCTCCCAATCTTCATGAGTTTGGCAGAGGTGAGGAACAGCTCTTGTTCCCAGCGAGGCCCTGCCCTGCAGAGAGATGGGGCTTTTGGGCAAGGATGTGCCGTGGGATGGGGGAGAGGGGTGGTCTCTCCATCTTCTCCAACGGATCCCTCGGAAGCTTTGGGGGGGACCAAACCTGCACTCCACACCTGGGGCGTGGATGTCCCGAGGTCTGAGGTGGCTGCAGAGCTCTGCCCTCCTCCTCTTGCAGTGCTGGCCCGTGACTGCAGAGTGAGAAGGGAAACAAGTGCCATTTCCCACAGCCAGCCGAGAGGCAGGGACCCGAGGGCAAGCTGCTGGGATGAGGCATGCGAGAAGCATCCGCCGCATCCCCTTTCCCATGGAATGCTTCTCCCGGTCCTTTCTCTGATGTGTGCTGAAGCACTGGTTTTCCTCTGGAGTGGATGAGTCATGGAGAAAGTCGGGAGGGAGCGGGGGCTGCCCGGACATCCCAGGTGTCCTGTCTGCTGGGAGGGCTGTGTGGGAGGGAGCAGGCACTGCCCAGGGGTGCGGGCAGAGGGCAGGAAAGGTGCGTGTGAACCGGGGAGCTGGGGCTGGCTCTGTCCCTCCCGACACCACACAGGGCTCCCCAGTTCTAGGAGAGGAAGGGGGGTCCCTCCTTTGGTCCCCCTCACCCTTCCCCGGGGAGGAGGTCACTGTGTGTAGGGGTGAGCTCCCAGCTGTCCCTCTGCTGAGCGAGTGGCTGTGTCACTGCTGGCTCTGCAGAGCTCTCACTCGCCCTTCTCTCTCGGCAATTTCATTGACAACGTCCAGCTTGGGAACATGCCAGGCCAGCTCTGTCACGTCAGGATTCCGCCAGATGGAAGCTCTCCACTGCAGCGGCTGTGGGATGTGGCCAGGGCTGGGGTCCCCTGCCCAGCAGCTCTGTGTGTAGGGCTCAGAGCTGTGGGCTGTGCCACTTGGAACCTGACCTGCCCCTGCTGCGCCAGGAGGTGATGATGGTGTGGTGGTTCCCCGGCCCTGCTCTCCTCCCTGCTGACACTCGGCAATCTGCGCTGTCCTATCCCATCCTCTTTGCCTCCATGGCTGGGGTGCAGGTGGGCTCCAGACCCTGCAGCATTTCTGCTGCCAGCGAGGTCTCCAGCTGCCCCTGGAACACCTCGTGCCCTCTGCAGCCCCTTGCTCACACATCCATCAGCTCTGGCTGCTGGGACCGGGCGTTGTATTGCCCCACTCCCAGCCCTGGCAACCCGGCCTGGCTGAGCTCATCCCCTGCCTACATGGGCAGGTAGGGTGCTCCTGACTCAGCCAAGCCCTTGTGCCTGCCAGCTTTCCTCACTGAGGGATCATCTGGATTTCCAATTGTTCTCACTCCCTGCCTGTGTTGCCTGGGTCCTTCCCAAACTCCCACCTTTGCGGCTGTGCGTGCTTCACTTCTGTAAAGGAGGGATGGTTTTCACATCATCACTCGCCACATTCTCGCTAGAGGGGTCAGCTGAAGGCAGGGCATGATGCTGCCCTTTCCTGAGGACATCCTGGTGGGTCCCGGGCCATCAGCAGACACAGACTTCTGAGCCCAAGCAACAGATGTGGCAGCAAGTCGTAAAAGCAGCCGCTCCCAGTGGTCCCGAGCATTCACAGCTGGCGGCTGCCCCGGGAGAAGGTGGCTTTAACAGGGACAAATGGCATATCAAAGTGACAGCACCAGCCACAGCCTCCCCTTGGGGATTGGCCCGGATTGGACAGCTTTGGCTGTTGGTGGGTTTTCTGCTCCCTCTGCCTGCTTCAGCCTTTGTTTTTCTGCGGGGACACTAGCCAAATATTGTCCTCCGCCTTCTTGTCCTTTATTGCCCCCCTGACACAATTCCCGTGTCCCCCACTGCTCCCCAGCCTCCTCACTCGGCATGGTGGCAGCGGGACTAAGCAGGTCACAGGAGCCTCCGAAGGCAGCCGTGCACAAGGCACGTTTTGGGGCCCTGGTGACAGCTCGCAGTGCCCGCTGGCACCCCCGCAGCTCCCACGGCTCCCGGGTCACGGCTCCTCGGGCCGCCGGCGCCTGGGGACATGCCGCCCCTCCCAGCGCCGGGCCAGTCGTCCCGCCGAGCCGGGAGGGGGGCATGGGCCCTGGCCATGCATGCCAGCCCCGGAGCCACTGCCAGGGACGCGCCTGGGCCACAGCAGACGGAGTTTCCAACCCCTCCTCTCTGCCCGAAGGAGGGAAAACAGGCCAGTGTCCCGCAGGGTTGCCAGGGTGACATTTTTTGGCGGCTGTTCTGTCACGGCTGCTGAGCTGGCAGGGGCTGTGTGCTGGGAGCTGGGGCAGCCCCTCTGTCCCCACACCCAGCAGCGTGGGACCACCGGCCGCGGGACGCAGGTGGGAGCCAGGCGCAGGGGTGGGAGGACAGCGGGACCAGAGGAGCCATGCAGCGATGAAAAATGCCAAAGCTTTGCTGGAGCTGGGAGCCTGCGGGGTAGGAGAGCCTTTTTGGCTGGGGCTTGGAAAGTCTGGGCTGCGAGCTGCGGAGCCACCATCAGAGCACCGCTGGTTTCTATTTGGTCGGCTTTCGAAAGAGCTACCTCCACTGGCAGCGTGGGTGTCCCCCTCCCACGGCGGGCAGTGTTTGTTTGCTTGGGAAAAGATGAGCCTCATTATCTGTCCTCCGTGGCTCTCGGACTTTAAAGCTCAGCGGGAGGAGGTTTTATGATGGGAAACTGCCCTGGTGTCAGGCAGGCTTTGCATGGAGGTCTGCTGGGCAGTGGGGACAGCACCAGGGCTGAGACACAGGCGAGACAGGAGGGTGGCAGAAGGTGATGCGCTCAAACAAGTGCAGCCGGGTCAGGCAGAGTCCGGAGGTGCAGCGAGGAGGAAGTAATGGGATATAATCCAGCGCCGTGTTAACCTGCAGCAGCGATAACATCGCTGTGCTCCGTGTGTGGGAAGGTCTGGGCAGGTGGTCAGTGTAGCCCCAGGTGTTTCCACCTCCCAGCCCCAGCAGCGCTGGTAACAGTGGAAGGGCCAGAATTCCCCCATGGAGCCAAAGCAGCCTTCCCAGAGCTGCCCACAGGCTCTCCCACCACACCGGAGCACTTATCTACCCTCTCTGATCCAGCCCATATAAAGCCAGGTCACTTTGAGCAGGCCTCTGCTCTCAGGCAGGATCCTTCTCCCTTTTCGAGGAGGGTTTTTTTTTGGTTGTTTTTTTTTTTTTTCCCAAGCACCATCCTTGCCCCAGGACTCTCCTCCCCCTTGCTTCACGCTGTACAGGCCCTGCAGCCCATCCACCCCTCCAAAATCCCTTCTCGGAAGGGCAGCCCGGTGATTTAGGACTGCCACGTGTTGCCTTTTGTGCAGCTCAGGTACTCCAACCTCTACCTGGAGGGAAGGAATCCAGCTGCGGGAGAAGAAAGGGCTGGTAAATCACTCAGCATCCGGCTGGGAAAGCATAAATTTAAAGAGTCCCGACCACGTGAAAACATTCTGCAGCCAAACAAGAGGCAGCTTCGGTGTCTATTCATGGCCCCCAGACCGGGGTTGTGCTGAGGGGCTGCCTGCCTTTGGCGCCGTTGAAAGATTTACAGCCAAAATTTGGAGAGCCGCTAGCGTGCCCCTGTGCGAGCGCAGAGCCGAGCAGCTGGATGTCATGGTTTATCCTGCTAGATCCAAACCCTGTCTTAGACTAAACACGCCTCTGCCATCATTAGTGAATCACTTCTACATCCCCTCGAAGCTTCCAGGGCTTGGATTTCAGAAGCTTTTTGCTGCCGCGGGGCACTAAAATGCTACGGAAGACAAAGCAAGGTGTGGCAGCAGGTTTTGTGGGGATTATCCCGGCGGGATAATCCTGGGGCTGGAGGAAGATGAAAGCTGGGGTATGGGGAGGAGTGAAAGTGGGCAGCAGCCCCAGCTTTAACCCTTTTCCCGGCTCGGGCAGGGTGAAGTGCGGGGGCATTGCTGCCCTGGCTCTGGCATTGCAGCCTGCAGCCAGAGCTGCCCCGGGAGGGTGTCCGGGAACCCCGCGGCTCCACACCCTGGCGGGCTGGGCTGCGCTCAGGGCACGATGAAGGAGGCAGGATCGTGGAGTTCCGGAGCTCCACGCACCCAGCGAGGGCGAGCGAAGGGCCGGGAAAGGAGAGCAGCGGGTACCATGCTGGGAGCGCCCAGCCCTGCTCCGTGCCCCGGGGCTCCTAATAAGTGCTGGGAGAGGGAATGAGCTCAGCTCGCTGATTCACTCCCTCCTTCAAGACCAGACCTGGCCTGCGAGCCGAAGCCCAGGGCTTGGTGGAGCAGGCGGTGCCAGGGCAGGTCCTGCGGGCGGTGGGTGCCCTTTGGGGGTAAGGGTGCTCCCCGGCGCCCCGGGCAGAGGCGGGATGCTCCTCGGGGTAGGATGTTCCTTGGGAGGGATGTTCCTCGGGGAGCAGAGCTGTGCCTCTCCCGTTCACCCATCCCCGGGGAGTGTCCCCGAACCCCTCCCGGCTGCAGGACACCGACTGCCGTGAGAGCCCCGGCCCCGGGGGCTGGGGGCGGGCTGAGCCCCGGCCCCGGCTCACCCGCCCGGGGCGGGCCGGCCCTGCCGCCCCTCCCCTCCCCGCCCCCCGGGCCGTGCTGATC